>CM037162.1:21078623-21589260 GCA_020921065.1 Vaccinium darrowii | reverse complement strand
GCTTTGCAACTTTAGTGGATAATAGTTTTATGATAAAAAAATTAGGCCTGAATTTCAAGATATTATAGTCTCGTAATCTCGTTACAGATTGAAAACTTAGCTAGCTATTGATGCCTTTTGATGGTCATGTCTGGTACGTGTATGCCTTAATGTATGTTTGGTTGGTTAAAATCATGCTCGTAAGTGGTAAATAAAGTTCGGAAAGTATTTGTATTTATTGTGTTTTGCTTTCTAAAGTTTTGTGGAACTCTGAACTCATATTTTTACTTGAATTTTAGGTTATTTGACTTTGGTTCATCCATAATCCATGACTTTTGAATCGTTGACTTCTACTTCAAATCTTTAGCACACTCACTGTGAAAGTGTGGCAATTTCATAAACTTTGAAGTTAGGTCCCTTCTTTTCTAGAAATTAGAGAAAGAGTACATCGGCATCAATACTAGCTTAAACTAGAAAATAGATGCATATATATGGTTGGCTGTATCAATTTCTCTCTTTTCATAACCATCAATTCTTTACTTAGTTTGGGAGGTAAAAAGAATTTTGTTTTTTTGTTTTTTTTTTTGCACGGCAAAAAAAAAAAAAAAAAAGAAAAGAATTCTGCTTATGCTATTTCTTTCTTCTCAATTCGCGTACCCTTGGCAAGTGGTTACTCTCAGCATCCCAGTTGATCCCATTATGTTATATTTTCCCTTAATTATTCTTTTGGTGTTTTTTTGCAGTATCCTATTTCTGTATGGACGGATCTTGAGGTTCTCAAAATCTGTTGCTTGAGTTAATCAATTGAAAGATTGCGGTAAGCCAATCCTTTATATGTTGTAAAAGAATGCTATATAACTTTGTGATTAATAGTCTGTATTTGAATTGTTAATGCAAATATCTGAATAAACAGCTCCTTATTATTGTATCACTCTTGAACGCTGGTATTTTTTTAGTTTCCGTAGGTGTATTTCAATAGTAGTGTGGAAGTCTAATTAGGGAACTCTTTCATGCTATGACTCTATTTATTACTCATGATGTCTCTTTTTTTCCCATGTTTTGATTATTTTACGTGTACATGTTCCTAAGCTAAGTGATTGATAAACTATTGATGAAACCTCTGTATGGAAACAGAACATTAGGATTCTCGTTCTTACCTTTGGACAAACTATGTGCTTCTAAATTGAGGATAAGGTTTTTTCTTTTAAAAAAAATTCATTGTTATTTGTGTCATATATTTAATTTGTTCTTTTATTAATGGCCATTCTTTATTTATGATGGGTTAGCAGATAACTGCTATTTTCTGAACAAATAAAGATGAAGTTTCTAAGCACAATATGTAGCTGTAGAATTAAAACATTAGAGTTTCGAAAAGGGAGCTCAAAGGTAAGAGGCTATACCTTTTTTTTTTTTTGGGTTCCAAAGTGGTATTGGCTTTTCTTTCTCGACCCAAATTACTATTTACTCGCATTATTTGCATTTGAGATTCCAGAACTTACCCAGGGAAAAATAAAATGAGAGTTAAAAGTAGTGAGGGCGACTAAAATTTTCTAAAGAGTGCAAGCACTACTTTTAGAAGCCCTCTACTTTTACGAAGAAAATAAAATTCTTGTTATCTCTTATATACATGTAGATTTACAGTTCACAAAAAATATGTGATTTTTGTTGTTTTGAATCATCTTTTGCATTTTTGTGTTCATGATATAAGTCGCATTATGGAAGCTATGACTTTCAGACTTTTCAAAAGAAATTTCATTGAGGTCTCCAGTTTCTTCTCTGTGATTGTTGAATCTATATGGAGTATATTTTTGTTGCTCCACAAAGTTATTCCATGTGTATTCTTAGCCCAGCTAATTGATTTGTTAGTTTGATTCCTAATAGGATGAAAACTTTGGGTTATTGTTTTCCTTTTGAAAATATTTCAGATCCGAATGTCAGTGTAGTAGTTAAATGGTTATCCATGAGTTAGTTTGTGTCTTGTATTTTATTCATGGTTTTTGGATCCATTGATTTTCCTGAATTGCTCAGACAACCAATCAATAGATTCAAACATTAGCATTAAAGTTCTAGGGTGATCCTTGAAGTTTCAGAAAATATGACTACGGTCAGGTGATCTTGATATTTTGGCCTTGCTTATGACGTAATAGGTAATGTTTTGATATTTACTGCTATTTTCTATTTACAACCTTGAGGAAATGATAAAGTGTTCTTACAAGTCCCTAACTTTGATTGTTTAGTAGTTTTGTTATTTCCTGGCGTTGGATTGTTTGAAACATTTTAACATTTGTAGATCTGTGCATAACTATATTGAAAGCAAGTCAGTGTTCAGAATAGATTAGGCGGATAGTCCTGGTGATTGGTGATGTTGTTTTGTGGGTAAAGATGGAAGTCCAATTGGGTGTGTGATGTGTATGTATAGGCATCTTTCATGGTATTTATCATTAGCCTGATATAGATGTTAGCACAATGATATAGGTGTTAGCACATGTGTCGGTATCTTTGGTCATAGTATGGACGGCACAATTCATCCATCTTTTGAATTGCCATTTCCACTTTCAGAAATCCTTCCAAGATCTTCTCCGAAAGCAGGTTGGTGACAGGGCCATGTGGGAATGTCCATTTGCTGTTGCTGGTGTGAACATCACATTTATGCTTATTCAGATGCTCGATCTTGAAGAAGGTTTTCTCTTCTGTTTTCTTTCTTTTATCCTATGCCTATTCTTTTCTCTGGAAAGTTTTATAGTCATAATTTTTTACTTGTTAGGATTGTTATTTGCTACCATATTAATGATTTTCTTTGGAACTATTTTTGCTTCTTGCTATTTCACTTTGGTATCTGTTGCACAAGTAGTTGTCCCCGCAGGAAGATAAAATCACTGTCTGATGCTCTGCTCCTCTTCTTCTTCCGTTTTTGTTTTTGTTTTTGTGTTTTCCGTAGGCATATTGGATCTAGGATATTTTTGAGCACCCATTTATTCGGTTATGGTTTATGTGGTCATAGTGACGATGGTTACACCATCTTGGGTAGACCCCAAAAGCTTGCTCTTGAAGTGAGGGTGCCCTCACGCTTACTTCATATTACTTTGGTACCCTGGCAATGTAGGACTTCGCTTCACAACGATGACCGCTTAGAAGGCTTTTGTGTTAAGTTGTCCCTGGTCTCCCCACCTAATACATATTTATATTGGTACAGAAGATCTTATAAAATGATTCAATAATACAAGGGCCACGTAATTTATTTAACAATGGAAATGTTATGCATTTACATCAAATGAAGTTCATTTGCACTTATGAAATTCAAATATGCAGTGAAGCCTCGAACTATGGTAGGAGCAACCTTCTTGACGTTTCTTTTAGGTAAGAAAGACCCTGTCTTGAGACCCCAATACTTGTTAACCTCCATCAATTAGTTATTCGGAAAATAAGGGACATGAATGTTGAATTGGTTTTATTACAGTAGGAGCATATCACTCAAATTTATTTAGTTTCATTCTTGAGTCTTAACTAACCAACCGGTTTAAAAAATTTCATTTTTTATGATTCATTCATTATTTTTTTTGGCCTTTTTTACTTACAGAAAACGAATCTACATTCGACCTTCTCTATTGCATCACATTCAGATGGATCATCAATGGCTTTCCATGCATGCATCATAGATGGACTTCAACGTAAGTGTTCTTTGACTAGAAAGAAATTAGGAATGAGTTGGGAAAAAAAAAATACTAGAAGTATATGAGTTGATATTGCGGTATAATTGTTAAGAAGCCACCTTAGCAGTCCCTCACCAATGTGGCAACCCCCAATATTCTCGGCATTGGCAGTGTCATGTATTTTGTCTTAATGCTGTATGATGTTAGAACCATCTTTACACCCTGGTTAAGCAAGAATTTGAATCGATAGCAATGCCATATGTCCATAGGCTTCTGAACGGTTATGGAAATTATAAGAGGGACAATACTTGTAAAAGTATCATAGTCTCTCATAATCTTTGTATTTGGCAATTTATGGGATAGAAAGATTCTCTTGTTTTACTAGCAGAAATATCTGCCTACTGGATGAGTCATTGAAAATCAACAAATCATTTTTCTTGCTGGTTCATCGGACCAACTGCGCACTCAATTAGTACCTTGTCCAGTAATTTATTAGTTGGTTTAATCCAATTTTTGATTGCTTGATGAAGTCCAGCTATCCCCATTCTTTTTATGATTGAGTTCATTGTATTTTATCTCCACCTTCTTTTTTAGGCATGGTTTGGTGGGCTGTTCTCTTGGCCGGTTGCTACACTTAGTGGTCCTGGCAGAGAGATACTATCTTGGAAACTTAGTCCTTTAGAGGGCTTTCTTACTTCTAATGAGAAGTATGTGATGGTTGAATAGGTTATGGTAGATCTCACTAATCAAGTAGGTATGGACGTTAAGTAGGCTATAGCCCGTGAGTGGTTATTTTTTCCTTTACAGTTTGTTTCTGAGCTTGGTCCTAGAAATCAAGCATCTCTAAAGAGATCCTTGGTAAGAGCTGGATCGATCTACACTTGTAAAGATCTGTTGACAGCTCTCTCTTTCTATCCCTTCGTAGTTTTTTCTTTTTCCTAATACATACGAGCGGTTTGGTTTGGTTTGGTTATACATACGAGCAGTTGGTCGCTTGCAGCCAACGCGCAAGATGATTCGTGCAGAGCCGAAAGAAGCTTGTTTGATTCTTTGCCATTTGCAATATATTGCACTTCTTCACCAATTATATCTGGTAACTTGAAGTTTGTTGCTCGCAGGTGTTCTACCACCGTGGGTGCTGTACTACTGAGATCTGCCGATTTGGGAAAAGTGGGAAGAGCGCTTGTGATTTCCCTTTATCATATGGTTATGAGTTCCATTTGTCCTCTGCTTATCACAAAGGCATCTGCCACATGTAATACCTCTCACTTGTAAGAACTTGTCGAGCAATTCAAACGTGTTTGTGAAGCGTCTGGTCATGAGGAGTTTAGATTGGTGTTAAAAGGAAATAGATAGACTGTCCAATATGCTACTGGATACTTTTGGGGTGATGCATTGGAGTCAATTGTTGCTACACAACCGGGAAATTGACAGCATATTGGTGCATATATAGCTCTGATTTTAATATATACTTGCTTGTCTTGATATTAGGCTTAGATGATTGAGAGCAAATTTATTCATTTTACTGAAGTCACTATGTAGTAGTTTGGGAAGAAGTGTTGCAGCAATGGCTCTGTTTCGCCTGAATTTGTTCATGTTCTTGGCCTTCCAATAAATCACTATAATAATTGAAATATCAAAATCAATGAGCACATGATAACGTGCAAAACTGTGCGCATAATTCACAATGGGCAATAAGTGACGTGCTTCGTTTCAACTAGTTTTAGAGAAAAGAGTGCAGCTCTAACTTCCATTTGCTCCACCAGATGTGCCATTCTTTTCTTTTTTGCCACATGAGCAATTTTGGGCATGGGTCCTTTGCCTGAAAGTGAAAAACATTAAACATTAAACATTAAACAAGGCTCCTATAATTGTCTATTCGTTTCTCTTTGGGTAGAAGGCTTATTATTGTTTGTCAAATGTTTAGTTCTATTATGGCCATGCAGGAATTAGGTCATTAAGTTTGCGATAGATAGCGCTTGGAATGGTGAGTTTCTTAATGGGCATTTTTGCACTGGGTGGATTTGGATCAGGGTGTCATATACGGGGTTGACTTGGTGAAACTTGTGTTATCTCATCAGCTCTTTTGAAATCCTAATGGTACTGTAGTGGGCCAAGAAATAACATTCAAAGGGGTCTCGAGTCATGGACCAAGGGAGTCAAGGCCTAACGGGCCCCCAAAGCTGGCTAGGGGGCAAAATGCTATGGCCCGACCGAGGTAGGCCCATCCGAGACAATTCGGTGTCTCGGTGGGAATGAACTATGAACCGGACGATTCATCTAAGACGAATCACGCCCGAGATGGCTCGGAAGGATGATCCGAGATATTGGTGACGTCCTTTGTGACCGTCATCCGAGACACTGAATTGATTTGCATAGAGCAACCACAAAAAAAAAAAAAAAAGACAAAACCCCAAGATGACTACATAATTTGTGTTTATGGCGATTAGGGATTCCGACTTATTGATTGGTATAAAAGAAGTCCCTAAATAAAAAAAGAAAGTCCTTTGAACCATCTCCACTGCCTTATCTTACTGTCATCACTGACTATCAACCCTTAAAACCCTCTCCTTGGATGGGTCATGGGGGAGAGAGAGGGGTTTTGGGGTTTTGTACTTGTACGGTTATAGATTAGGTTTCATAGGGGAAAGGTTTTCATTTTAATGAGGGATAGTGATGGATTTTTTTAACTACAGTAAATGTTAGGATGAGAACATAGTAACTACTCGTAATTTTAATTGACTAGGATGGATACACGAATATGACTGGAGACTAGGATATTTATTTGACTTTAAAGAATTGACTTTAAAGAAACAATAATGATACGGGCACAAACCATGAGCCACAGTCAGCCACAACCTTCTACTGTTCATGCGGGCCCCACGTGGGGGGCCCACCCACTTTACCCCAGGAAAAAAAATAAAAAATAAAAACACGAAAATTTTGAAAATGCCCAAATCTGGGTTTCTTTTCATTTTACCCGGGCAGAGAACCAGAGAGCGAGAGAGAAGAGAGGAAGAAGGAAGATTTGGGCAACCTCCGACCTCACCCCTCCGACCCTCGACTGCCCTTCACCGGCGACGAATCCTCCGGCCTCACTCCACCACCACGACGCCATTTTCGCGGGCAAGAAACCAGAGAAAGCCAAAGAGCGAGAGAGAGAGAGAAGAGAGGAAAAAGGAATCGGCCCAACCTCCGACCTCACGCCTCCAACGTCCGACCGCCCTTCACCGGCGACCACCACCACCAGTCTGACGCCCTTACTCCACGACGACGACGCCGCAGTCGAAGAACCATCCACCACCACCAGTCCGAAGCCCACTCGAAGGTCTCTCTCTCTCTCTCTTTGTACGGAGCTTAATTCCCATGGTAGTCCCTCGGAAACTAGATCTTATTTCATGTCTGCGCGATTCGTAATTGATTTCCGTTCGGCACAGGGGCGACGCTACTGGGGTCAACTGACCCCATTGAAAGATATGAGAATGCTACTACTGCTATGCTATACATTTCTATTGGCCAATGTATGAACCCATTAAAAAACTCTAAAGATTGAATCGGCATATAATTCACAACTTTAGAAGTTGGTTTGATAAATTTTTCGACCCCATTAACTTATATTCCTGGAGTCGCCACTGGTTCGGCATTTGACATTATTAGTTTTACTGCTTGGACATATTTTTTATGTGCGCAAGACAATAGCTAGAACCAACATCATGCAACCGAATCTGTTATGTGCGTACTGAAAACATCTAAATCATTATCATGTACTACTAAGTCAGTATTTAGTGCATTAATATGTCTATTAATTAATCTAAAGAAGCAAGATGTCTCTAAATTGCCAACATGATTTCACACTAGGTATCCAAGGATTGGCCGGGTAGTAGAGGCTTGGAATTCAGGAGCTTGCATGCTTTCAGATCTTAAACTCGAAATTTCTCGGTTGGTATTGATTTTTTTTCTTTCTAGTTAATATGACCATATAGATATATTGAATAAGTGATTCGTAGTAATATCGTTTGTTTATTTCAGGAGATCGGAGATATTGTGGCCGTCAATGTGGCTACAACACAAGATATTACTACGAATGTCAATGTAAGTAACTAACTAATGAGTTTGGTATTGTTCTGTTACACTGTTAATTTATTGGTCTTGATTTGTGTTAATTTTTTTGATATGGCAGAATTATGCAAACATGGGGCCATTAATGTGGCCAAACATGAAACCATTAATGTGGCCAAACATGATGGTCCATAACTTCCAAAATCCACCGAACTTGATGCCGACCATGCAAAGCGCAATAAGAGGAGGGCCACAAGGTTTGGGAAGACCACATTCAAGTTTAATGGGAAGTCAATTGCAAGGATGGCAAGGTGTTCAACCAAGTTTTTTAGAAAGGATGAATGGAATGAATAATAAGAAAGAGTAGAATACTTGGTTGGTTAATGGAATGTATTGTAGTCTTTTTTTTTCATCGTATCATGTCTTGTTAATGGAATGTATTGTACTCTTTTTTTTTTATCGTATCGTGTTTGTATTGTATTCAAGTGATTGTTAATGGAATGTATTTTAGTCTCGTTTTTATGGTATCGTGTCCGTATCGAGTCTTGTTTGTATCGTGTCCGTATCGTGTCTTGTTTGTGTCGTGTCCGTATCGAGTATTGTTTGTGTCGTGTCCGTATCGAGTCTTATTTGTATCGTCTCCGTATAGCACAAAAAGTGCAGGAAATAGACTTTAGGTTGATGAAACTGCAATTAAAGTGCAGAAAAACCACTTTTGGTTGCTGAAAACTGCTATATGGGTGCAGAAACTGCTATAAAAAGTGCAGAAAATCACTTTCAGTTGCTGAAAACTGCTATATGAGTGCAGAAACTGCTATAAAAAGTGCAGAAACTGACTTTTGGTTGCTGAAAACTGCTATATGAGAGCAGAAACTGCTATAAAAAGTGCAGAAACTGACTTTAGGTTGCTCAAACTGCTATAAAAGTACAGAAAATTGAGTTTAGGTTGCTACTCTTGAAAAAATTTGGGCAGCATTTCCCCTATTTTGTTGCATACCCGACGCTTTAGCGTCTCATCAGACAATCAACTGGTAATCTAATGAATCAAAACTAGGAGATAGAATAGCACAAAAAGTATCATCAAACCATAACTAACGATGTGAGTATGGAACAACACTTGACTTAATATAATCCAATAACCAAAGCAGAATTACTGGTACAAAACAAACTTGAATATTTCGCATAACCTTGTCATTCATTACATAACCATTGTCCGAAACAGACTTCAAGTTCACTGTTTTCCAGTACCTCACCATATTACATACACACACACATACAAGGGGGAAAAAAAACATGAACAATAAGATCCTTGTGAATCATCTTTTATTAGCTTCTCCACATGTAAATCTGCGGAATGCATGCGAAAGTAAGAATTGGTCGCCTGACTCCTCCGAGCAATAAGATCCTTTATATCTTGTGTCACACTTCCAAATCTACTACACTTCAGCTCCTCCAACAAATTAGGTACAGCAAATGGATCAGAATAATCATTTCTTGTTTTCTTTTGTCCAGATTCTTGAGCGCGATGTCTCATCCCCCTTACGTCGTCTCTTGTAATACAATCCTGGATGAAACAATTAAAGTTAAGCACGGCACTGACCACACAATCCAATAAAACAACCAATTGCATTTATGTAGCATCAATACATTCTTTTCTTGAGAATGTGTTTTTGCATGTTCAATTTATAATCTGTAAGTTACTGTAGCATCAACATCAAAAAGTACAAAACCTTCAAGAATGAAGCTTTCTCAAACTAGCACCGCTTTTGTTGCCCAACTTGCCATTCGGCTTCTTAAAAATACCAAATTGTTGCTAAAAACTATGCATAACCTTATCACAGCATTTACTCCAGCCCCAGAACCACTTTATAAATACGGACCAAGGTCATAATAAACATTGGGCTCTGAATGTACGAATGTGCCAGACCAGAAATTCTGTCTTATTCTTCTCTAAATACGGGCCAAGGTCATAAAATACCAAATTCTGTCTTATTCTTCTCTAAACATTTGACAAACTGCTTTAACTTTGAGGCTCGGTCTCGATACCAAGGACTACCAACTAAGCCGTTGGAATGTCCTCCACTGGTCAGAGCACCCCTTACGGTTGAATCTGAGAAACCACACTAGGAATAATAATGGCCACATACAATGGTTTCATAAAGAAAGCAATCCAAACAACTAGTACTTCACAATTTATGGTTGAATCTGATTCATGAAATCCATAAAACATTATAATATTGGCCTAGAATGCAATCAAATTTGATTTTAACCATTGCTTTATTCCTAAGTCAGTTGGTAGGACTAAGGATGAAGGTCAGAAGACTTGAGTGGGGCGCTTGCTCCTCACTTTTAAAAAATGCACCCATTTACTTTCAAAATCACCCCCACTAAGATGTATTTTCATGGTTTTTGACTTTGTGATTATTGGACTTTTCCCGGTTAAGTTACTGCCGTAAATTGCTCTAGTTATTCACACTATGTTAGTTGGTTCTACTGATTACTAATTTGCTTTTGGCAGGTGATAACAAGTGGGATTCTTTTTATTACAATGGCAGTTGGGAACTTCTTAAATACGGTGCAGATCCTTTGGGCAAAGTCTCGGTTTAAAGCCAAAATGAAGAGAAGTAAAAGTAAGCCAGAACTAATAGGATCTCATACATTATAATGATCGGGAATACCCTTGCGTAGTCGGACTACACCACAATTTGTCAAGTTCCGCTGAGAGTAGTCGGACTACATGTACACCACAAATTTAAACTACTAATCTTCCATTCAGTGAAAAAAAATAAAAATAAAATGAAGCTAGCTCTTTCACGACATGAATCAAACACTTGGCATGCAAAGCATAGCAGAAGGACAAATACAAAGCACAAGTAATGTGCAGTCAATAGAGTAATTTACAGTTTACGGAAAATGCAAAAACATACCCTTGCCAAATAATAGCTATGCCAGAATCAAGATCAACAAACAATATCAACAAATTAGGGTGCAAATATACCAACGAACCTATGAGTATGACAGTACCACAAACAATATCACAAAAGTACAAGAAATTTCATTCTATTAAAGCCAGAATCAAGATCAACAAATTAGGGTTTTCGAATTCTTAATCAAGATCAACAAATTAGGGTTTTCGAATTCTTAATCAAGATCAACAAATCTAATCTCTACAAACTGAGAGAGAGAGAGAGAGAGAGAGAGAGAGAGAGAGAGAGAGACCTTCGTGTGGGCATCGACTGATGGTGGTGGACGGGTTGGGGGCTTCGGTTGATACGATTTGTTCGACTGCGTCGTGGTGGTGGAGTGAGGCCGGAGGATTCGTCGCCAGTGAAGGGCAGTCGAGGGTCGGAGGGGTGAGGTCGGAGGTTGCCCAAATCTTCCTTCTTCCTCTCTTCTCTATCGCTCTCTAGTTCTCTGGTTCTCTGCCCGCCTAAAATGAAAAGAAACCCAGATTTGGGCATTTTCAAAATTTTCGTTTTTTTTTTTTTTTTTTCCTGGGGTAAAGTGGGTGGGCCCCACGTGGGGCCCGCGTGAACAGTGAAAGATTGTGGCTGACTGTGGTTCATGGTTTGTGTCCGTATCATTATTGTTAAAGAAAAGAAGTGGAAAATTTATTCGTCCTTATCATGATGACGTGTCAATGAGCATTTTGGCCAAAATAGCCTCGAGAATGTACACTACTGTTCCAACAACCAAGCCGACGTCGTGCTCCACCTTTCCACGCAAGAAACGACATCACTTCATCTGCTTTACCCCACTGGCAATCCATCGTCACCCCCCAGATCTCATCTCTCAATCTTCCAAGCAAAGAGGTCGGCGACCTCCTCTCTTTCTCTCTCATCAATATCGACCACTTCCGATTTGCATCGGAAAAATCCTGGGTAACCCTCACGGAGCTGGTAAAGATCATCTCTCCCCCTCTCTCTCTCTCTCTGCACACATACATATTTATGTACGTATATGCTGAATTTAATGATAAGTTCACAATCAGCTTTATGCTTGGCTAATCGAAACATTTTTCTTCATTTTATCGGCTTGAATTTGGGGATGTTGTACGGATTTGTCAGATCGGGCTTCGTTTTGATTCCCAGAGAATTTTGGAGGGTCTTGTATGTGTTTGTTTCACTTTCGTTGACGAAGACTTAGCAACGGCAGCCCTGACTCTATTTTTGTTGACAATTAGGTAAAGAATAGTCTTTTCTCCCTTTTATGCTTCATAAATTTTATATTTTTCTTAATTTAATCGGCTTGAATTGGAGGATGTTGTGGGAATTTCATGGATCGGGGTTAGTTTTGGTTCCCAGAGCATTTAGAGGCTCTTATACTTGTCTTAAGTACCTTGTATATGTATGTTTATACATTTATGCATTTGTTTCAGTGACGACGACTTAACGGCGGCAACTTGAATTCTATTTTCGTTGATAATAGGTAAAGATCGTGTTTTCTCCCTATTTTTTGCTATATTTCGGTTAGTAGGTTTTAGAATCAGCTCAAGCTTTGCAAAAGATATCCTTTTTTCTTCATTTTGACCAAACTGAATGTTGGGATGTAGTAGTAATTTGATAGGACGGGGTTAGTTTAGATTTCTAGAGCATTTTGGAGGCCTTTATACTTGTTTGGGCTAGGTAATACGTATGTATACGTGTGTGTAGTTTTTTTTTTGTAAGAAATGACTTTTCTCTTTTTCAATTTCGGCTATGTTTGGATGTTGGAATTTCTAGTAAAAGGGATATGAAAGAGTTATGAACTTATTTATACATTTTTTTTTTTTTTGGTTGAACGTGTTAAGTTTTTGTACAATTGAAAATGGATCGAATGAAGGATTTTTTTAATATAGTTTTTCTCTCCTCGTTTAATTGTCCTTGCCCTTTCCATAGCCTTCCCCTGAAAAATCGAAGATCTAGACGAATTATTATTTTCTGCTGAAAACTTTAAGTTCTCTTTTCATGGATATAACCCTGTTTGTTGTGGCAAGTTTTATTTAAAATCTCATGCAGATGTTGAAATTCTATGCATGCTTCTGATTCTTATTTTGAGATCCGGCAAAAGGAAAAATATTGCGTTGGTATGGATATGTATTTCGTGGAACAAGTTACGGTCAAACAAATAGAACCTATGTTTTAAAAAACTTTGTTTCTTATCCTATCTTGGTTGTTGATTTTGTCAAAACGGCGAGGATCTAAGGCAGGAAAAGAAAGTTTGAAAATTTGTTGAAATAGTGGGGGTCAGTTGGGTTTGAAATTTGTCTCGGTACAGGGAAAACTTGTAAAACTGGAATTTGGGATACAGTTACTTCTGAATATCACTTTTCTGTAGTTTTCCGTTGTAATGTTTCAATATTTATTGGCATTGATACAAATACTTGCATTTCAGAGGACTGTAAGTACTAAGTAGTAGAGCGGCTTGAAGAGTTTGTAGCCTGAAGAAACTTGTCGACTTTGCATTGATGGCTGGGAAGCATGTAAATTGTACAGAAAGGGGTGTAAATTTGCAGAATATGGTATATTCTTGCACTTTCATGTTTTGCTTAATACCGCTGTTTTGGTGGGGATGACGTTAAAGCGGATGTGTTCTACTGTGTTATTTTTGTAGTCATGATGTCTCATTTCTGACAAGTGTTTTCATTTAAGTCTTTGAAAGAGGCGAAACTTTCATTGTGCTGTATTAGCTCGTTGCTTGCCCTGAAAGCATTTTTGGAGTTTGTTTTTTGCTTTGGTTTGGTGCACTATTCGTGCTAAACTTGAAGCGAGACAAGACTATGGCTATTTTAATGTATGTTTTGTTGTCATCTTAATCATTTTATGGAGATCTTTAACATTTGTGAAGTACTTATCATGGGCACATACACTTTTCAGTACATGACAGCTCTGATATGGAGGATGAACTTTCTTTTTTTTTTTCACACGTTGATTATCACAGACCTTAGATTGTAATTTTTGTTTTGCATTTAGAGTTCCTCGTTGTCATTGTTTGGTTGTATTTTACTTGGTATATCTTTGTATTTGTGTGTGTGTGTGTGTGTACGTCCAATGGTTTTCTTCACTCTAATGTACGTCCAATGGTTTCTTCACTCTAATGGCTCTCTTGAGGAGAGTTTTCACTTTTTGCTAACATTGTTCCTACTTTTTGCTAACATTGTTCCTGTTCGTATATCTGTTCTTTTCCTTTCCTTGTTGAAATTTCTCTTGATCTTTGATATTTTTTACTGATTTTGCTTCTGTAAAGGTCTCCATTATCTTCATACTACAAAGTGGTCCTGTATTTATTATTTATTTTATGACAGGTTCCTGCTCTATTACCTGTTCTTGGCACATCTTTTTCATGGGGTAAGTGAGAATGCGAGATACATTATTATGAAAGAAATGTGGTACGAATTCAAGCAGGGCGTACCCTCTGGTACATGGAAATCTCAACAACTCTGAGTGTGCCTTGTATTTCCCGTAAAAACTCTGTAATACCACTGGAAAAGAAATGTACTGGTTTTCACGGTATTGGTCTATCTAGATGGATTGGAATAGATGGTACCCACTTTGTTCCTGTTTGAGTAGTGGCAAGCGCTTAATTAATTGTCCTTTTCGATTAGGTCAGATGACATTAGTGGTCATGTTCCACGGCAACGCATTTAGTGTTCTGTATTACGTGTTTAAGTTCTTTATCAGTGGAAATGATTGGATGGAGTTGATGGTATTGATCAATCCTAATTGGTGTTAATGATGCAGTTCAATTCATGTTGAATGTTGACTTTTTTCCTTCTACGGATTGGGGACGTTTGAACTACGTTCGAATATGTTAACTTATTTGATTTTGTTCCAGGCTTTGTGGTTTCTCCTCTATGGCGTTGTTCTTTGGGGAGTTTTGGTAGAAGACTCATCGAGTACCATTAACTTTTTGGGATTTAGTTTGTAAATATAGGTTTCCCCAGTAGATAAATGGACAAGTGGGTTGAAGTATTGGATAATGGTTGTAGAAGAGTTGATGACTCCAACAGAAGACGGGCAGCTAAATGTGCCGCCAATATAACTCGAGCAAGCCACAAGGTGTTTTCACTTTCTCCCAAGAATAATTCATTGCTAAACAAGCTTGGCAAGCGGAAGAGATTGGGTGCATGCAAAACCACTTGTGGACAGTCCCTAGTTAAGAATTATTCTAGTTTTCTGAGAAGTGGACTGCCACAGCGCTTGCTGTTTTATCAGCATGGTGAATGGAATGATTTTCCTGAGGCAATTGTTGCATTGGTCAGGGAAGATTTTCAAATGAAGAATGCTGCTATTGAAGTGCAGTTAGATGGATGCCACTTAATACTTGATATCCTGTATATGCTTGAAGTCGATCTGAAGACTGGTTCACAGAAGCCTATAGCGTGGATTGATGAAGCAGGTCAGTGCTTTTTTCCTCAATCGTTCTCTTCTGGCAGTAGAACATATGAATGCAACCAATCCGATTTAGATAAAGACAAAGAACTTGTGTATCCGGAGCCAAATGGGACCCGTGAAATCAAGTTGCATCTTCAAATTGAATTGACTGGAGCCAATGGCTCAAATTCGGAGGAATGTGTGGAAGAGTCAAATACTCATGTTAAGCGCGCTAAAATTTACGAAAAATTTGATGAAAACCGAGATGAACCGGATGTTAATCATAATTGCAATCGAAAATCTGATTCAAAAGGGGAAGAGTCTGTCGAGGAAGTTCAACAGATAGGTGAACATTTCTTCCCCAGGTTTGAAGGTGATTTTGAAAATGTGAATTCAGATGTTGTCAGAAATATGTTCATTGCGGGCATGAACTCATCCCTCCAATTGAACACACTTGAAATTAACCGATGCAGTAGCAATATATTGCAAGCTCGGTGGGAAATTTTCCAGAAACAGGCTGAGATTACCAGAAAGTATCGTGGAGATCCAAATATTCAGTATGCGTGGCTTGCTTCTACTAAAGATTCAATTTCTAGCCTCATGATGTATGGGCTTACAGATTGTGGACCCAAACTGAAGACGACATTTGGTGTCGGAGTTCACCTCACACCAATGAACCAAGCCCTCACCAGGTTTGATCTACACTTTTTTGTATTGGATTTGTAAAAGCATAGACACAATATATTTTCGTGATATGGATGATTTAATAGAGAATTGTGTAACTTGTGTTCTTTTTAAGAAATTTCACTCTGTTTGTCCTTTTCTTTTTTTCATAGCTCCATACACCTTGATAATGTGATTTTTGAGAAGGATTCAGCTTTTGTGTTTTTTCAGCGCACGTTATTGTGATGTTGACGAAAATGGAGTACGACACGTGGTGTTGTGCCGTGTCATATTGGGAAAAGTGGAACTTGTTCGTCATGGGTCTGAACAATTTCATCCCAGTTGTGAAAACTTTGATAGCGGAGTTGATAATCTGGAAAATCCTAATCATTATGTTGTTTGGAACATGAACATGAGTACCCATATCTATCCAGAATATGTTGTCAGTTTCAAGATGCCTCACAGTGCTGATTCTGCTGAAGGTGCGACTTGATTCCTCAATGGTTCTATTTTGATGGTTAATTTTGCCTTTGTCCCATCCAAATATACAATGTAATTACCATATTCCTGGGGATAGAAACCTCAAGGGGGTGTGAGGAATAGAAGATAACCATTGCTCCACCTTTTGATATTCGAACATGAGACTTCTATAAGAGAAGATCAGATCTAGTCGCTAAGCTAGCCCAAGTTGTTTATTTGATAGTTAATTGCATGATTTGGATTTCAGCCTTAGGGAAAGATCTCCTACACCTCTTTTTACATAAACTTTCTTGATTATTGAGTCAGTGTGCATGCATCTAAAAGAGGTGTGCAATGTGAATCTAATATTAAAATCTTGATTTTAGCATATGTTTTTAGACATCTTTAACTATTTGGAGAGTAAAACATTCTCAATCTTGTTACAGGTGCTATCATTGGGAAAGAAAGCAGGTTTGACATTCCTGGGGTTATTTCTTGTCAGGAAGATCGTCACCTTCAACCCCAGTTAGATTCAGCTTCAGTTGTTTCTGTAAGTGTTCCTAAGCCACAAAAGTCTCATTGATCGTCTTTTTTTGCTAAGTTTATCTAGTGGGCAGTGAGGTTTCTATGGGACAGTAACAAATCTGACTATGAGTCCTTTCTCCTTAGTATGTTAATTTTAGGAGCAACTGGAATTGCTTTGTGTTGGAACAAGGTGATAACACAAAGGCAAACTCGGTTTTCTTTATGATTGAAGTTACCCAGGAGCTATGTAAGGGCTGCCTGCTTGTAGAAAAAGAGACTGCTGAGCTGAAGCCTGAGATTTTAGTTGTTACAGAACCAGGCCTGGACCTGCTAAAGAGGTTTGGCTGGCTTTACTGGAGACTAGATTCTGGCCTAACTGCTATTATGTCCTCTGTTGTGATAGATTTGCATCTGCTTACAAAAAGGTTGAATAACAATGGCATGAACTTCGTGGATATATAGGACTTTGAACTTCAGCAGTTCACTTGGTGATCCATTATAAGTTTCTGCTTTATGAGAGCCCAAAATGTGGGTGGGCCTACGATTTCACTTACTAGATATGTCATACATTTTTATTTAATATAAGTGCTTTTTATTGGACCATCCTGTTAATGGTTTATGCATAAACAAGAATTATGCTGGTAAGTCGTTTTTATTGCTTTTTTTACATACGGAGAAACAACAATATTCAGGCAATGGTGAGGAAGAGACCAATTGTAGTTTGTACTTCCTAAGGGTTATTGTGAACTTTCACATTTCTCTGTCTTTTCACTGTCATTGGAGAGCTCCATATGTATAAGATTCACAGATCAATATGCTAGATGGTTGCTAGTCTTCTTTATGAGTTTTTGCCTTTTGGGTTTTTGGTTGTAACTGTTGTGTACGTTCCTTTATTTTAGTTTTATCATTTTGAATTTTGCAGGAGAGCCATCCATGTCAAGATTTTGTGGACAATTCTATGGGAAAGGCCCCTAGTGTTGGCTCAACCACCTCCAAGACTCCAAAATCCCCTTGGATGCCTTTGGTCATGTTGTTTGGCGCCATCTCAAGTAAAATAGATCCTAAAGATATGAAAATGGTGTATGTTCATTACGACTCATTCAGGGTATGTTTGGCGTCTCTTTTTCTTGCCTTTTTACGTTTCCCAATATTCTTCTAATTTTGTTTTATTTTCCCTTTCCCTCTTGTTGGAAATATTGCCAGAGCAAGAAAATTAGTCGCGATGATTTTATTAAAAAGTTGAGATTGATAGTTGGGGACCAATTGTTGAGGTCTACGCTGACCAATCTCCAGTGTAAGGTATGATTCAATCTGTTCTTGTGTGACTGTTACTGCTTGGGGTCGATTTAAGTGTTAGCTATCATCCCATAGTGTGCTTTTAGAGGAGATACTTGTACATTATTGCAGTTCCTGAGCTTTTTGAAATAAATAAAGCAATAATAACTTCTGTTCACGAGGAGACCATTGGTAGAATGCACTTGATTTGTGATGGAATTCCTTTCTACTGAACTGAAGTGTTTTTATTAATTTTGTTTTGTGAAAACTGGAGGTGGCAGGCCTATGTAGTTTGACAACAAATAGATGTGATATTCACTTGTGTGAGTGCTCTGGGCACTCATGCTCCTTACTAGGTGCATCGCTCGCACATCATACCCTGGTCCAACAAACAGTTCCCTCCTTGCTGATGCACATTAGTAGAAAAAAGTTACTGAGTAGCCAGTCCCATTCAAGTTTCTCAATTGCTTTCTTTTCTCCTGTTGCAGAAATATGCAATTTAAAATAAGGAAGCCCACTTGTTATAGCGCTGCCAATTTTGTTACTTGGTGTATGGAGAAACGTGAAAAGTTTGACTCTTTGTCGTGAGGTTGCAGTTAACAAGATACTTATCTAGCAATATCTTTTCATGCGTCTGTTTGTACATGTGTGTCTACCAGTTGACCACTAAATCTCACTCTAAACTAGTTCTTCTTCTAGTAACAAGATTTGGGGGCAGCACCTTACTCTGCAAATCACCATATCCATATTGATGGAGGTTGAGTTAGGCAAACAACCCACCCCACCCCACACACACAAACAAAAATCTTCCACTGTGCCTATATAGTTTGATTATTTGTGTGGGTCTTAGTGAAGTTTGCATGTGATAACGTGGTAAAGGTGAGATCTGGAGTATTTCGGTGGAAACCATATATTTCAATAGAATTTGATTTTGAAGGTCGTTATTGGTGGTTGTCGTTGCAGCTACCTTCCAATTTGGTGCACCAACCAAAGGTTCCTAAGGAGGATCAAGAAGGTTGAGGCAGGAACTGGTTGACTTGTTTTCGTGGTTCGTTGTATCAAGGGTTTTGTTGCTGCTTTGCGTGGAGCTTGTTGATAGGAAGTTGCGAACAAAACATTTAGGTTATCAAAATTTCTTCTTAGTTCCGTTACTTTTGTTTCAGTTCTCTAGTGATCTAGTGGAGCTGGCACATTTCAAAATGACAGCATGCTGTTCAATAATTTCCCTTTCATTTGTAAATGGTTTCCCTAAGCGAACCAGGCTTTTGTAAGAAGCATCTCTTCAAATGGGTTGATATTTCCAAGTTTGTTTAATGACGAAGACTCATGGTTGTGCACTGGTCACTGTGTGTTATTCTTATCCAGATTTTACCTAGGTCTTGCCTTTTTTTACTCCTCTCTCTCTCTCTCTCTCTCTCTCTCTCTCTCTCGTTTCCGTCACTCCCTTTTCTTGTACAGGTGATGCTTGTTTGTGTGTTTTTGGTTTTGAATTACTTAAGTTTAAAATGAGAAACTCAGAAAATGGCGTTTTTCGAGGGATTGGAGACTAGAGATTGGATTTGGTATACTTTGACTGTTACAGAAATAAATGTAATAACCACTTGTTTACTCAACACCTGTTCTCAAATAAAGTGATAATCCACCCGCACATGCTTTGTTCTAGAATGAAAAACTGGGTTAGAAGCTAAAGCAGTAGTAGACATTTGTCACCCCACATGACATGAGGACAAGAAATACGAATGCAAAGACCCTGTAGCAATTGTTGAATCCAAGAAATATCTGCTGCTGTTTAAGCCAAAGCACGATATTGTGCCTCTGTGGAAGACCTTGCAACTGTATGTTGCTTCTTCTATCAACTCTGTCACCTGCCCAATCAACATCAAAGAATGCTTGGATGGTGAAAGGACCAGGAGAAAACGAAAGGCCACTATGAGTAGACCCCTTGACATACCTCAGAATTCGTTTGACAGCTACAAAATGACTCTTTTAGGGTCATGCATGTTCTAGCTTGCAAAGGAAATATCTGGCCTTGTGAGGCTTAGGTATTGCAGAGAACCAACTACTGTTCTAAACCAATGAGGGTTAGAAAATGGAGGATCAGGATCTAACACACCTAGCTTAACAGAAGATAGAGAGAAGCTAGGCTTACACTGATTCATCCCTGCTTTGCGCAACAAATCAGCGACATACTTAGCCTGAGAGAGAAGAAGCTTATCTCCATCTTGATGCACCTCGATACCGAGAAAATAGTGCAGACTTCCCAGATCTTGCATAGCAATTCTAGTGCTAAGAACAAAGAGTAACTTAAGAATATAAGCCACATTACTTCCAGTAACTATGATGTCATCTACATATACCAAAATCAAAACAATACCCTGAGCATTCTTTAATGTAAACAGGGAGGTGTCAACTTAGCTATGAGTAAACCCTTGTTGCTTTAAGAATCCATGGAACATTGAGAACCAGGCCCTTGGTGCCTGTCTGAGACCATACAAAGCCTGAAAGCCTTATAAGAGACTGCTAAAGCTAGAACAACCTTGATTGTGGGTTGCTTTACGACAGGACTAAAGGTCTCAGTAAAATCCAGGCCTTCAAATTGTTGCCATTGACAACTAATCTGGCTTTGTATATGGCTACTGAGCAAGCTGAGTGCCTTTTGATTTTGTAGATCCAATGGCATCCTATGATACTAGAAATTAGGGGAAGAGGAACCAAGGTCCAAGTCCTTTGTTCAACTAGGGCTTTGTATTCTTCTGCCATGACTTTTTGCCATACATAATGCTTGATAGCTCCAGAAAAATGAAGAGCTTCTTGTAATGGTAAGTCACACTCTAAGCCAATATCTGTCAAACTGATAGGATTTTTAGGTTTAAAAATTCCATTCTTTGACCTTGTAGCCCTGTGATGAGAATTAATAGGTAAAGTAGATAATGAAAGATCAGAAGATGAAGTAGGTGAAACAACATAGCTGGAAGAAAAAGAATAAGATGGCACTCCTGATGATGGTAAGACATAAGAAGAAGAAGACACATAAGTGACAGGGTGAGGAAGATTAAGAGAAAACAGGAATAAAAGATACTGAAAAATTAACCACTATATCATCAAATGTGGTGAGAAGCACAAAAAATTAAACAAGAGAACAAGAATCAGATAAGGAAGATGAATTAACAGGTGTAGTGCAAGGAAACTCAGTTTCAACAAATTTGACATGTCTTGAAAGATACACTTCGTTACTTTGAGGATCATAACACTTGTAACCTTTGGTATGTTCACAGTACCCTAAAAACACACAAGGATTTGATTTACGAGTCAACTTATTAGATGCATGAGGTTTGAGCCAAGGAAATCAACTACACCCAAAAGATTTTAGGAATAAGTAATTGGGTGATACATGAAACAGAAGCGTGAAAGGAATTTGATATATATATATATATATTTTTTTGAACTGAAAGGAATTTGATATTGTAAAGAGAAATGTGGCATTCTATTAGTAAGATATACTGCTGCAGTCAAAGCTTCAAGACAAAGGGAAGTAGGTAAACCAGATTGTAAGAGAAGGGTGATGGTAATTTATATGAGATGTTTGTGCTTCCTTTCTACCATTTTTTTAATGTCTTATATTTTATAGACATTAAAAAACACACAATTTCATTTTTTAATTTTTTGGGAAAAATATTTTTTGTAATAAAAATAATATTTACACATTTTTCAGATAAAATAAAATTATATTTTTGATCCGTAAAATAAAACTATTTAATAACACAATTAATGGTAAATGTTATTTTATTGTAATCAATACTGATTAAAACAAATTTGAGATGAAATAACTCAAGTAGGGGCAATTAAGTTTTTTGAAAACTTATTCCATCATATCCACTTTCCAAATCTCCTTCTCAAAAAATCATCCGAACACTGAATTATAAATTCACCCTTCTTAGAAGGTGGTTTCACCCTCATTAAAAATCCACCCTTCTATATCCAGTATCCACCCATAATCAAATTCCCCCTCCAAACGGAATTGCGAAACTATTTTCTTGATATCGGAGTCATAACCCGAAAAAAGAGAGATGAGTATGGCTGTGTTCGTTTGGGGGTTTTCCCCCAGTTTTGCACTATTCCAGTTTTAATTACATCATCACTTTTTTCACTTTTCTCTCTATCTCTCTCCACTTATTACACCTGCTTACATCATCAAAACTAAACTAAACTAAACTAAAATATCTAACCGAACAAGGCCTATATGTTTTTTCTTTCGCTTCATTCTGTCTACGTCATCTTTCGTTACTTCTTTCCCACTAGAGGCCATGATGAGTAGTGGCGAGGCAGTTTTTGCCACAAAAAAATAAAATAAAATAAAATTGAAAAGTGGGCCAAATTTGTTGATGGAAAAATCCACGCGTACACCACATGTGTGCACACCATTTGCACACCACTCCATCCGGACCGTCCAAACGCTTTTTGGACGGTCTGGATTTGAAGCCGGTCATAAAGCATTTATGACCGGTCATAAAGCATTTATGACCGGTTTCAAATCCAGACCGTCCAAAAAGCGTTTGGACTGTCCAGATGAGCTGGTGTGCATGTGGTGTGCGCGAATATGGTGTGCGCGTATCATTACTATTTGTTGATTCTGCATGAACCTGTACGTTCTAATTTTCACTTTCTTTCCACTTTGGGAAAATTTATTTGCAACCCTCTCTAAGACACCACAAAATAGGGTGAGTTCTGCTACACATTTTGACAGTAAGTCTTTGCATGAATGTTAGTCATATAAAAAATCAGATTGATCGGATATTTATACCAATCTGGCTATCTTAAGATTGTACATTATCTTTCAGAAAAATGGATTGGTTTTTAGTATTGCTATTATTCAATAGATTTGAATCAAACACTTATCGATATTCTATCAATTTGATCTTTTGCATGAATGATATAGATGTCTAAAGCTACAAAATGAAAGAATTAGATTGTTAAAACATATTGTAGGACCTCACATTATTAGGTGATGTGTTTTAAAAGTGCATTTCAGAAAGTGTGTCCGTGGCAGGCATCCTGCATCCTACAGATGATGGGAGTGGCTTCTCTAGCTTGGACGTTGTGATTTGCATAAATTTTTCCTTGTGGCTACTCCAAATCACCCAACAAGTGTGACAAATATCACATTCTAATTGTAATGGGCTGGACGGCAGGTCCTGTTCCCAGTCCAGTCGATCTGGACAAGCTCAATAAAGAGGAAGGCCTAAGAACACGACGGCGCCCAAGCCCCTAACAGGCAGATGGGCTGGTTCGCCAGTGGTATGCCGGGCGGGGCAAGGTATCGGGTTGAGGCGCGGAAAGATGACGTGTGACGTAAACGGCCCTTGCTACGTCTCGTATGACACTAGTAGTCATAATGAAGTCAATCCGATAAGCAGTTATTTGTGACGTCATGAAGGACACGAGTTTACTAGACCCAAAATCAAGTCTCTAAAGTACACATCTAAGAATTAGAGAGGTGCGCCATTGTTGTTCACCGAAGAGCTCATTTCATCTCTTGAGTTGCGATTGATTTAGGCTTCGGACTTTGATGTGCTTTTTAACTTACGATAGCTATTAGGCTCTAACTAGTTAATGTTCTTGCAGGTAGGGGTGCAAACGAGATGAACTGAGCCAGGGTAATCTACTTTACGAGCCTTCTTTGACGAGCCGAGCCTATATAAATGAGCCGAGCTTTACCAAGCTCGTTTACTAAACGAGCCCAAAACTCGAGTTCGAGCTCGATCCCTAAACGAGCCGAGCCAAGCCTAGTCGAGCTGAGCCACGAGCTGCTTGCGAGCAGGGGCGGATGTA
Organism: Vaccinium darrowii; assembly: GCA_020921065.1. Lineage (NCBI taxonomy): Eukaryota > Viridiplantae > Streptophyta > Magnoliopsida > Ericales > Ericaceae > Vaccinium > Vaccinium darrowii. Next base: position 21,565,469 of record CM037162.1, on the reverse strand, counting down.
CAGTGGGGCTGGGGTGGGCCCTGGCCCCCGCATTTCTTTTAAAAAAAAAAAAAAATACAACGAATAATTATAAATATAAAGTAGGAAAGATTGAACAAGTTAATGAGCTTTGCTCAATGGTTTGGAGCTCCCTGCTCCATGCTGTCCTCCTGAGATCGTATCCCCAGAAGCCCAAGGCTTTGTACTTTTTATTGCTTTTTATTGCCAACTCACTCTCTCTCTCTCTCTGTTTGTACTTTTTATTGCTCTCTCTCTCTCTCTCTCTCTGTGTAAATTTTTTTCACTAAATAGGGGGAAACGTGACACCTTTAAATATCAAATTTTTTCTTGAAGTTTAACATTTTTATTGCATGTTTGTTTACGGACTATGGTGCTAAGATAGAGAGGGGCAAATAGGTTTCACCTAGACTTTTGAATTTACGGGTATACAAAAAAAAAAAAAAAAAAACTAATACATTGTACATATAATGAAAAAATTGCAATTTAGAGCATTGTTGGTTGGGATCAAGAAAAAATTAGTATCACAATGTCTTGTATTTGAATACCAAAAGAAAGTTGGAATGAGCCTTGATTTATTTTTCACAAAAAAAGCCCATAACAAAACCTACTTATATGTAATTATATGACTTCCTAGTAATTTTTTTCTTCATATTTTTTCGTACAACATGTAACTAGTTTTTTATTGAATGGTGCCACCCCCGTTGAATGGTGCCCATAACAAAACCTACTTTTAGTTTTTTATCAATGTATACAAAGCTGTCAAGTTTGCAGTTGCTAAGCTAATTTGGCAACTGTTATAACTGATCTTTTTAAAGATCGAGGACAAAGGTTAGTCCTCTCTCCGTAATGCTACCAATGAGCGGCTAGCCTCGTCGTAGGCACCGGAGCTATCAAATGCCTACGGCTAATGGCCCCCCGGATTGAAATTCCTGGCTCCGCTACTACTCGCGAGCAGCTCGGTTTGCTTGCAGCCCTACTTGCAGGCAAAGGTTTACAAGAGGAGGTGCAATATGTTTACAAGAGGAGGTGCAATTGGTTTTTTTAAGCAGTTGACAGACACCTTAATTCCTGATTGAATTGCAAATGAGACATTGGAATTAATGCCTAGACTGGTCAAAACCTTCAAAGCAAAAGGATAATGGAAGCAATGGGGCGCGTTTTAGCTGGGAATACAAGGCATTGAATTTTTTTGTGAATGTTCAAATGGTTCCATTCTCAACAGACGTCTAAAGAATATTGATTTCATAGCAAAAAAATTGTAAAAAACCATCATCATCGTTCCTTGTGTGATGCAAAATGAGATGCAAATAATCAAGTTGATTAGACATCAATGATGGCTTGATTGAATCGTATAGCTCATAAGAGCAATGAACGGTCACATATCAATCATCTATTTCACTTGTGACAACCATGCTTCATTCAGATGAATACTAATAGATGATCAATTTGACTTCTTGCATAGATAATGAACACGTGGAATTTTTTTACAACTTATCCGCTTATTGGGACTGAGATAAGATGAAGGTCACATACAAATCATCATGTTAGAAGATCTATGCTTTAACACATCTGTATCCATCACAAATAGGGTACCGCACACGTGGTACTCGAGCGCGCTAGATACGGCCTGTGGTATCCAGCCGCCACCCAAGTTTTTCTCATGCAATATAACCCACTAAGGGCTCGTTTGGATGAAGTATTACGGAGAGGGATGAGGCAATCAGGGGGGATAAGTGGATGATGTGATGTTTAGCTCATGATTTGGGAACAAAAAACACACCCGCACTAAGTAGCCGCGGGCTAAATAGTCAGGGAGAAGCCGCACTAAATAAAAGCAGGGGGAGGGATGCTTATATTTAGTCAGGGGGGATATACCACCCCAGTTTACCTCCCTACCCCCCCCCCCCCCCCCCCCCCCCATGCAATTCCTTCGAATAAAAAAATAAAGTACTTGCGCGCATAAATATTTATTTTATAAATATTTATTTTTTTAGCATCAAATTAAACTACTAATAGAGATCTTTAATTCGATAAAAAAAAAGAAAAGGTTTAAAAAAATTTACATTGGTCGCTTATTGGCTTGTTGAGTTGCTTTGCAATTTCCTTTGGATAAAAAAATAAAGTACTTCCGCTCATAATTTTTTATTTATTTTTTCATCAAATTAAACTACTACTAGAGATCTTTCATTCGATACAAAAAATAAAAGAAAAGCATAAAAAAATTACTTACTATGATTCATAACGTTGAGTTACAAAACATAAATGAAAAGCATAAAAAATTACAAGATAATTTTTTAGTTTTAATTCTAAAAATTGATAAAGAGATGATTCTTAATTTATACCATAAAAGAATATTGAAATGAATTACTTAATATAATTTATAAAAATACTAAGCTAATATATGCATTACCAAGGGCGATAAAGTCTTTTGACATGATTTTACATCATCCACCCTCCTTATGCCCCCTTTTTATCCCTCATCCAAACCATGAACTATTTAATCACACCTTCTTACTTAGGGGGTGTTCCACTAACAAAAAAACTATTTTTTTCAAACACCGAGTTAGGTCATTCTCTCACAACACATCACATAAAAAACCTTGAAAATCCAATTTTTTCAAAAAACTGGGTAAGTGGAACACCCCCTTAATCCCTCTGACTATTGTATCTCCCTTACTATTTAATCCCTCCAAAACCAATATGCCATCCAAACGGGCCGACCTAATCATTAAAAAAATTGTTCTGTCTACTGTTACGGTTACTTTATGTGTAAAATCATATGCTCTTTTATTTTATGCTATGATTTTGATAAAGGAAGCCACGTTCTGAATCGAATCTCGCAATCAAGCAGCTTTAAAGGGCACATGTGGTTGGGGCCATAGATAAGAGTAATTATTCTAATGTCTGGAGCACAGACATGGTGCTTCGGGTCATTTCAACACCACATATTTATGTGTGATCTAGACTTAGATGTGAATTTCACGAGATGTTGGAGTATCCTAGAGCACTACGTGAACGTGCTCCGGAGCACTTAATAATTAGGCATATGTAAACAGCTTGTATACAAACAGAGTAGGTGTTTACCGTTAGTTTTTTTTTTTTAACAAAAAAAAAGAAAAGGAAAAATTAGTCATAAATGCACTATATTTTACCTTTTTGCAGAGAAGGACAAGAAACTTTTACAATCAAACATAAAGACATTATTTTAGTATTTATTTAGCAAAAGGACTAAACACAAACTCTCTCCTTATTTTTGACATAAGCACTCTTTATAGGTTCAATACATCTAAAAGAAAGAGCTCATTCAATTTTCATACCGTCCCAAATATAAACGTTAAATTACCTAGAGTATACGACAAAAATTAAAAATAGATATGCATGCCTGTATGTAATTTTGGACCAATATTAACTGTTTGATTACGTATCAATACGCATTTACGGGTCGAATATACTAAAAAACGATTTCGGGGTTAAAATCAAAGTAAAGTATCAGCAAATTGGTGTCATTATGTCAAAGCAGTGGGTAAATGAATCTTAAAAACAAATTTCACGTTACATGAATTTGAAGCTTTTTTTATAGTTTCTCTCTAGAAAATTATTGGTCCATAATTTGGGGCACAATGTGATTAACGATGATTAGTGAAATTGACTAGTTTTCATGGATTGATTTGTGCGATTAAATTTGTTTATTTTGTTATTTTTTTTTGTTTTTAAGATTTTTGGATCCCGGAAGTAGTCAGACGGAGGTAGGAGTTAATTTTTTGGAATTTTCTCTACGAAATTAGAACTTTTAAAAATTAGTGAAATGTCACTAATTTTTTGGGCCACCGGAAGTGGTCGGCGGGAGGTGGGATAGTGGTCGGCGGGAGGTAGGAGTTGACTTTTTGAATTTTCTGTACGATATTAAAAAATTAAAAGATTAGTAACATGTTACTAATTTTTTAGGTCACTGGAAGTGGTCGACCAAAGGTGGGGTGGTGTCAGGAGGTAGGAGTTTAGAACTTTTAAAAATTAGTGACATGTCACTAATTTTTTGGGTCGCCGGAAGTGGTCGGACGGAGGTGGGCGGTGATTTTTTTAAATTTTATGTTCGAAATTAGAATTTTTAAAAGTTAGTGACATTTCACTAATTTTTTTTGGTCGTGGGAAGTGGTGGCTTGAGGTGGGGTTGTGGTTAGCCGAAGGTGGGGTGGTATTTTGTGAATTTTATATTTGAAATTCGAATTTTAAAAATTACTGAAATTAGTGGCATGTCACTATTTTTTTTTTTGGCCGCCGGAAGTGGTTGGCTAGAGGTGGGGTGATGGTCAGTTGGAGGTGGAGGTGGGGTGGTGATTTTTTTGAATTTTATGTTCGAAATTTGAATTTTTAAAAATTAGTGACACTTCACTAACTTTTTTGGTCGGTGGAAGTGCTCGGCCAAAGGTGGGGTGGTGGTCGGCTGGAGATGGGATGGTATTTTTTTTAATTTTATGTTCAAAATTTGAACTTTTAAAAATTAGTGACACGTCACTAATTTTTTTTGGTCACTGAAAGTGGTTAGCCAGAGGTGGGGAGGTGGTCGGCCGGAGGTGGAGTGGTGATTGTTTTGAATTTTATGCTCGAAATTTGAATTTTTAAAAATTAGTGACTCTTTACTACAGTAATTTTTTGTCTTTATGTTTTTTGTTTTTATGTTTGATTACAAAAATTCCTTGTCCTTCCTTTTAAAAATAGCAAATGTTTTTTGTTTTTATGTTTGATTGCAAATATTTCTTGTCCTTCCTTTTAAAAATGCCAAATGTTTTGGATTATTGGCTAAGTGGCCCAAAAAAAAAACATGAGTAGGTGTTGTTTGGGATCTAACTTTTTCACTTCTAGTTGATTGGTTAGGTGAACCCAAAATGAATCTCAAGAAAATGGTTATGGATTTTGAGAGGATAAGTCAAAAGGAGGGTTGGATGAGTTTTCAGACTTTTCATTTTTTAATTTTTTCATTTTGGTCAAAAAGACCTACATAATTATATTTTGCACGTATTCCCACTAATTTTGTTGCAAAATATATTTTGCACATATTTTTCAAATACTATATATAATTCAATAATACATTCTGACTATAATCTTAAAAGCCAAAAAACAAAATTCAAAATGCAAAAAGTGAAAAAAACAAAGGCTCGCAAACAAACCGACATGGAAATAAATAGTATGCCCTTCACTCTTTTTTTTCATGCACATGTAAGTTAAAAGTTCTATTTGATATGAAACACCTAATTAATAAACATAAGGTTAAGTGTAAATCTAGTACTAATAATTTTCTTAATGTAATAAAGTAGCCAATTTGAAAGAGAAAATAGTCCTTTAAAATTTAAATAAGAAGTTCATTTGATATATGCAATTATGCATATATAAGAATTCATTTAGATTTAAAGAAACTTTTTTGAATTCAAACAATTATTCGGAAAATGGGTCAGTTCGCCATGTGACTGCGAGGAAAACGTTATAAATAACGAAAAATGTAATAGGAAGGAGAAAAAAAAAAAAAAAACATTGCACCGAATTCAGGGGTGATTTTGCGTCAAGTTTTAGTGGTTTATTGTACAACTATTTTGGTTTACTGTTGGCTTTATTCAAAAAAATTAGTTTCGACCATAATTTTATACTTTTTGAATTCGAGATGAGACCATAAACATGAAAATTTGACACAAAACTAATAAATGCAAAAAAAAAAAAAATAAATAAATAAAAACAAATGATACCTTCAGAAAAGGAAATGAAGAGATAAAAAAGGACTAGAGTATGATGGGCTTCCAACACCACCACTCTTGTCGCAAACCCTGACACTCCACCGATCCACCCACCCGTTCCCACCGCCACATCTCAAATGGCGCAACAAACCACCAACCGCCGCCTCAAAATCATAGCCGGAGCAGACTCCTTCGGCGGCTCCCTCAAGGATTCCCTCGTCACCCACCTCCGCTCTCTCAACATCGACGTCGAGGACCTCGGCACCTCCACCAAGTACTACTCCGTGGGCGAAGAGATCGGCCGCCGCGTCAGCTCCGCCGTCTCCACCACCACCACCTCCGACACCGAAACCAGGGGCCTCGTCGCTTGTGGGACTGGCGTCGGCGTCTCGATCTTCGCCAACAAATTCCCCGGCGTGTACGCCGCCACCTGCCTCACCCCCGGCGACGCCCAGAACAGCCGATCGATCAACAACTCCAACGTCCTCGCTGTCTCCGGAATTTCCACTTCACCTGAAAACGCCCTTGAAATCCTCGACACCTGGCTCAACACACCGTTTAAATCACCTTGCCCTGCTTCCGATTCCAAACCCTGGCCCACCGAAATCCATTCCTTCCTCGACAATTCGATCCCCGAAATGTCGAAAATAGGAGGAGAGGGTGGAAAAGGAGGAGCCGAACCAAGTACAGAAGATAACTCTTCCTCCTGCGCAATTTGCTGGCTTAATAGCCGTAACAAAGATGATAAGAATAAAGCTTCCGAGGGAGATTTTACTCCGATTGAGATAATGCGAGGTGGGTCGATGAAGATATTGAGGGAGACACCGACATCGGCCGTGGTGAGGTTTGAGAGGGGGAGCGTGGAACCGGCGCACCACCACACGTTTGGGCATGATTTGGTGGTGATGAAAGGGAAGAAGAAGGTGTGGAACTTGAGTAAGGAGGAGAAGTACGATTTGGGTGTGGGGGATTACTTGTTTACGCCGGCGGGAGACGTGCACAGGGTGAAGTATTTGGAGGATACAGAGTTTTTCATCAAGTGGGATGGGCATTGGGATATTTTCATGGATGAAGACCTCGATGCCGCCAATGCTGCTATTGATAATGAAATTTAGCTGGTTTCTGGGCACGTTGTGCTATCGCCGGTCTTTGTTCTGTTGTGTGGTGTCTTTGGGAATTCGAGCTTTGTGTTTGTGCATTTTCCTGGTAGGATTCATGCTATGTATGGTGTAATAGGAGTCTGTCTATGTTACAGGTTACAGCAGAGTGGTATTGGTGTATGTTATCTCAAAAGTAAGTATTCCATGGCAAGTCCGAATTCAGATCCAGTAGTAAGTATTTCAGATGTTGTGACAAAACAACAAAACACGGCAAAACAGCCTTGTTTATACGAAACTAGTCAATTTTTGGTGCTCGGTTTTCATCGCATGGAATACTTACTATTGCATCAAGAATACTCACCATAATATTTGGAATACTTACTTTTGGGTACGATACACCAAAACCATTTTGGTGACCAATTCCAGTGATAGAAGTGTGTGTGTTCTTGTGTACAAGTACTACTCCTAATAACTTCTCGTGTATGAAACTCTATTAAGCTGTGGAGCAAAATGGTTGCTTAATGCTTATCTTTTCCTGTTATTTTATCCAAAAGTGGTTTATAGATTGGACTACTAGACTCACGGTGGGCTCCCCGAAGGAGACCCGAAGCCCAAAGGTGCATACCGTCCACCCAAGGCTAAAGAAGGCCATAGGTGGATCATGGGACTCAAACGGGAGTGGGGGGCTTTTCGGGCTCATGAGAGCCAAACCCAAGGAGAGTAACCCATTGCCAACTTGGCTACCTCCCTGTGAACATAAGAAATGAACATAAGGTTCCATGTCGGAATGTAAGAAAAATCGTAAGAAAATGGCACCCACCTGTGACCTGTGCAATATAAAAGTGAGTTTGATTGGAATGGGTGATAATTTTAGGGTAGGATTAGGGCCAGTGAATGGTCCAGTTTAGATCACTCACTCTTAAATGAAGAATCTCTATTCCTGGTCCTCTTCTTTATAACTTATCGGCTCTTCCCCCCAAAAATCGATCCAGAGTTGATGAAGAATATGTAATTTATCTACTATGTTGGTGTAAGCCATAAAGGCTTCCATTGGGCCAAGGGCGGAGCCATTCAGTGGCTGGAGGGGGCATGGCCCCCACTCCTTTTCTTTTATTTTTTATAGTCACCATTACATAACCTAGTGGGAGCATCTTATTATTAATTGTAATCGTGCAATTTTTTTCCTAGTCAAACAACAATTTTGCTAGGGACAAGAAATCGTGTAAGATTGATTCTAAACCTCATATTAGACAAGAAATTATTGAAAGCTAGGGACCATTGTAAAAGGTCTCTAAAATTTAAAAATATCTAAATTAAACAATTTTCTCATCATTTTGTATCATTTTCTTAAAATTAAAAAACTACTAGTGGAGAAAATTAAAGTTCATGAAAAAAAAAATACTATGGAAATTATTATTACCATTATAGGTTCAAAATATATAATAAAACTACTGGGTTGTACAATGAATGTTGTTGGTCTAGTGGCAAGAGGAATGCATTGGTTTTGGAACCAGAAGTCCAAGGTTCAAACCTCAACAATCACTCTTATTTTAAATTTTGTGGCTTAAGAAGAAGAGACAGGAGTTGAACACGCGACTTTTGGCATAGAGGTAGTGTACCTTACCACCAAACAACAAGCGGACTATGTTACTAGATTCCGGCACAAATAATAGCGGTGCACATCCAGCTCGAGGCCGGATTCGGGTTGGGCTTATACTAGATAATAACGGGATTTGTGCATTCCCAAGCCCGGCCCATTTATAGTCGGGCTTCATTTAATTTGCCCAAGCCCAACCAAAATAAAATTTTAATTTCCCAAACCCGTCCAAGAAGCCTATTTGTTTTTCTAAAGCATAGTACCACAAATATAAATTAATCAACCATAACAATCGCAATTACAATTCACAACCGTAATAATATATATTTATAGTTCTAAGTTCTTACAAAAATATTAAAAATAGACCTATAAATAAATGTGCAATTAAAATACTCAAAAAGATGAAACTCTCCAACATCTATCACTCTCTATGTTTAGTATTCAAATAAAATATTATTTAAATTGAGTCGAGCCGGGCCGGGCCGGGTTGTGTTTCAAAGGAATTTTTCAAGCCCAATCCATTTAGTAAACGGGCTTAAAATCTAAGCCCAGCCCGATCCTATGGGTTGGAATATTTATCCCAAGCCCTAGAAAAATCGGGCTAGGTTGGGCGGACTACCGGGCCGGTGTGCACCCCTAGTGGGCATGTACAAAGTGGGACAAATGGCACATTTTGGAGGGATCGGTGGCTGATTTCCAGGACTTGTGCAGTGAGTTTTTGCCTATAAATACAAGAATTGAAGGCAAACAATAAGGTAACACCAACAAGCCAAGCGTTTATCTATCTTTTTTATCTTTACATTTCCGGAAAATGTTTTTCAATGTCACTCAATCCGTTGAGTTATATCTAACCTTAGCCTAGTTTATCCCTTTCAATTTTCTTGTGCATCAACTCTTTTATTCAGATTTAAAGGAGTTTGATTAGCTTTTTATTTTCCTCTCATTTTTCTCACACAATAGGGAAATTATTAAGTTATCGCACCAAAGCAAACCACGAACCTCTTTGTGGCCTTATCATTTGGGTCACACGCAATCGCTACGTATGAAGGCAAATCTAGGCCTGCATGCCTATCACACATTAGATGTCCGCAAAGTCCTTGCACACCCGTGTCCACCGCAAGCACCTTTGGTTTTTTTAAAAAGGGAGACATATAAGGCTAAAAGGAAAACCATATTTATTCTTCGGGGGAAGTTATCTACAATCCATGATGGTCTTTATATGTTTTGGAGTCTCTAATTTGTCTGCAAGTTATCGATCTCGGTCGCGTTATGCATTCTTGAATCTGTCGATTGCCAATTCTTTATTGTGTCTGGTTTTAAACTCCTGCCTTCGAAAACTACTCGATGGCCACCTGACAGGTTGTGTTGGGTTTCTCGCATCTTTTTCCCTTTTCTTTTTTCTTTTCTTTTCGTCCTTCCTGGGGTATGCCCCTTATAGGCTGTACATTCGTTTAGCCTCTTTTTTTTATTTCAAGCTTATTTACCCAAAAAAAAAAAGGCATTCAAAAAAAAGAAGTGTTACAACATATGTTTGCTTTTTATGATGAAACAAAAACTATGAATGCAATAAAATTACAACTCAAAACCTGATAGTTGATGTACTTAAAATGGTGATCAAGCAGAGTGTTACGCTCTATACTTAATATAGATTTCGCCCCCACTACGGTTCTTATGGTTGGCATTGGAAGACTATCTCCTAGCATTACTTGATCGAATGCCCTACAGAAACAGCACTACAATCTCTGAGTTTGTCGAACCAAACTTATGTTTATACTCTCTCAAATGAAACTACTTTGACTCAATGTAAGTATAAGAAAATCAACCCCAAAATGAATGAATGTTGCAATATATATAGACAAACTGGTGATTCTGCGAATGGTCACCAGACGAAGGTACACATCTGTTCATAAAGGACGAGTTCGTTTATAGCGAACAAATGTCACTTAAAAAGACACAACTTCAACTCAAATCAATTTAAATTCACACAAAAAATAAAATAGCATGCCCTATTAGTAACATTTTCCAACAAGAACATCCCGCCTGGCTACTTTGCAGACTTGAAGACATACGAGATTGCGGGTTGGAGTCCAAACTTTATCCCTTTCCTTGAGCCCAACCCAGCACTATGGCGGGCTTGGCTTGCCTGCTCGACAAACGGGCTTGAGTCGAGCTCAAGCGTGGTGGGCCAGGCAGGTTTTGGGCCCATGAACAGAATGATGACCCTTTAATATGGTGCCTGTAATGACATGCGAGGTTTTCTTATGTCAACTAGCATTGGGCATGCACGTGCTTCGTACGTGCTCAATATCGAATATTTTTAAAAAGTCAATCATTAATTTTCTTAAATGGGTGTCGAAGAAATATGAGACGAGAAAGAATTTCTTGTCTTTAAATGGAATCAATTTAATTTTTTCCGTTTTACATTAAATTAAACACTGGCTAAAAAAATTTCGAAAAACACTTGCATGCATAAAAAATAAAAATAAATAAAAATAAAGGGTCTTCATTCGAGAAGGACATAGTATAGGAATCAATCCTGCAAATAGGACACAAACTAATTCCTTAATGTCAACAGGACAAATCACTCTCATGTTCCAAAAATACCCCCGCTAGCCCATGAAAGTGCTTAAACCCCCGAAATCCTATGAACGTGCCTAAACCCCCAAACTGTATGAAAGTGTCTAAACTTCTAAAAACTCTATGAAACCGTATGATACCATAAGTGCCTAAACCAAAAGTGCCTAAACCCACTATACCCTACCCTAAAGAGCCTAAATCCCCTAAAATTGAACCCCAAAATTGAACCCACCCTCAAAATTGAAGAGAGAGAAATCAATTTTGTCTCATACCATCATTTATTACCCAAGAGAGAGAGAGAGAGAGAGAGAGAGAGAGAGAAGTTGACTTGTCCCATCAATTACTCCCCATGCGCTCTCTCTCTCTCATCAAGCCAATTTTCCCACACGCATGAGAGAGAGAGAGAGAGAGAGAAATCTGACTTGTCCCATCAATTACTCCCCATGCTCTCTCTCATCAAGCCAATTCCCAATTTTCCACCGAACAATTTCGACTGCAATGTCAAGCCCGGTTTCTTTTTGTTGGCAGAGTGTAGCGCTCGCAAAAAGGGTTCATTAAGGGTATTTTTGTCTAGTATTGTCCTTAAGCCCTAAACAACTTTCAATCCATGTATTAGATACTTTAAAATAAGTTAGGTTGGACAAAAACCCATTAAAAAGTCCAAACTTGGCCTTTAGGCCAATTGTCTGGAAAAAAAAAATGGTTGTTGGACTAGTATTCATTGATCATTAAAGTAGTCCCACCATATAAGATGTGACCAATTCAAAATTTGAGCAATAGTAAATTCAGACCACCTACTGACTTGCTACTATATTTTTGAAACCCTCTAAAAGACAATAATTTTTGGACTGCATATGTCCCAAATATAATTTTCAGTAGATTTAAATGTAACAACTTTGAGGATGAGAAGAAAAGAGAGTAATGATTTTGGCAGCAGAGAAAGGATTTTTGATGAAGTGGAGGCTAAAATTGGAATTTTGACAAAGATAATGGATGACTTCATTATACTCTGTTAGGACAACTCACGGTGGGTTAACTGATGGTGCATTTGTAATGGAATCATGAACTTCAAGGAGGGAGGCATAATTTATAGGATCTCATGGGTCCTAGTGGCTTGTCAAAAATATCAGAGAGGATGTTGGTGTTAGTTTCTCTTTTTTTTAGTCAACAATTTGTATTTTAAAAAGTTATACATAGAAGTACTTCATTTTTTTTATTCGAAAAAATTGCAAAGCCAAAAAAATGCCCAATAATAATAGTATGGTAGTAGTGGCGGGAAGAAGTACCGTAGTAGTGGCGTGCCGGGGGGGGGGGGGGGGGGGGGGGGTGGTTAATTGGGGCAGTATGGTCATTTTACTAGGGGTATTAGGGGTAATAGATATGGACAAACGTTGGGTCGTCCATAAATAACATCCATGCAAGGATAATATTTAGTCCGAGTAATAAGTAACACCTCCTCTTTTTGTTCTCGAACCATGCCAAGATAGTTGATTTGAAACTATTTATCACCCCACATATCTTATCCCCATCAACATCTCAGCCAAACAAGCCATAGTCGTTAGCACATAATCCATCAAATTATTCTAAATCCTTCCCCCGGTAAAGAAATTTATATGATTTAGAACTTTTTCTACAAAAAATAAAAAATAATGAATTTAAAAATGTAACTTTACGCACGAATTTACAGTTACTTGATAAGATCCTAAGGAGTTATGCATGCAAAATATATAGCTTTTGTGGAGGTATGCAACTGAGAAAAATTGAATATATTTTATAGTTTTTTCCTCAAAACTTCCAACCAAACACAGTGGACGTAATTTTATTGTGGGCACTCTAAGGAATGCAATTGGCAAAAAAACATGTCATATAATTTAAGAATCTCTATCTCTCCATATGCTATGTAGAAACACTTCCATTAGTTTTTATTCTACATTTATTATGTATTACTCCCTCCGTTCGGATTTGTTTGTCCCTCATTCTATTGCAACTGGATAAAAAAAATTAGTAATATCTTTAAATTGGTAAGTAATTATATGTTTAATATGAATCTTGTTTGATAGATCTCGATTAGTTCTATAAGACAATGTTTTTAGAATTACATAAAACATTATAAATTGTAAGATATAATTATTTGAAAAGTGGCACAAACTCCCAAAATAAACTAACAAATCCAGATGGAGGGAGGAGTATTTGCACTTTCAAGGACTTTCTTCTGAGTTCTGAACTTGCAACAATTTTCTTTAAATAATTTCACTTGTAAGGTAATGAAATATTATATATAATCTTTGAAAGATGGACTAAAAGAAACATAATTTTATGTCCTACTATAAAATTCATTTTGTCAAAAAATAAGGGCAAATTATAGAGGAGATTTTTTACAAGCCATTACGAACTCATGACGTCCTAGAAATTACGCCCCAAAAGAAACAGGATTACCACAAAATTCTAGAGAGCATAAGACAACAAGTGGGTTTTGCACCAAATACCACACCACTTTCAATCTCGACCTAAGCTACTCACTAACCACACCCTAGACTCTTAAAGATACTAAGTGGGCCGAATCCAACCGAGGAGTCTTAACCGCCACTGTTCTCGCCAACATGTGTTTTTTGCCAAATTTCACGTTTTAGTTAATTCTTGGGAGTGGTAGTGTAAACTGTCCCTCATCCTCTTTAAGTATAGAACCCCTATATGATTTTTTTTTTTTTAACATTTAGAATAGAAGGAAATTAACTCATGCATCAAAACGAGCTCGACCCGAAGTCTACTCGGCTTTTCAGTGATACCTGTTGTAGACACCCCAATTTTAATCCTTGTATATCCCCAATGATGAAAGAAATACTCAAAAGTGCCTTGGAACAGCTGATTTTTTGGACAAAAACAATCTAGCCGTACGGCTCACTTGAGTGGCCGCACGGTTCATCATTCTCCACCTTACCTGTACGGTTAACTATATTAGTCGCACGATTCACTATTTTAGCCGTACGGCTATGTGTCAGACAATCCCCGAAAATCTGATAGCAGAAGCATCTCATCATCCCGTCGAAATCTTTGCGTGATTTTATTCCTTTTTCGTGCCTATATATAGCTCTCCATCTCCTTTGTTTTGGAAGAACAGTAACACCACCATTTCGGCGACTCGCCGAAAAATTTTCCGGTAACCATCATGGCCAAAATCTCATGCAAATCCTTCTCCAGTAAAAAAAAAAATATAAACCATACACCTCTGTCTTTCCCTTCATTCGTAAACCCCTGTTAATTTCCGGCTTACACCAAGCATTTCTCCAAAGTTCGCGTCCAAGAATTTCTGAGGTTCTCGAGCTGTTCAAAGTTTTCATAAAGGTACAATCATATTTCGTGAAGCCGGGTTCAAAACCTTGGCTCTTTGAGGGGATCCTCCCGAGTCGAGGGTGACTCCAATAGTCATCTCTAGGCTTGGGTGGTCGAATTTTTCATAAAAAACAGGTTTTGCAATCAAAAACAAGTTCCTGTTCGAAAAACAAATTTTTGAAAAATCTTCAAAAAAGTTAGCCGTGGGGCTAACTTATACAAACTGTACGGCCAGAATATGGTAGCCGTGCGGCTAACTTTTTCAGAATAAAAAATTTCCCCTGTTTTCCTCTATTCGCGCTCTGTTTTCTGGTTTCTGCTACAACTTGCTTATTACGTTTTCACCCCTTTACTCTTCCATTATTGCTATTAAATCCTTCCATTTAATTTTATTCCCATTATGGTTCCATTTAATCTCGTTATTCACTCGTCTATTTGTTAGAATTTTCAATAAAATGTTTTCCAAAATCCCACAAAAATGTAGTAGAGACCGGGAATTTCCCAGGCGGACGGGGTGCTTTTCAATAAATGACCGTGTCGTACCGAGTCAAAAATACATTTATAAAAACAAGGAATTAACTACTACTCCAGAGAATAGTGGCTAAGTCCGAGTATCGATCCACAGGGAGGGGTCGGAGCTGGTGAGAGGTTTACTTTACGGTAGGGGTTTCGGCGTTAGGACGGCCAACCTTTTGTTTCTTGTTTTTTTGTTGAATTTGAAACTAGAAATTGCCAAATTAAAATTAAAACTAAAACTTTCTCTAATTTAACAAAGAGGCTCCGACCAAGGTTCACACCACTTATGACCTAAAAAAATCCATGATTCTCAAAAGTTTACACGATCGAGCTACACGGTAGTTGTGCGCCCTCTCGGAAGATTATGCCTTGTTTAGCCAAATTCTCTAAGGAGTTTGTCAGACCCTCAAAAGGACATCGACTTCACACGGACAAACAATTAATTTAGATTCCTTAACGGTGCTTGATATTAATTCCGACTCGATAGAAAATTGTTAAACCCTCGAGGTGACATCGATTTAAGCATTACGCGTGCCAGTGTTAGTGTCGACGCGAAATCAAAAACTTAACAACCTTGAGTTTTAAATCGATAATTCGAGTCCAAATTAAACACAAACAAACTTTGATAACACGAGTGCAAGAATCATGAATCCACTTAGGCCATAGGGTGGTGATCACCCTAGGCCGAGCCTATAAAAACTACCCCTCCATTGACGAAGAACTCGCCAAGGAAAAGCTAAAAATTACACAAAACATAAAATGGAAATGGAACAGCAATTTAAAAACTACGAATTTATTACAACTGAAAATAACTTGAACTAGATTACAGTAGGTATTGAAAGTACTGAGGTTTCTTGGCTGAGAAAATGAAAGACAGAAGAAGACAGCAAAAGAAAGAAAAGACAGAAAAATAAACCACAGACAGAGAATTCGGACAGAGAGAGGGACTACTACTACCTAAACTAATGGTACTACCTAAAAATCTAATTATTTGCTATACAACACTCATGCCTTATATAGGCAGCCAACGGAAAAGAAAAAGAATAAAAAAAAACTAAGGAAAAGTAAAGGAAGAAGAAACGGCAAATGATCACTGATTGGGGTACTTGGCACTGGCTTGGTCCGCGACGCTCTCGACTGATGTTCAAAATGGTGTCCGATTGTAGTGCCGGAACAGTCAACTTCCTTATTTTAATACCGGGAATAAAACGGTATAACTCTTGTAATTTATGTGCTTTACATGTGTTTCGTGGGGCGAAACAAGATATCATCCGGACTCCGCGATATTTGCAATTCCAGCCGCCCATCCACTGATTGAATAAAGAATCAATCCACTGACTTTCTTTCTACTTTTGTTTTCTTATTTTATTATTTTTTTCTTTGCCAGCTTCCCTTATCCCATGTGATGATGGTTTGGAAAAATGATCCGGTGTGACGCACTCCTATATGTTCCCCGCAACATCAGCCGTATCATATTTATCCCGTTTTCTCCTGAAATACTCAAAACACACCTTATGCACAATATCTTATAAAAATTAACAATAAACATAATAATAAGATCAAACTTGAGGACTTAAGCCCACTAATATTTACATATTTGTGTGCTTATCAATAAAACCTTCCTCGTTCGTAACCTGGCTTCCGAATCCAAGAATCTTTTTCGCAGATCAAATCCTTTTCTAAAAACGGCACAAGAGTCATCATTTATTTTTCAAAAGGGTTTCTCGGGTACCCAAAATCATTTTCTAAATAAATCCCGGGTGGCGACTCACATTTTTTCTTTTCATTTTCCAAAATGCAAGGCCGAGCCGCGTGGCGCCGTCTACACCCGTTTCAACGGGAGTCACGTCTGTCCAGATGGTCGGGGCAATTTCTACTAGATCAAATTTTATGTCCTGTTATTACACTTACCTCCTAGACTTGTTGTATTCTACAATTTTGACCCCAAACCAAGTTTTTATTGCGTATTTAACCCCGGGTTTGATTGTTAAATTAAATTAAATTGTAAATGTGATATTAGGATTATTTTTCCTATTGTTGAATTATTAATTATATATAAAAGTGTTTAATGATTATTATAAACTTAGACAATAGTTTATAATTGAATAACTACAGTAATAAAACTATTTTTAAATGTATTAAAGAACTTTTATTAAGAAGTATGCAATAGTCAACAAAATTACGAGAATACCCTTTCTATGACAAAATTTCCATTCTACCCTCTAAAGGTTATTAGGATTTAAATCATGGTTTTAATTATAGAAATTATATGCTAATAAATTTTGGTAAATTATGTATGTAAGGACCCATGTTTCTAATTATTTTTTCGAAAATAAAGTTGGGGAATGTGAGGAATTGATTAAAATATTTAAGTGATAGATTATTGGGTGTAGTTAATTAGTTTGGGCATTAGTGCAATACAAGCCAATATAGTGACCGGGGGTGTAATTTTTCAAGTTTGTGTATATGTGGTGCGAGAGAGGAGAGAGAAAATCACATCCTCTGCCTTCCCAAAGATAGCCGGCCTCTCTCTCTCTTTCTCTCAAGTTCTTCCACCAATTCTCCCACAAACTTCAATATCCCACTCAATCCTTGCACAAAATTTTCAACTATCAACCATTGGAGCTTGATATCTTCTTCCTTTGACCTTGGGAAAGCTTTGTTTGGTGATTTCTAGAGCTTGAAAGCTGGGGCTTGGAATCAATCTTAGATTTAGAGCTCCCACACTTTGAGGTAGGGAAATTTCTAACCTTTCTAAATGTATTTGTTGTGTATGTGTGTGTGAATTCCCTCCTACACTTAATCTTCTTCTTGTTTGGTTGAAATCTTGTGAATAAATCTTTCCTAGACAAGTTCATGTGAAGAACTTGCCATCTTCTAGTTCCTAAGTTAATCCCCTCTCCATTTGATAGTTAACTCATCAATTTGTTGTTTGATTTCATGCTAATGCTTGTAATTTGTATGAAACCCATTTTGCACCCATTTTCTAGTCATTTTGATTGAGGAATGCCTTAATTTTGATTGAGGAATGTCTTCATTCATGAAGTTTAATGTTTATCCTAGTAAAATTGGTTGTTGAATTATCCCTCTCTAGCCCATTCCATTGATATTTGGCCTTGGAATCATCAAATTTGGAGTTTTAGGGCAAAATCCCCAAAAATCGCACGTTTTGGCCATTTTCGGGTAACAATCTGGAAAATCCACCTGGGCGGGAATCACGGTCACCCGGGCGGTTTTGACAGATTCGTGGGCGACTTTTGTTGTGTTGTTCCGGCTCATCCTCATGCACTTGTTTGGTCCCGAAATGCATTTTTTCGCTTGAATTATGACACTTTCCACTTGGGTAACACTTAGGTATCAAATGATAATGAGAAATGATTGATGACACTTGTTGTGTGATTATTGGTGTATTTAGTGTGGATACGGTCCATGAATTAACACTTTGTGTGCATATGGGATTGAGCGGAGAGTCCGAGACACTTGTGAAAGAATATTGTGATATGTGAGTTGCATTGGACACTAAGTTGAACTTATAAATTGATAAGTGATAATGTGAATGTGTAATATGTGACACAGGGCCCAATAGGGTATTCCCGGAGTGACACGAGGCCTTTATGGTATGCGCGGAGTGACATGGGACCTATATGGCATGCCCGGAGAATAATCAAATGTTTAAAAGGAACGTGATGAATATGATAAACGTATAGGACACATGTGGCATGTCGGGTACGAGCCAGGTACGAGAAACGATAGCAGATGGAATTTAGTAGCTTATGTGTGCTTTCAAGTCCTTTACCTATTTAACTCTCTCTTAACTCTTGTTTCATGACCTATGTTTTCTTGTCTATCACTCATATACATTTCACCGCATTTAGGATAGTTAGACTTTTCTCTACTCGGCTAGTGTAGCTCAACCTATCAATTTTTAGGTATCCATCACGGAGCATGACATGAAGTGCTTGGAGTGCATGCATGCATTGGTTTTGAAAGCTAAATAAAGGAGTTATTATCTTAGAAATTGTATTTTTGTTAAGATAATTTTGTAACTCGATTAAGTTTTCTCTTTTGACATTGGGTTGTAAACACACTTAAAACTTATGTATTTGTATATTTAGGTTTACGGGTACCCTTAGACTATTGTAATTTGTTGACTATGATTTTTCTATAACTTATGTTGAATTTGACGTGGCTCGTGAACTTGTTGACTGTCCACGTGAATTTTCTTAATGAATTATCTTTTAAATTTCGAGGGCGTGACAATGTAAATAACCAAAGACATAATATTTTACTAAAATAAATCTTACCATGCCACAATTACTAAAGTACCCCTACATATTCTTTTTACCAAAATGCCCCTTGACTTGGTTACAATTACTTAAATACCCCTAGATTCAACAAATTGCTGCACTCTGCTTGACACCTAACGTTGTTGTAGTTAGCGTCGCCCCAAGCGTAGGGCTAGGTCGTCGAAAGCATAGTAACCCGGCAAGACCGGGGTCGATTTCCACAGAGACCAAATGCGACCAGCATGAGATTGACTTGCAATGAGATTCTCGGCGTTAAGACGGCCAACTTATAAGGTGGTTTGTTTGGTAAAATCTCTCTCTACCTCTAAATAACTAGAAAATGGAAGTTTTGCAAACTTAAACTAAAGGCAAAGTCAAGGGGTTCAAAACACCCATGACTTGAATTACATTGTTCCTCTCAAGATTACACGGTTAAGCCACGTAGTTAAACATGCTTAACCGGAAGATTTAACATTTTGGCACATTCGGATTCTAGAAAATGGGGTTGATCAAGAGTAGGGTTCATTGAGGCATTTTTACAAACACTTAGAATGCCATAGCTCTAAGCATCATGTGTGGCAAGTAGTCAAGCCCTTGCCTACACAAGATCAAAGAGATTAACAAGACTAAATTTTGATACATAAAATTGAACCCTAACTCTTAAACAAACAACTTTGAATGCTCATTTTGAGAGAAGAACAAAAATAACCCAAGTCATGGGATGCTAATCACCCCATGACCAAGCCTTGCTACACTACTCACACATACTCAAAGGAGAAATGGAAATACTACGTAGAAATACCAAGAAAACGTGAAACATAACGAAAATGAAAATAAACTATGGATTTATAAAGCTTAGAGAAGTGCTTACAACATTAATGAAGGAGAAACCCTTGGTTCTTGAAGATGAATGCCTAATTTCTAGAGAGAAGGTAGAGAAAATGAGTGAGGAAGAAGAAGGGAGGTAGAGAGAGAGAGTGAAAGTACAAGATACCCTCAAATTCTGATGTTTGGGACATTTTATAGTCCCAAAGTTACAATTGAAATGTCCAAAAAGCCCCCAAGTCTTGACTTGATCGGGTACAAAAAATTGGCTTCCGGACTGATGTGGATCGATCCACTATGAGAGTGGATCGATCCAGAATGCTCTGGAGTCATTTGGACGAGAGTGGATCGATCCGGTATTGAGAGTGGATCGATCCACTATTGCTGATGCAGCCTTTGGGGTGGAGTGGATCGATCCACTATTGGGAGTGGATCGATCCAGAAAGCTCTGATGACCTTTTGGCTTGAGTGGATCGATCCACTATTGAGAGTGGATCGATCCAGAATCGACTGATGGTGTTTTTTTTTTGCTTGAGTGGATAGATCCACTCTCAACAGTGGATCAATCCACTATTGGTCCGTTGATGCCTTTGGTCACTCCTTCGGTCTTCCATGCCTCCGGGCCTCTTCCAAAGTATTTGAATACATCGTGGGGCCCTCGGGGGAGGTGACCTATAGTCGCGTGGTTGCTTGATCAATCCCGAATTCACCGGGAGTCCATGTGAACGTGCCGTGGGGCTTCCAAGCCTTGACTTGTCTTTGTGACATTTTGGCTTCCCGGGCCCGGTGTTGGCGTGCCATGGGGCCCGTGGCCCTCGGTAACTTAGAACTGTTCCCAATGCGCTCCAAAACGCGCTTATTCACGTGTTTCACCTGTAACTGACAAAAACAACACTACGCGCATATCAAACATATAAGGTGCAAAATCGCGTGTGTGTGTGAGCAAAATGAGCTAGATAAGCCCCGGATATGTACAATATTGGGGGCTTATCACACCCCCCAACTTGGACTTTGCTAGTCCCTAGCAAATTAACCTACAACATCTAATTAAATTAAATAAAACTTCCCAAGTACCCGATACGATAACGATGCTCAATCAACAAAAAGTCTAGGCAAAGTACCGGTCATCCGGTTCATTCAGTCAAAAACAACTCACGCACACACATGCCATGCATAATCATGAAATTTCGAGGCCACACAAGTAGGCAAGCGTTATGCACCGCAAAGAGTTTCAATTCCAATAAGGCTTAGACAAAATTTGTGTCTCAGAAAATTTCAATCACACACATCAAAGTATCAAGTATCCCACGATAGCGCTTAGCATGATAGGCGATAACGAAACAAAAGATTACCGCATGCTAATCAAAAAGGCGCTTATAAACAAAGGAACTAATTAACGACGGGAATAATTCGAGCGTAAGCATGAATATTGCCAAGCGTGCACCAATCGGAATTAATTACGTACTAAGAAATGTATTTAAACATTGAGAGCTTATAATAACCTTGGTTAGCAAAAGGAGGGACTACAAAAATGTGGCGGCCATATACTAGCTTGGGTCAACTACCCCTTGGTCGCCACCGACCCTCAACTACCCCATCATGTGCCATGTTTCGGCACCAAAATATGCATGAACAACTAACTAGCAAGTTAAGTTATCCACTACAAACCATGAGTTCAAACTAGACTAATGCAACCAAAATAAGTCTACTTGACTCCACCGACTCGCTAATACTACTATATACTATTATGCATGCTATTTACCACCATTGTTGTCACCATCTACCACCAATCAATCTCCACATCCAACATCGGGCACATCCTCATCCTCCTTCTTATCATCACTGTCCTCAACTAAAAGCTCCGGCGGGACGTCATATCGTTGCCCACTAAGGCCCTCAAGTACCTTGTTCTGCCATTCCCTGTTGTGCCTGGCCAGTTTGTTCTCTTTCTCGATCTTGTCGAGCTTCTTAAGCACCGTCGCAAGTTGTTCGGAACACTGCTTGCACCCTTTTGTAGCTTCCGACCCTTCCGGTGGAGGAACCGGCAACTTTGGCTCTGAAGGTGGGGGAGGTACTGTGGAGGCAGAAACATCGGGTGCCGAGCTCGGATTGGCCTTGGGTACCTCGACATTCTTGTTCTTTGTTTGCGCTTTGCTCCTTTCCAAAGTGGTACTATCAATCACCCCTCCCTCAAGCGGCTCCATTTTAGAGTACCCGGGGCCTTTAACCCCTTGAGAATGGCATAGCTTTGTGATCAAACACGGAAACCACATCCGAATATCACCCGCTGCTGTATTGAGATAGTCCACCATTTGGCGAAGAATAAAATGAGCCCAATCCGCGGTGGTGTCTTGGTCCACAAAGGACGCCATCAACTCAAGTGACTTGCGACTGGGCTTGGTGTCCTTGCCCTTTGGGTAGAGGTTAGCATGGATGGCCTTATTGAGGATCCGAATGTCGTCTAGGAACCGGCCCGGATTGATCGGGTGCAACTTCTCATTAGGCTTCTCATAAAGGAAATTCTTGATCAGTTGGTCGGTCAATTGTTCTTCCCCGGGATAGTTAATCGTTTTTGGGTCGGGCCGAGTATACTTCAACTGCTCTGCAATGTGATCGGGAGTTACTTGAATCAACTTGCCGGCAACCTTGGCCTTAATTTTTACCGGTTCATCTCCCTCTTTCTCAACCTTCATAGTCTTGTAAAACTCTTTAATGCTCTTGAGATTGTACCCCGGGACCGGCTCAAACCATTGTTCAAGCCCCTCTTGGCGAATTTCCGTCACTCCCAAATCCTCCCCCAAGTCTCTCTCATTTACTTGCCTCTCATTCTTCCCCCTCTTCAATTTAAAACCCTCCAACCACGCCTTTCGATCGTCGGCGACTACCTCTTCATGTGTTCTTTTACTAGGCTTTTTGGCCCCCGAACGATTCCCCTGAGTTGGTTCATACTCCTCACTACTAGTCTCACCGTCCGAGTCTTGTCGGCGACGCTTGGATAGTTTGTCGGATGGTTTCGCCGGGCGCTTGGTTCTTGCCATTTCAGACCAATCAAAGCAAACCACCAATTAGCAATTGAGTTCAAACCGCCGATCAACGTCCAACCAACCCCCTACTTCAATTCATTTCAGTCAGACAAACAACAATTGCCAAGCAACAACTCAATGGCAGATTATACCCCACAATGCAGTAAGGACTTAGAACTCAGACATAACCTCAGGAATTCAGCTCAACAAATCAACAAATAAACCCCCAAACTGCCATAATTTTTCCTCAGAAATTGGAATTCAAACCCAAATGAACTGATTCCATAATAATCATAGCAGCAGGCCCAATGGCAGTTCAACAGCAGAGCACAGGAGTTCAATCAACAGAAAATAAGCCCAGATTTCACAGATAACAGTAGAAAACAACTCCTAACCCCAGATTTTCAGTTAACCAACAGATTTCCCCCAAT
This sequence comes from Vaccinium darrowii, assembly GCA_020921065.1. Taxonomy (NCBI): domain Eukaryota; kingdom Viridiplantae; phylum Streptophyta; class Magnoliopsida; order Ericales; family Ericaceae; genus Vaccinium; species Vaccinium darrowii. The sequence goes on along the minus strand of CM037162.1, from coordinate 21,542,061 downwards.
TGACTGATTTCACAGTGATGGTGCACAGGGGTGAGTCGCATAAGAGAGAGACATAGTAATGGGGTTTTTTATTTTACCTCGAAATCGAAAGGGGGCTGAAAACATGTTGAAGACCTTGATGATTTCGAGACCTCTGTGAATCTCTGCTCCTCCTGGCCCGATTGGTAGTTTTGCGTAGTGGGTATTAGTTTATGGAGATCGGGTTGTGGAAGAGTAAGAGAGTTAGGGGTTAGGGTTTCGTTGGTGGTGATGGCTTGCGGTGGTAGTGGTGTTCGGTGGTGAAGATGATGTACGGTGATGGAGTATGGAGTGGTGTTAGAGAACCCGAGAGAGAGAGAGAGTTCACGGTGGTGGGGTCTCAGTTGGGGTTTGGTTATGGATGAGTGTGGATTTGGGGAAGAAGATGAAGTTAAAGAGAGGGAGAGAGAACAGATCGGGTAATGAGAGAGAGGAGCGTGGGTTTTGTTCTCAATTTGACCGAATGGGGCTGTTTAACCTGGGGCTTCAACAGTGGATCAGTCCACTCCTGAACCGGATCGATCCGGAATCAACTGGAACCAATTTTTAAACCGAGTGGATCGGTCCACTCCTACCAATGGATTGGTCCAGGACTGACTGTTGGGAATTTTCACCATAGTGGATCGATCCACTATTCAAACCGGATCGATCCAAATCATTCTGCTGGGGATTTTTCCTCAAGTGGATCGATCCACTCTCCTACCCGGATCGATCCAGAATTAACTGGAACTCATTTAAGCACAGTGGATCGATCCACTTACAAAAATGGATCGGTTCAGAATTATCTATTGGCACATTTTACAAATTGGATCGATCCATCAATTACCAAATGTCCATCTAAACTAATCAATCCCATTTTTCTTGGATTTTCGCTCTGCAATGCAATTCCCATGCCCCAAACTCAATTCAAATCTTTCAAAATCGATCCGATACGGCATGTAAAACCCGGGATTCATTCCCCTTATGAGATGTATCGCCCATCTCCAAATCCCACCTATCCTCCAAACATCCGGTCTCGCTTTTTTACCGTTTTTTTTTTTTTTTTTTTTCAATTGGCATGCCCCTTATCTCATCTCCTAAATTTCTCCAAACACCGGTTTCTCAAGGTTCGACAAATGGACGGAAACACAGACTTGGTACAAAAATAGGTACAATGGGACTCATATGTGGTTTATTAACACAAAGAAAATGCTTGTATCATTTCCTAAGCACGCTAAAAACTCCGACATGAATGCACGAGTGACAATAAGCTGGCTTAACTCAAATCAAAAACTATACACACACCAAAGAATTGAAAGCAAGGAACATGGGATGCTTGGAAGAATGAATCTCTACTCTAAGTGATGCACGTTTCTCAACTACACATGCGGCCTAACATGTTCATCAAATTGCATGTATATGTGCATGCACAAGTTAAACTCTCAACCAAAATCACCGAAATACGATACTCATGCCATTATAGACGATTGAGCAAACCTACCGTATCTAACTATGAGATTGTACTAAAACGGGAAGTTCTATCGCAAAAATTTTGACGGAAATTTGAAAAACATAAACGGAATTAAAATTTGAGAAACATAACGGAATATGTACACTACACTATTCCCTCCCCCCCAACTTAAAATTTGCAGTGTCCTCAATGCAAGAGAACACAAGTAAAGAGAGATAGGGAACACAAAATTGTACCGACGGGGAGGCATGTCAACCTCCAAGACCTCAACCAAGTGTGAGGAATGTTTCTATCACTTACTCCCTTCGTCATCGGCAATGCTTCCAAGGCTTCCTCCTTCGGCCCCTCTCCGGGACCACAGCTAGTCGTACAGGACCATCCTCAATGACTTTATAGGCCTTACAACCGCGACGTTTCGTCGCACCCCTGCTTAGGGCTCCTGAATGCCGCATTCGCCGCTAAGTTAGACCCAAACTACCAAGGCTGGTACGGTAGCATGGTCACCCTGCAAAAGACTGAATTGCCAACTACCTACTAAGAGAAAAATGATTAGTACCGACTCGCTCCATGATAGCCGAGTCCCCAACAAACAAATCTTCACGCGATAAACGGGTACTACTTTTCTCCCCGAAACTCAAGACTGTGTTTCCCTATTAGACGGACCGGCAATATAGACAAGGTACGGGTGTAACCCGAGGAGAGGCGCCATCATCTAATAGGCTATCACTCCCTTTCGAGTCAAGTGAAACACTTCTATTGTTAAAGTGCTCCCCAGAACTCTAGACTCCAAGCAACATCACTCCATTTTGAAACAATCTCGATGGAGCTTGACACTAAAATCAAACATTGCTGGACGGTATTGTCCCCGATCTCACTGCTTGCCTCGACTTCCGACATCTTAGGTACTCCATACATAGCTCAAATTCCGGGTGGCTATACCAGACCACCAATAGCCGTTCGAGCACGGCAAACGCTAGAGGTATCTCAACCTCCAGGGATTTATAGTCTCCTAGACTCCGTTTAAGCGCAAATAGAATCAAGCAGAGGGGTCATCCATATACACGGGATCGACCAACTCCTCGTCCACTTCCTCAACATCAAAATTTTCCAAAAATGGCTTAAGCCTTTGACCATTCACTTTAGAAATGTCACCATTACTTGGATTAAAAACATCAATAGCACCATGAGGATACACCTTATTCACCACATACGGACCCTCCCAACGTGACCGCAATTTTCCCGGAAAGAGATGAAGTCTAGAGTTATAAAGCAATACCTTTTGACCCACATGAAAAGTTTTTCTTTGAATGTTCTTGTCATGAAACTCTCTGACTTTTGATTTATAAATTGACGAGCTCTCATAAGCATCTCTCCGGATTTCCTCAAGCTCATTGAGTTGGAGCTTTCTATGCTTGCCGGCCTCCGGCATGCGATAGTTCAATTGTTTGATGGCCCAATAGGCCTTGTGTTCAAGTTCCACCGGCAAATGACACGCCTTCCCATAAACCAAACGATAAGGGGACATCCCCAAAACAGTTTTGTATGCGGTTCGATAGGCCCATAAGGCATCGGTCAAACGAGTCGACCAATCCTTCCGATTAGGATTCACTGTTTTTTCCAGAATGTGCTTTATTTCCCGGTTTGCAAGTTCGGCTTGACCATTGGTTTGAGGGTGATAGGCCGTGGAGACCTTGTGAGTGACACCATATTTACGCATTAAAGTTTCAAAGGGCCTATTGCAAAAATGGGTCCCTTGGTCACTGATTATCGCGCGTGGTGCTCCAAACCTAGACAAGATGTGTTCTCTCAAGAATTCAATGACCACCTTGTGGTCGTTCGTTCGAGTGGGGATCGCCTCAACCCACTTGGACACGTAGTCCACCGCTAAAAGGATGTAAAGGTATCCACATGACATCGGAAATGGACCCATGAAATCAATGCCCCAACAATCGAAGACCTCAACTATAAGAATATTAGTGAGGGGCATCATATTTCTCCGGGTAACACCACCTAGTTGTTGACACCGTTCACATGTTTTACAAAATTCAAACGCATCTTTAAAAAGTGTTGGCCAATAAAAGCCACATTGAAGGATTTTGGCGGCGGTTTTCTTGGCGGAAAAGTGTCCACCACAAGCTTCGGTGTGGCAAAAGGCAAGGATGCCTTGTTGATCAACATTGGGCACACACCGCCGGATCATTTGATCCGGACAATACTTGAAAAGGTAAGGATCATCAAAGAAGAATCTTTTCACCTCACTCAAGAAACGCCTCCTCTCTTGGGGAGTCCAATTGGTAGGGAGTTGGCCCGTGGCTAAATAGTTGACAATATCCGCAAACCACGGGCAAGAAGAGACACCAAACAATTGCTCGTCCGGAAATGTGTCAATGATAGGGAGATTCAAGGAGCGATCCTCGAACTCAAGACGAGGCAAATGGTCCGCAATAACATTTTCCACTCCCTTTTTATCCTTGATTATTAGATTGAATTCTTGAAGGAGAAGGACCCACCTAATCAACCGCGCTTTCGCATCTTGTTTGGTCATGAGATATTTCAAGGCGGCGTGGTCTGTGAAGATCACAATAGGGGACCCTATCACATAAGACCGAAACTTGTCAAGGGCAAAGACAACCGCGAGCAACTCTTTCTCCGTGGTGGAGTAGTTCATTTGAGCATCATTGAGAGTTTTGCTCGCGTAAGAAATCACACACGGCTCTTTCCCTCTCCTTTGGCCAAGAACGGCCCCTATAGCATAGTCACTCGCATCACACATTAATTCAAATGGGAGGTCCCAATCGGGAGCACGCACAATTGGGGGAGAGGTGAGACTTGCTTTCAACTTGGAGAAGGCCTCCTCACACGCCGGTGTCCAAATAAATGGTGCGTCTTTCGAGAGGAGGTGACACAAGGGACGCGAAATGGCACTAAAATCCTTTATGAACCGACGGTAAAAGCCCGCGTGCCCAAGAAAAGACCGAATGTCTTTCACACATTTAGGGGTAGGGAGGTTCGCAATTAAGTCAATTTTGGCTTTATCTACCTCTATCCCTTTCGATGACACGATGTGGCCTAAGACAATCCCATGTGTCACCATGAAGTGACACTTCTCCCAATTTAAAACGAGATGCTTCTCCTCACACCTCTCCAACACACGCTCGAGATTCGCTAAACATGACTCAAACGAGTCCCCGAATACCGAGAAGTCATCCATAAAGACGTCAACAATTTTCTCCACCATGTCACTAAAAATGCCCATCATGCACCTTGAAAAGGTTCCGGGCGCGTTGCATAAGCCAAAGGGCATGCGCTTGTACGCAAAAGTACCGAAAGGACAGGTGAATGTGGTCTTCTCTTGATCCTCAAGAGCGACCTCAATTTGGTTATATCCGGAGTACCCATCGAGAAAACAATAGAAAGCATGACCGGCTACCCTCTCCAAGATTTGATCAATGAAGGGAAGAGGGAAGTGGTCTTTTCTCGTGCTAGCGTTCAATTTCCAATAATCTATGCACACTCTCCATCCGGTGGTCACCCTTTGAGGTATCAACTCATCATTGGCGTTTTTGACCACCGTCATGCCGGACTTTTTGGGAACAACTTGGATCGGGCTCACCCACTTGCTATCGGCAATGGGATAAATGATTCCGACATCCAATAACTTTAACACTTCTGCCCGCACCACATCCTTCATGATAGGATTCAAACGACGCTGTGGTTGGCGGGACGGCTTCACATCCTCCTCTAGATATATGTGGTGTGTGCAAACCGAGGGATCAATCCCGTGAATGTCGGCGATGGACCAACCAATGGCCTTAGTGTGCCGCCTCAAAACCTCAAGGAGCTTGGACTCTTGGTGTCCTTCAAGGGAAGAAGAAATCACCACGGGAAATGTTTCACCATTGCCAAGGAAGGCATACTTTAAAGCGTCCGGGAGGGTTTTCAATTCAAGCTTAGGTGGTTGGACGCTAGATGGGAGAGCCTTGCTCTCAATGGGAGGCAACTCCTCGAACTTTGGGGACCACACTTCCGTCCCACACACGTCCTCAACATCTAAAAGAGAGTATAAATACTCTACCTCCAGAGAATCTAAAAATGTCGCCTCCTCGGCGGTAAGACAAACTTCAAGGGGGTCCGTATAAAGAATGGTGTCCACGTGTTCCTGCACAAGTGTGTCTATGAGGCTCACCTCGTGGACATCGTCATCATCCCCCATCTGAGTCCCAATGTTAAAAACATTCATCTCCATCTTCATGTTCCTAAATGTCATGTTCAACAACCCGTTTCTACAGTGAATGACAGCATCGGATGTCGCCAAGAAGGGGCGTCCGAGGATAATGGGTGTTTGTGCTTGTGAAGGATTCGTGACGGGGCAAGTGTCTAAAACCACGAAGTCCACAGGGTAGACAAAATTGTCTACTTGGACTAAGACATCTTCCACCAATCCCTTAGGAACACGGACACTCCGGTCCGCCAATTGAAGTGTGACTCTCGTAGGTTTCATCTCTCCCAAACCTAATTGCTCGTACACCGAATAAGGAAGCAAATTGACACTCGCTCCCAAATCAAGTAACGCTCTCTCAACCTTTTTACCCCATATGACGATGAAAATAGTCGGACAACCGGGGTCTTTGTACTTTGGAGCGATGGCGGTTTGAATGATCGAGCTCACTTGCTCGGTGAGAAAGACCTTCTTTTGCACGTTGAGCTTGCGCTTGACCGTGCATAGGTCTTTGAGAAATTTAGCATACGAGGGTATTTGTTTAATTGCATCCAAAAGAGGGATGTTAATCTTCACTTGTTTGAAAAGTTCATACACCTCGGTTTCTGAAGACAGCTTGTTCGGCACCCTCAACCTATGGGGATAAAGGGCCGGAATGGGAGAAATAGGAACACTTGGCTCCATCACTTGAGTAGGCTCGGAGTCTGTAGGGGTGGACTCGGGAGCCTTGAGAACGGGAGATGAAATTGGAGGAGTGACCGGCTTGGGATGAATAGTTTTATCAATCTCCTTGCCACTCCTCAACGTGGTGATGGATTTTGCTTGCTCATGAGTGTTCGGGTCTTGGCCCGATGAGGCGCTCGCAAAGTGCAGACCTTGGGGGTTTGCTTGTGGTTGAGAGGGAAACTTTCCCTTTTCTTGTTGAAGCACCCCCACGGATGTGGTTAACTTGGAGACTTGGCTTTGAATCTCCCTCAAAGAATGTGAATTTTGCTCGTTGACAACCGATTGAGTTTGCATGAACATTTGGAGGGTGTCCTCCAATGAGCGTTTTTGAGGGGGTTGGTACACATTAGAGCTTTGGCCTTGGTGTTGGTAATTTTGAGGGTAATGATTGGGAGGGTATCGGGCTTGCCCTTGGTTTTGATTTTGACCTTGAGGAGGTCGAAAACCTTGATTTTGAGCCAGGGGTGGCCTTTGGGGCTGCCCTTGATTGGGTTCCCTCCATTTAAACAAAGGGTTATCTCTCGTGCCCGGATTGTACACGTTTGAGAAAGGATCGTACCTCTGATTGACTGCGTTCACCTCCGCCTGATCGGTCCCACGTAGGGCCTCTTTGAAAGCGGCGAAGGTGGGGCACTCCTTTGAAATATGCCCACCCAACTCACAATAATGACAAACCTCCTCCATTTGGGCCACCGCGGCCAGCTCCGATACTTTATTCAATTCCAAAGTGTCCAGTTTTTTAGCAAGCAAGTCGACCCTACGGTGTAGGTCGGTTTGCTCATCCAATGTGAATTTACCAGAAGCACTCGGTCCAGGAGTATTTGAACTTTGGGCCGGGTGGGACCTCTCAGAAGGTTTAGAGTAATCCCAGGCTCGATTGTTCTCGGCCAATTGGTCCAAATACTCCCAAGCCCCATCGGGATATTTATCAAGAAATTCTCCGTTGCACATCGTGTCAATCAATTTTCGGCTCTCGTGAGAAAGGCCGCGATAAAAAGTGATCACTTGATCTTGTTCTTCTAAACCATGATGTGGCACTGATATCAACAGATCTTTAAAACGCTCCCAGCATGCATAGAAGGTCTCGTCATTTTGTTGTTGAAAACCTTGAATTTGTTGCATCATGTGACGAGTTCTATGCTCTGGGAAGAATTTCTTGAAAAACTCCCTTTGTAAATCAAGCCAAGCCCGCACAGACCCAGGTTTCAAAGCATTGAACCAATCTTTAGATTTGCCTTTTAGAGAGAATGGAAAAAGTTTGAGCCGTGCGGACTCCTTTTGACCGTTTTGACTCACAATTGTATTCACAATTTCATCAAAGTCCCTCATGTGAGAGTAGGGACTCTCATGCTCATGCCCATAAAAATGAGGAACTAAGTGTGGACGGTCGACCTCCACGCGGTTCGGATACGGTCTTTCGAAACGGTTCGAAAAACAAAAGATTTTAGAGTCGCCACCCGGGTTTTGGGAAAAGCAGTTTGGGACCCGAGAAACCAATTTGAAAATGATGATTTGAGCGAATGACTTATAAAACCAATTGAAAACCAGAGATTCGTTTTGGATCCGGGAGCCAGGTTACGAACAGGGAAGGGTTTTAATGCACCCTGTTCGCCCGATTAAAAATCGGTCTTTACTAAACATTTGTGGGATTTTATTAGAAAACAATTTTATTGCTGAACCTCAACAGATACACATTTAATTTGAACAAAGCAGACGATAATAATAAGAAAAGCAAATGACTAATATGTAAATAACAGAAATCAAACGAAAATCCAAACTTCAAACTGTTCCTGCAGGGGGAAGGTTCAAATTTAATATTTTACGAGAAAACTGTGCCGTGCGGCATACTTGATGTACCGTGCGGTACAAATAGTGTACCGTGCGACACTGTTCTTCAAATTAACGGTCAGATTTTCAAATGGGTGCCGTACGGCACTCAAAGTGTACCGCGCGGCACAGTAAGAGTGCCGTGCGGCACACCTGGCTGCAAAACAGTTTGAAACTTTGGCTCTTCGAAATGATTGATCAGAGGCACATACAAGGTATGAAATGCATTCAAAATGAACTACTTTAAAGGGAGAAAGCAATGTATTGAGTATGGGATGTCCCTCCTCGTTGAATCGCTCCGTACGAGGCGATGTTTTCACCGTACGACGCGACCGGGAGGTGTGAAATGAAACCGAACTTGCTGTAATTTGGGCATACCAAGCATGAAAATGATACAAGGAATCATTCCACCCTTGGTACCCTTCCCCTCAAGGTACCAAATTCAAGGAATTTGGCGAAACGGGTTTATACCTTCGGTTTCGAACTCTCGGATTGAGCGTCGGATTGAACTTCCGAATGCTGCTTGAACCTTCTCTAGACCTCACTTTCACTCTAGTATAGTGGTAAGAGGGATTGAGGGTTTCAACTTTGGTCAATTTGGAATCATTAACTCACGGCTTTGGAGTCAAAAAAAGGGGATGGGTCTCTGCTTTGGGTTTGGCTTTGGCAGAGAGAATGATATTGGATTGATTATGGTGGAGATGGTAGCTAAGAGGTTTTGGCAATGAAAATGATATCCAAGAACAGAGTTTCGTGATCATTCTTACACAGAAATCGTATGGGGTCCGGCCGTTTGGGGTCCTTTTCTCATTGAGTTCGGACGGTCTTTATAGAGGATTGGGGGAGCCGATTGTAGTTCCCAATCTTTTCTTGATTCTTGCCCAGGGGGACAATGGCATAGGGAGTAGCCTATTCCTTTCGGCCATGATCTTCCCTTTCGGCCACGGCGGGGGAACCAATCTCGTCAACACTTTCGGCTTGCTGGGAACCTGTGAAAACTGGGAACCCGTAAACAGTACCGTACGGTACACAAACTGTGCCGTGCGGCACAACTTGTGTACCGTGCGGCACACCTGGCCGTCAAATTTCCAAAACTCTGCTGTACGTGACACTGGCTGTCCCGTGCGTTGAGAGATGAGTACCGTGCGGTACTGTTGACTGAGTTGACTTGGAGAATTTCAATCCGAGAGTTCTTCCGGGTATTTCCGTTCATCATTGGGGATTAAAATGTACGTGAACGCTTATTTTGGGGTGTCTACAGTTGCCCCTCTTTGACGAGACTTACAATCATTGTGTCGACAGAAGTCGCGTCAAAGATAGAAGACACCCCTCGATGCGGACGTCCTCGTACGAAAACAAACAAGTAATACATGATGCATGTGGTCGCGCTCGTGAGAGCTGCCTACGTACCCCGTTGTAGGGATCAGACCGGCGTAGTTCATCGAGGCTGAATGCAATGCAAGGGTTGATGAGAAACATACCTTGATCGGTTTGCGGGAATTGTCACTCTGCTTTTCAACGAGGGAAAAACGAATGATGTTAATGCCGGAGAGGACTTACGAAACCGTCGGAATGCTTGAAAGAACTTTTGTTAATGCCGCGGAGGACTTACGAAACCACTTGAATAACTGTTTGTCAATGCCTGAGCGGACTTACGAAACCCTTTTGAGTGTTAACGAAAATCTATTAATGCCGCTGAGGACTTATGAAATCATCGGAGTGAAAACCCGTCTGAGCGCTGATTAAAACTGCTGTTAATGCCGCTGAGGACATCGCGAAACTGTTCTGATGGAAACCATCGGATGTTCGAAATTGTTGTTAATGCCGGAGAGGACTTACGAAACCACTTTGATGTTGGGGATATAACCGCCCGTTAATGCCGGGAAGGACTTATGAAACCATCGGAGTGTTAATGAAGATCTGTTTAGTGCCGTCGAGGACTTACGAAATCATCGGAGTGAAGATCTGTTTAGTGCCGTCGAGGACTTACGAAATCTCTTGAGTGCTGATAAAACTGTCGTTGATGCCGGTGAGGACTTACGAAACCATCGGATGCTGATCAAACTGTCGTTAATGCCGGTGAGGACTTACGAAACCCTTTTTTTGACACTGATCGAAATTGTTGTTGTAGACGCCATTGAGGACTTACGAAATCGTTCGATGTTTTTGAAATAATTGTTGTTGATGCCGTAGAGGGCTTACGAAATCTCTTGAGTGCTGATAAAACTGTCGTTGATGCCGGTGAGGACTTACGAAACCATCGGATGCTGATCAAACTGTCGTTAATGCCGGTGAGGACTTACGAAACCCTTTTTTTGACGCTGATCGAAATTGTTGTTGTAGACGCCATTGAGGACTTACGAAATCGTTCGATGTTTTTGAAATAATTGTTGTTGATGCCGTAGAGGGCTTACGAAACAACTTTCGATACTGATAGAAGTTGTTGATAATGCCTTTGGGGACTTACAAATCCAATCGTTGCTCGAGTACTTGTGATGGAACCGATGAGTGCTCACGCAAAGTTGACGTGGGGCAAAATTGAGGATTATCCTGAGTGAGATTGCTGGAAATCTTGGCTTAGAAGTCCTTGGGAAGGTTGAATCTGGTGCAAAAATCATTAAGAACTCAGATGTGTGCCGTGCGGCATCAATATTGTACCGTGCGGCAAAGATGGAGTGCCGTGCGGTGAAACTGGCAAAAGAGTGTGCCGTGCGGTGCACAGGGTGTGCCGTGCGGTAGAGTGGGTGTGCCGTACGGCACAAGTGGCTATTAAAACCGCCCGAAACCGTTTTGTTTTCTCCCACTCTTTCAAACGCATTCAAATCTTCTTGGTCGGTTATTTCCGAGAGTGTGACATTCGAAAATCCTCATCTTCTTCAATCTTCTTACTCTTCTTTATTTCTCCTAAATTTTCTCAAACCTTTCGGTTCATCGATACCAAAAACGAGTTTCTCCTCCGAGATACATCATTCATGGCAGATTCCGGCGATACACCAGTCGATTCCAACATACCCGTCGCAGGTTCGTCTCCGGCGGTGCATGGGGGCGGCAGTATTACGTCCGGCCAGCCTAGTAGTGACCCATCTATGGGTGCTCCGGCTGATATTGACCCGGTTGCTATAGATCCGGTTCGTGAGGCGTCGATAAGGGTTGAAGCCACATCCTCCACACCGGCAATGGGATCGACGGGGTTTAGTGAGGCTTGTACCGACAAGACCCCAACTCCGGCAGTGGTACTAGAGACCACGGGTGCCATTTCGGGGGGCGGCAATGATACTGGCGAAGATTTGGGTACCGCACGGCACGCTGAGAGTGCCGTGGGTGCTACTGGGTGTGCCGTGACTGTGGGTCCGAGTGCCGTACGGCACAATGAGAGTGCCGCGGGTGATGATCAGAGTGCCGTGGCTAGCCACAGGGGTCCGGAGGCTATGGAGATTGATCCCACAGGTACGGGTGCTTCTCCCTCGGATATTGCTATGAGTTTGAGTGGGATAGATGTTATTGTTGAGGATGTGGCTGGAGGTAGTAGTACGGAGAGTGATGAGGTGCCGTTAGTGAGGCGCATAGCTCCGGGTCCGGCTATTGCGATTGGTACTGCTAGAGTGCCAGAGGAGAGTGCTGAGAGAGAGACAGAGCCTTTAGAGCCTCCGTTGTTTACACCTGCCGTTGGTTCTTCCCGTGGGTCTGGCCTGACTTTGGCAGACACTTTGGAGGGGGCGAGAGATGAGGATATAGCAGCGACCTTACAGGAGTTTCCCCGGTTCGAGAGTGTCCTGGTTCAGGAGGGTATGGCATCCATTGACAGGGATGTTGAGCAGGAGGAGAGACAGAGAGAGGCCGAGGTGGCTGTAGGGGAGGGGCGTTTGACTATAGTCCGGGAGGTCGAGCTGTCTATGGACCACAGAGTTCCGTTTACACCGGCTACCTATGTGCCACGGGTGCACTTTTTCGTTCCTCAGGGATGCGATACTTATACTCCCCTGCTTCCTTCGTACCCAGATACGAGTGTGGTTCGAGACCGTTCGACCCACATTGCTTATAGGAATCCCTTGGTATGTATTCTTTGTTTATTCTTGTGCTTGTTTGCTTGTTTGCTTGCTTGTTTGTACTTTCCTGCTGATAATACTGACTGAAATTATGCCATGCCTTTGTTTAACAGACTCAGAGGTCCATGGGCGGTTATGGAGGTTCTGCACATTCTCTGGCATACTACCGTGCGTTGCCAGCACGAGTGAGGGCTTTGGTCGATGCCTCTGGGTTTACCATTTTTATCCGGCTTCTGACAGTGACGAGGACGGATCGCAAGCTGATACGAGCCCTGGTGGAGAGGTGGTGGGATACCACCAATACCTTCCACTTCAGATTCGGGGAGATGACCATCACTCCTCTTGACTTTGCTGCGATTACTGGTCTGAGAGTTGGAGGTGAACCGATCCCGTTTGACTCAGAGCTGTACTTGGACACTGCTGCCGTGGAGCACTACTTGGGGAGGAGGCCTGGAGGTATTGAGCCGGGGGTGAGGTATACTGTCTTGGTGAGTTTCTGGGACCACGAGCCAGGGTCAGAGGAGGAGGCTAGGCAGATGGCGAGAGCCTACTTGTTGTACCTCTTTGGTGCCTCCCTGTTTCCGAACAGGCAGGGCGTGGTGCACTTGGGTTGGTTGCCTGCACTGGAGGATCTGGAGACTGCTGGGAGGTTCGACTGGGGCGGCGCCGGTCTGTGTACTGTGTACTGCTTCCTTGGTTGCGTGTGCCGTGGGGTGGGCACGAGCCTTGGCGGCTACTGGAGGGTGCTAGAGGTAAAACTTTGCTTGTATTCCTCTTTCAATGATAATGTTTTTATCCATGTTTCTTGACTTGACTGCTTTCTGAACATGCAGGTGTGGGCTTATGAGGTGCTGGGTGTATTTGCCCCAGCCAATTCTCATAGCAATGAGGATGTGCTCCCACGTGCCGAGAAGTGGGGGTCAGAGTACACAGGAGGTGGTGACCATAAGGGAGATTTGAGGACTTTTCGGCTCTTTCTGGACACTACTACAGGAGATAGGGTAAGCCTTTTTTTTATGATTTCAAATATTCATGCTTTATTGTCTTCCTGACAAACCTTTCTTTCTTGTAGGTGAGATGGAATGTTTGGCATAGGATGCGCAGGGATTACTTGGTTAGGAGCAGGGAGCTGACACGGAGTCGAGTGCTGCTGGAGTGCCCTTACGGTTGGCGATGGTACTTGGGTGACAGGGTTTCCCGTCAGTCCCTCGGGATTGACCATTTCAGAGTGCCTTCGCCGTTGCCCCCACTCGTTCAGAGGACTGAGGAGTACACCCGAGCTGAGATAGAGAGATACACGGTGCCGACAGAGGTGGTCTTCGGTCTTTCGATAGATTATGAGGGTTACTTGAGCACACACTTGGCATATGACCTGGACATGGAGAACCGTTTGAGGGCCGGTGTTGCTTTACCTGAGTTGAGGAGAGAGATTGAGGTGGTGACCGCTGACGGAGCACTTGGAGTGGTGACGGTGCCTCATATCACTCCTACAGTTACTCTTGCCACGACAGAGGTGACTTTTGATTATTATGCTTGCTTCTATTTCTTGTTTATACCAGTATCTCATGTATTGCTGACGCCCCTTTTGAATTTCAGATTCCTGTTGAGTGGGCGGCGGCGTCGTACCAGCTGGCGCAGGACTTGCAGGCCATGGTCCGTCAGTTTGTGATGGGCATGGCCCCAGAGGTGCGCCCGCGGGCTGAGCCAGGAGTTGTACTTGGTCGTGGCCGGAGAGCTACTAGAGGGGGGGCACCGGCCCGTGGTGTTGGAGAGGCTAGCAGAGGTAGAGAGACCAGCCGAGGTACTCGCAGGAGGAGGGAGAGTACTAGCAGTGAGAGAGGAGCTAGCCGAGGGGCCACCCCTAGTGCCGGGGTTGCTGAGGTATACATTGGACTTGCCTTTCCTTTTTATTTGATTGTGCATGCCTTTCATTGTATTCTGACAAACTTTGTTGCTTGCGCAGGGAGCGTCAGGCTCTGGGAGTGCTAGGCGTTCCACGCCTCGAGTTACTTCAGTGACTCCACCTTCAGGCCGAGTCCTTCGTTCTTCTGAGAGACGGAGAGAGAGTGTACAGCAGAGGGAGGAGCCTGCGGAGAGCAGTAGTACTGATGACGACCATGCTACGCCAGAGGAGTATAGACCTCGGGGGTCCGAGCCTCCAAAGCGCCCTCGTACCTGAGACAGTAGTTAGTGATAGCATTTTTCTAGGTGGGGCCTGCGTGCCTCTTTTTGATTTAGGCATCTGTTTAGCCTTCTGTATAGATGGCCTGCGAGCCGTAGTAGTTGATGACACATTGGGCCTGTTTGCCTCTGGATATGGTTTCACTTATCATGTGGATATTTTGATCTTGGTTTTATAAAAATTCGCATTTTATTCATATTGGCAATGAATCTGGAAAATCAAAGTTTGCATGTGAGTACTTAACTTAAAGCAACTGAATTCGAGACCAACAAACTTGTATATGGAAAACTTGATTTGCATTTATGGTTGTGACTCATAGGACTCAATGAAATGGAACTAAATTTTTGAACTTATATGTGCCATGTGTGGACTAACGTCAAGAGGATGACGCTTGTTGTGCACATATGTTGGCATTGCTGTTGACAAACAAATGGAATGACTCATGGATACAACATGTTACACATGAATTGACCACGCTTGTGGGGTGGCGTTATCATGTATAGCTCGCCGATACTTCCATTCCTTCAAGTCTTCGAGACTTTTGATCATTAATTTCTGGTTGAGGTTGCCAACCGACCCCTCCAATAGGTCGTAGGCGCGCGCCATGGCTTGCATGCATAAGTTTTGTGCCAAAGAGAAGCATGGAATGAGTCCCGGAGGCTCAAAACTGAATTTTGCTTGGAATCTGGCCAGTTGTGCCGTGCGGCACTGAAACTGTGCCGTGCGGCACTATTAGTGTGCCGTACGGTACAGGCCTGATAATGCCAAAAAATCTGCCACTTGCAGCGGATTTCTGGTCCTCCCTTTCGGCGTTTCATCACTTCAACGCACGTCCTAGGGACTTGAAGAGCCATTGTGGGGCATGTTTTGAGGGAACTTATCATTTTTAACATGATTCCTTGCGGTCTTCGAGTTGACGCGTCTTTCGAGGTGACCTTTGGAACTTGAAATTTCGTATTGTTCCTCATGCATGGTGGCTATAAAAAGCTGTTCATTTCCCCCCTTATTTGCAC
Source organism: Vaccinium darrowii (assembly GCA_020921065.1). Classification (NCBI taxonomy): domain Eukaryota; kingdom Viridiplantae; phylum Streptophyta; class Magnoliopsida; order Ericales; family Ericaceae; genus Vaccinium; species Vaccinium darrowii. The sequence goes on along the minus strand of CM037162.1, from coordinate 21,526,580 downwards.
TCCAAATTCATAAACTCTTTCCTTGTTAACCCCGCCCCTTTTCTTGCACAATGGTGGTGAGCTTCTCAGCCTTGATGCGCCCCTGGCTCGATGATCTCGATGGCTTGGATTGGCTGCACTTTCGGGGTCATAGGCTGACTTCCCTTCGTTATATTCGAGACGTGTCCATATGTCCAGAGTTGTTGCGAGCTGCAACACAATTCTGGGACCCTGAGGTGCATGTCTTCCGCTTTGGTCTCCACGAGTTATGCCCCACTGTGGAAGAATTCTTCGCATACCTTGGAGGTTTTGATTTGGCGGAGCCCATCGTTCCACTCCACGGAGTTGGTTTTGCCCCAGTGTTGTCTTCCAAGCTAGGGATAAGTAACAATGCTGCTAAGTCCCTAATTCGTGGAGGCTTTCTGAATATCCCACGCTTGATTGAAGGATTCCGCTCTGACAACTTTGCTCTGTGCTTGTGTTTACTGGCTGCATTCTTGTTCGTGCAATCTGATGGTCAAGCAAGCTCTTCCCTGGTTGGTGTGGTTATGCAAATTGAGGAGCGTAAGGATGTAGCTCCGATGGTTCTGGCTGAAACTTTGATGGGTCTGGATGGGGTTCATGCCGGTAGGACCGACGTCTTCGAGGGTAGTCCGCTGCTCCTACAGGTAGGCTTCTCACTCGGCTCTCCTTTTTCCGGCTTTTCACTCGTTCTCATTTTATCTCAGCGCTCAGTTCAAAGCTGTCTAAGGTTTCTTACTTGTTTTTCTCTCTTTCACGCAGCTGTGGTTATGCGACAAGGCTAATCTGCTGGAGCCTGTGCCAAGAAACCGGGTTCATGAAACTCAAGGGTTCGTTATCAGGAATTTCAGGGAGGTTTTTAATGATGTGGGAGGTTGGACTCGAGTTCTTTCCCAGCTCACAGAAGAAGTGATCTCTTGGCGTTTGACTTGGGTTGACCTTCCTGATATGGCTATTAGCAACATGGGGCGTCAGCGAGTGATTCTGGCAGGCTTGACTCGATGGACTTTCTACGTTCCAAATCGCATCCTCCGTCAACTTGGAGCTCGTCAAGTACTGCCGCTTGCGGGTCCTGAGGATTTCGTCATACCGAATTTCAATGTTGCCACCTTCAGGGCTTACCAGAGTAATTGGGGGGAGCGCATGACCATTCCAAGAGACCTATATCCCAGTGTTCTTCTTCCGACACGCTATAAGAGATGGTTGACAAGGGATATTGAAGCAAGAGACAATGGAAACTAAGACAGACTTTTAGACTCGATCTTAATGTGCCTGAAATAAGTTGTGCACCCAGTGCTATGGATGTTTTTATTTCTTTTGTTTGAAAGTTTCATGCTCAGCCATGTAATCGAAGAAGCTTTGTTTGAATAAAACTTTGAGTTTTGAGAATTTTCTGCTCTTGATTCTTACTGGTTCTGCCTGCGAAATGCGTATGAGGACTTGGAATCAACTCGAAAGATAGTGACCGAACCTCGGGATGAGGCTGCCTACGTATCCCTTGTAGAAAGGAATCAGGTCATGACGTAGTTCAGGACTACGATTGTTTGGTTAGGGTTCGCTCGGGTATTTACACTTTCCTTTTGCGCTCTGAATTTTGCCTAGTACCGCCCTTTGAGGTTTTCGGTCTAGCGAGCTTTTGATTGTTTTTAGCCTTATCTTTTGCCTAAGCCGCCCTTTCGGGTTTTCGACCTAGCAGGCTTTCGCTCTAATTTTTTTGCCTGGAACTACCCGCCCTTGCGGTTTTCAGTCCAGCGAGCTTCTCTCAGGGGTAATATCTCTTGAGTTGATCTAGGTTGACCAAAGTAGAAAACTCGTTGCCGTCAAGATCGATGAGTTGTGTTGCACCTCCGGACAAGATCTTCTTGATAATGTAGGGCCCGGCCCATTTTGGTCGAAATTTTCCGCGCGGATCGAACACTGGAGCCCGAATTTCCTTCAAAACCATGTCGCCTTCCTGTAAATCCCTGGACTTCACCTTCTTGTTAAAAGCACGGGCTATTCGGCACTGATATCCCTGAACATGATATAAAGCTTTAAGCCGTCTCTCATCGAATAGCATGAGCTCTTCAAACCTTGCGTTTTGCCATTCAGCTTCATCAATTCTTGACTCCGCCATGATCCTTAAAGACGGGATTTCGAGTTCGATGGGAAGAACAGCCTCCATGCCGTAAACCAAAGAGTAGGGTGTTGCCCCTGTCGGAGTTCGAATGGACGTCCGGTATCCCCATAATGCTAAAGGCAGCTTTTCGTGCCAATCTCGTGCAGACTCGATGGTTCTTCCTAGTATAGACTTGATGGTCTTGTTGGCCGCTTCCACAGCTCCATTGGTTTGCGGTCGATAAACAGTTGACTTATGAACCTGAATCCCGAATTCTTCAAGAGTCTCTGCCGCTCTCCCCTTGAAATGAACCCCGTTATCTGATACGAAAGCCTGAGGGACCCCGTATCTGTAGACGACATTCTGCTTGATGAAATGAGCAACCTGGACCGCTGTGAGGGTCGTGTAGGAAGCAGCTTCAACCCATTTGGTGAAGTAATCAATTGCAACTAGGATGAACTTGTTTCCATTTGACGCTGCTGGCGTGATTCTGCCGATAATGTCTATGCCCCAGACGGAGAAGGGCCAAGGCGAGGTCATGGAATGCAATTCTGATGGCGGGACATGCATGAGATTGGCGTGAATCTGACATTTGTGACATCGCCTCACATATTCGATACATTGAGTCTCCATGGTTGACCAATAGTAACCTTGTCTTAAGACTTTCTTGGCAAGCATCATGCCATTCATATGAGGGCCGCAAACTCCTTTATGGATTTCTTCCATAATTCGGCTGGCTTCTTCTCCGTGTACACACAGTTTGTGTGTCCCACAATAGGATCTCCGATATAGCTGTCCTCCACAAATGATGTATTGAGACGCCAACCTCCGAAGAGCTATTTGGTCCTTCTTGTCTGCTTCTGCCGGATACTCGCCTCTTTCGATGAAGTTCCAAATGTCGTGAAACCACGGCAAGCCATCGTTTGGCTCGTCAATGGCCATGACGTACTCATAAACAGGCTTGTTTCTTTGTTCAATTATAACTGGCCGGAGTTTGACTCCATTTGGTATCTCAACCATGGAGGCTAGCGTTGCAAGGGCATCGGCGAACCGATTCTTCAACCTTGGCACATGCGTGAAGGTGACCATCTGAAATCGCGGGATCAAATCATCTAGGTCTTGATGATAGGGTTTCAACTTATCTTCCTTGACCTTCCATTCACCGTTTGCTTGCGACACCACCAAGTTCGAGTCTCCGACGACTTCTAGTCTTTTGACTCCAATTTCTAAGGCGGCTTCCATCCCTACAATGCAGGCTTCATATTCTGACTGGTTGTTGGTGACCTCAAAGTTTAATTTGAAAGCCAGAGGGATATGTGATCCTTCTGGGGAAATTAACAGTACTCCGATTCCAAATCCTTTCTGATTGGCTGCTCCATCAAAATACAACGTCCAGACATCGTTGGTGGTCGTCATCACATTCTCATCTGGGAATTCAAATTCCACATCTTCTGGACCTTCTACCGGGTAATTGGCAAGAAATTCGGCGACAGCCCTTCCTTTTACTGACTTTCTGGTAACATACTTGATGTCGAATTCTGCTAGCAAAAGCAACCATCGCGCTAACTTGCCTGTAAGCGCGGGCTTCTCAAACAGATATTTGAGAGGGTCCATTCGAGAAATCAGCACAACAGAGTAAGCCAACATATAGTGTCTCAACTTCTTGGAAGCCCAGACCAAAGCCCAACAAGTCTTTTCCAGGGGAGTATATCGTTCTTCGCATCCAATCATCTTCTTGCTAATGTAATATACGGCTTTCTCAGATCCGCCTTCACCTTCTTGTGCTAACATGCATCCCATAGCTGATGGAGTGACTGACAGATATAGAATTAAAAGTTGCCCCGGTACTGGTGGCATTAGTACTGGAGGATTCTGCAAGTATTTCTTGACTGCTTCAAAGGCTTTCTGGCACCTGTCGTCCCACTTGAATGTCACGCCTTTCTTGAGAAGGTGAAACATCGGCTCGCAAGTTGTGGTTAACTTGGCGATGAATCTGCTGATGAACTGAATCTTGCCGAGGAAACTTCGTACTTCTTTCTCCGTCTGTGGTGGTTCCATTTCAAGAATGGCCTTGATTTTGGATGGATCCACTTCAATTCCTCGGGTTGTGATCATGAAACCCAACATCTTTCCCACTGTAACCCCGAATGTGCATTTCTCGGGATTGAGACGCAATCTGTACTTGCGAATTCTTTCAAAGAACTTTCTCAGGGCGTGCAGGTGTCCTTCTCTTTCCTTGGATTTGACGATCATGTCGTCCACATATACCTCGACTTCTTTGTGAATCATATCATGCAATAGAGTTGTAGCAGCCCTCTGGTAAGTAGATCCGGCATTCTTTAACCCAAATGGCATAACCTTGTAACAGTAGGTGCCCCACTCTGTGGTGAAAGTTGTCTTCTCTCGGTCCTCGGGGGCCATGAGAATCTGATTGTAGCCTGAAAAACCATCCATGAACGATAGCAATGCGTGCCCCGCAGTGTTGTCTACGAGTACATCTATATGTGGCAGCGGGAAGTCATCCTTGGGGCTGGCTTTGTTTAAATCTCTGAAGTCCACACAGACTCTGATTTTCCCGTTCTTTTTGGGAACAGGTACAATGTTGGCGACCCACTGAGGGTACTCCGTGACCATCAAGAACCCTGCGTCTAACTGCTTCTGAACTTCCTTCTTGATTTCCAATACCCAATCTGGTCTCATCTTCCTTAACTTCTGCTTGACAGGTTTTGCATCTGGATACAGCGGGATTCGATGCTCTACAATTTCTGGATCAATTCCGGGCATGTCCGCGTGAGACCATGCAAAAACATCTTGAAATTCTTTCAGAAGATTCGAGTGAGCTTTAAACTCCTCTGGAGATAGCCCAGAACCAATTTGAACCATTCGCGGATCACTCTCTCCTCTCAGATTTATTGAAATTACTTCTTCTTTTAGAGGCTGAGCATGCCTTTCATTTTCTCGTTCGATTAGGGATCGGAGTTCTTTTGGAATTTCTTCCTCAAACTCAATCCCATCATCGTCCGGGTCAACACAATTTATTTCAGACACAGCAAGATAAGCAAAGTCAACTTCATTCATTGCAAAAGAGGTGGCCCCAGGGGCGTGATACATGAGAGTAGACTCAAATTCAAAAGAAAAATGATGACGCGGAGGGCTGACAGACACATGCATTGACTCAGAAGTGGTCCCGAACTCAGTGTTAAACTCAGACTCAATGCTAGATTCTGACTTAGACTCAAATTCAGTGCCAATATAAACAATTTTAGGTAGAAAAGTGCAGTTTTTATAAATTCCATTGGCATCCACAATGAGTGAGGTCACATCTCCAAGGGCATCTTGGCTTAGCATCATCAGCTCCATGTCTCCAACAGGTTCCAAACTAATTGTCATGGCAGCAGACCCGTCCTTGACCGTACCTGTCAGATTTTCGTCCTCAAACAACGATATCAGGTTCCCTGAGTCAAAAACTTCAATCCAGTCAGATTTGCATCGCTCGACCAACTCTTCTGGCTTCGCCGATTCATCATCACTGTCCCATGAGTCGTTGGCGAAGATTTCGAACCCTGGCAGTTTGGTCTTCTTCTTCACATCCCAAAACAGTTCCGGCTCTCCTTGGTAGATAGCCTCTTTTCCTTTGATAAAGCGAATGGGACCTTTCTTCGGTTGAACGCGAGTTCGGGCTTTCCATCCGCTTCCTTTCTCATCTCCACTGGGTTGATACCCAAGGCCGAAGTGGTTGTTGTTTACAGGGAACTCCGGGAATTCAGCTATCCCTTGATTGTTGCGGCCTAATCCCAGACCGGGCATGTAAGCCATCTTCCTCATCATTTCAATGGCCGTTGAGCTGATCGAGAAGTCCTCATCCATTTTGATAGTGAGAACTGTCCCAGCGGTGTCAAAAGAGAAACCTCCAAGGGTGACGTCTTCTTCTCCATGCATAATCTCGAGCAGAGGGGCGTTGTCAGAAACATGGGGACGAATCCCAGATTCCCCATAAATAGTTAGAGTTCCTGTGGCTAAACCAAGCTGAACTTTCTGATGCAGCGAAGATGGTACTGCCATGATGTCTGGGTGGTGAAGCCATGGTCTACCCAGCAGTAGGTTGAAAGACGAAGGAATGTCAAGCACGTGGAACTCGACTTTAGACTTGAAATCTTCGACAGACATTTCCAGTTGGACAACTCCAACTACATCCCTGCGCGTATTATCATAAGCACGCACTCCGAGGCTCGATGGTTGGAAATCCTTAGTCGTGAATCCCAGGCAGTAGGCTGTGCGCAGTGGACAAGCATTTAAAGCAGATCCATTATCTAGGAGGATAACAGGGACCCACTTCCCTACACACTTCATGGTGATGTGTAATGGCTTGTTGTGGCCGGCTCCTTCCGGCGGCAGATCTTTCTCGGTGAATGTCACGACATGTTTTGCCTTGTTTGGCGCAAGCAAGGCCACTAGAGCTTCGGGGGGAATGTCGGGTGGCACCTCCATGTTTGACAGAGTTTTGATCAACTTCTGACGGTGTTCCCTGGATGAGGAAAGCAGCCCCCAGATGGATATAGATGCTGGAGTTCTTTCAAGTTGCTTCCGGATGGGGTTTTCCACTGGCATGGGATTCCTCTGTGATGGTTGAATTATAACTTCTGGTGTTTGAGTGACACCTTCTGGGTTACTTGGAATTGAGTCGTGCTGGACGGGATCGTCCCAAACAAATGCCCCAGCTTGAGCGTGGTTAGAAGTGTGGCCTCTTTGCAGGTCGGCAGGTTGATAGATTCGTCCGCTTCGCGTTACTCGGTTGACCGACGGTGGCTTTTCATCCCAAAAGTCTGAAAATTCATTGACCTTCCGCTTCCCAGCCTTGATGGATTCCAGCTTCTGCTGAGTATCAAAATACTCGGTCCAAAAACCTGCGACATTGCTCTCGGCTTTCTGTTTCTCGATTTTAATATCTCCCATCTTCTTTTCCAGATTTTCCACCGCTCGATCATGCCAAAATGAATGATCCAGTATGGTTTTGTTGACAGTCCACATTTCACCGTTATCAAACAGGACATCGATCACGTCTTCTTTATTCCACAATGAATCCGTGGGATCCTCCGTCAGAGCGGAAACATTTGACTGAGGATGAAACGTCACGGATGGCCGAGACAAAGATTCGTTGATAATGTAAGCTTGAGGAATCCATTCATGATCCCCAAAGATGGTTTCTATGGCAGAATGCCCTTCAATTCCAAGAAGTGGAGGTGGCAGCGAATTATCTGGAAGATTGCTGCTAGGGACCCAATGATAAACTTCTCCGAGTGTCCGATTCCATATGTCTCCGGGTTCTTCAAACAGAGTAGGGAGTGAAATTGCATCAAGTGGATCAGCACAAATTGCCTCCCATCTTTCCCGCCAATCTTCTTGTTCATTAGGCTCCACATATGCGAGAGTATGTACCATGCCGGCGATGCATACAACTTTGTCAATCCTACAGATGCTGGAATCTGTTGGTGTGGAGACAACTGGTTTGTTATGAGAGTCGGGGATGATGAACCGGCTTGGATCCCACTCCTGGCGGAACTCTTCCCAGTCTCGATCATTCATAGCCCATTCTTCACTTTCTGTGATGTCCGCCCATCTTGGTTTTGACCTTGATTTGATGCTTGTGAGGGAGCAAACTTCCGAATCCTCTGATACGGGAACAACTGGTTTAGGCTCGGTGGCCGGTATGATGTAAAGGTTCGGGTTTAATTTAGTGGAGCTCGGGTTATCTGGAGTGGAGCTGAAGGAGATTTGGTTGATTTGGGTATTGGGTTGGTGTTCTGGCATGGGGTTAGAGACGGTGTTTGGCTTTTTATGGGGGGGTGGAATTGTTCCGTCTTCAATGAGATCCTGAATCTTGTGTTTAAGACGGATACAATTGTTGGTGTGATGGCCGGACATTTGGTGGTAGGAACAGAAGGCGTTCGGGTTATGGTTTGGAGGAAGCACTTTGGGCGGCTCGCGAGGCTCTAGCGGTTTGATGACGTCCTTCTCAAGGAGCCTTTGGTAAACTGTTGTCAAGGGAAAAGGGAATTGGTAGAAATTTCTTGCTTGCCGGGCTGGCTGGGCTGCTATCTGGTTAACAGGTTCAGTTTTGGTTGGTTTGGGGTTTGAGGAGCTGGCCTGGGTATGGTTATATTGGTTGGTTCCAAACAGGGTATTGCTGTTGCCGGAGTAAACTCGCCTGGGCTTGGCAGATTCTCCCTTCTCAAATATACCAGTCCTGAGTGCATCTTCTACTGCGAGGCCGGCCTCGTAGAAAGTTTTGAAGTCAGCGGTGGTTTGGAAAACCACTAAGTGCTTTGCAAAGTCGGGTGCCAAGTTTTTCGTGATAATTCTCATCTGTTCTTTCTCCGAGGGTCGATCCATCATCTGAGACGCTTTTCCTCTCCATCTTCTGATAAAGTCCGCAAAGGACTCATTGGCTCCCATCCTGGTTGCATCCAATTCTCGGATAGTCATCTCAAGCTGAACATTGTAATTGTATTGGGCCATGAAAGCTGTCCCAATATCCTCCCAACTCCCTTTCTTTGAAATGTCAAGATTTAAGAACCATCGCAGTGCTGGCCCTGTCAATGTTTGCTGAAACATTTGACCCATAGCATTATTTTCAATGTTGTACATGGACAGAGTGCCCACGTATGCTTGTAGATGAGCTCTCGGATCTCCGTTCCCATCAAATTTCTCCCAGGTTATGGGCTTGAATCCCTCGGGGAGTTTGGCGCCGGGGAATAGACACAACTTGTCCATGTCAATACCTGTGGCGGCTATCTTCTCTTGTTTCTGGACAGATTCCTCGAGTTTGGCGACTTTTGCCATCATTGCTTCTAAATTCGGATGCTCTTGCGGAGGTGGTTGCTCCCCTGGTGGCTTGTTCTGAAAAGTTAAACCTTGTATTAGGAGTAACATCTCAGCCATTTGATTATCACTGCGTTCCCGCTGTTCTTCGAAGGCTAGCCTGAGAGCCTCGATTTCACTTTTGCCCGCCATATCTGTAGGATGTGCTGAATCTGACTGGACCGCTTTTGACTCAGTTCGAATTAATCGTTGTTCGGGAGTTCTGGTCCAACTAGGTACAGTATTCTTCTTGCCCTTACCAATGATTGAAACTGATAGCGGAAAAAATGAACTTAGTGACTGGTGCCAAAGAAATGCTATGTGTAGGAATTTATGTACAAATGAAAGAATGATGCATGATGTGCGATGCAACCACAGCTTTGGAAAGGATTGCCCCAATTTTCAGTGCTCTGTTCAATATATCTGAATTTTTGGATTTGCAAAATGAAGGCCGAACCTTTAGGGGTTGCCTACGTATCCTCATTTCGGAGGAATCAGGCCATGACGTAGTTCGGGACTACGATCGGCTCTTTTCTTTATCATAGGAAAAGCACTAACTCCATAAAACAAAGCACAAACTGACTCAATAAAGCAAAGTACAAACTTGGTAAGCAAAATACAAACAAAATACAGACTCGATAAGCAAAATACAGACTTGGCATTCTCAAAAAGGGCCCTGTTGGCTTGATCTGCTGACTACTGGCTGGCTGCCGATTCTTAGTCCGACTCGGTTGTTGGATTTGCTCGGGGAGCATTCCGGACTTGGTCCTCCTTGAGTTGCTTGGGAGACAGATTATCATTCAGAAGGAGACCATTTTTAATGCAGCCTTCGCAATCACACTCATCCCAGTCTTTGTGTCCCGTCACTGGGTCTTGGGAGTAGTAGACTGGTGTTCCGTCTGGTTGGAAGTTTTTGACTGGCGGCATGATATCCACTTCTTCATTATCACTTTCTCGCTCCACCCTGACAGTGATTTTGTCGGGGACGTCTTTGGCTCCGTTGTCTACAGGGAGGTGGAATTTCCAACCTTGATCATTCGCATGTTCAGAGTTGTCCCATTGAAGAGTTAAACCTGGCTGATCAGATGTGACTAGTTGGTGAAGCAACCCTTCAAGCTTGTCTTTATCTGGTACCTCATTCCCTATTTCTTCATTATCTATCTCTTCAAGTATCCACACCGGTGCCCCATGATGGGTGGTAAAGGTGGACTTGAGCTTTTTGTTTCCGGATTGATTGCTCATTTTTGGGTTACAGACTCTGATAAAAGAAATACAACATTCTAATTACCGCGAGGAAGAGAGCCAATCGCAGAATTTTCTTTAAAAAGAGTTTATTTTATTGGACAGAGCTTTTGATTATCGGGATAATCCTTCTTATTGCCGTGGAAGTGAGGATGTGACAACCTAAGGTAGAAGCTATCATGTATGCGCATGCAATACAGGTAGATGACAAGCGGTTTAAACAGTTAATCCAGACAATATCACATAATCTTAACCTGTGGGCTCCTGTCCTAGGTTGGAAGGTTCTAGGTTAACTACATGCAAAGGCCAGTTTTGGTTTAGGGGGTTCCCCAGACTAGAGCCAATATTTGCCTCCCCGTGCCAAGTGTACTGCATGGCAAAGGTCAAGCGGCAGGCTGACTCATCACGGTCCAAGGTTGCTGAGCATCCGGGGATGTCCTAACACCAGCGAGCTGGGTAGGGTAACCAAGACGCAGCAGCGGGGTTTATCCAACATCGATGCAAGTGATGCAAAAGTTCAGCAATAAAATTGTTTTCAAAAATCCCACAAATGTTTTTCAAGCTTGGCTCGCTCTTTAAATTAATCAAAATTTTGAAATTCTACTCATGCGAACAACCGAGAAAGCTCCAGTCCAGACTGATCGGGCTTTCACCCTGACATCAATCCTTTCTAGTACAGCGTAAAGCACGTACTTGGTGTCAAGCCTTCGAATGGTCATTTTACAAGTGTAAATTTTCAAAATAAAGATTGACTTAAAATATTCCCCAGCGGAGTCGCCATTTTGTGGACGGTCGACCTCCACGCGGTTCGGATACGGTCTTTCGAAACGGTTCGAAAAACAAAAGATTTTAGAGTCGCCACCCGGGTTTTGGGAAAAGCAGTTTGGGACCCGAGAAACCAATTTGAAAATGATGATTTGAGCGAATGACTTATAAAACCAATTGAAAACCAGAGATTCGTTTTGGATCCGGGAGCCAGGTTACGAACAGGGAAGGGTTTTAATGCACCCTGTTCGCCCGATTAAAAATCGGTCTTTACTAAACATTTGTGGGATTTTATTAGAAAACAATTTTATTGCTGAACCTCAACAGATACACATTTAATTTGAACAAAGCAGACGATAATAATAAGAAAAGCAAATGACTAATATGTAAATAACAGAAATCAAACGAAAATCCAAACTTCAAACTGTTCCTGCAGGGGGAAGGTTCAAATTTAATATTTTACGAGAAAACTGTGCCGTGCGGCATACTTGATGTACCGTGCGGTACAAATAGTGTACCGTGCGACACTGTTCTTCAAATTAACGGTCAGATTTTCAAATGGGTGCCGTACGGCACTCAAAGTGTACCGCGCGGCACAGTAAGAGTGCCGTGCGGCACACCTGGCTGCAAAACAGTTTGAAACTTTGGCTCTTCGAAATGATTGATCAGAGGCACATACAAGGTATGAAATGCATTCAAAATGAACTACTTTAAAGGGAGAAAGCAATGTATTGAGTATGGGATGTCCCTCCTCGTTGAATCGCTCCGTACGAGGCGATGTTTTCACCGTACGACGCGACCGGGAGGTGTGAAATGAAACTGAACTTGCTGTAATTTGGGCATACCAAGCATGAAAATGATACAAGGAATCATTCCACCCTTGGTACCCTTCCCCTCAAGGTACCAAATTCAAGGAATTTGGCGAAACGGGTTTATACCTTCGGTTTCGAACTCTCGGATTGAGCGTCGGATTGAACTTCCGAATGCTGCTTGAACCTTCTCTAGACCTCACTTTCACTCTAGTATAGTGGTAAGAGGGATTGAGGGTTTCAACTTTGGTCAATTTGGAATCATTAACTCACGGCTTTGGAGTCAAAAAAAGGGGATGGGTCTCTGCTTTGGGTTTGGCTTTGGCAGAGAGAATGATATTGGATTGATTATGGTGGAGATGGTAGCTAAGAGGTTTTGGCAATGAAAATGATATCCAAGAACAGAGTTTCGTGATCTTTCTTACACAGAAATCGTATGGGGTCCGGCCGTTTGGGGTCCTTTTCTCATTGAGTTCGGACGGTCTTTATAGAGGATTGGGGGAGCCGATTGTAGTTCCCAATCTTTTCTTGATTCTTGCCCAGGGGGACAATGGCATAGGGAGTAGCCTATTCCTTTCGGCCATGATCTTCCCTTTCGGCCACGGCGGGGGAACCAATCTCGTCAACACTTTCGGCTTGCTGGGAACCTGTGAAAACTGGGAACCCGTAAACAGTACCGTACGGTACACAAACTGTGCCGTGCGGCACAACTTGTGTACCGTGCGGCACACCTGGCCGTCAAATTTCCAAAACTCTGCTGTACGTGACACTGGCTGTCCCGTGCGTTGAGAGATGAGTACCGTGCGGTACTGTTGACTGAGTTGACTTGGAGAATTTCAATCCGAGAGTTCTTCCGGGTATTTCCGTTCATCATTGGGGATTAAAATGTACGTGAACGCTTATTTTGGGGTGTCTACACTAAGTTTATGTGGTGAGTTTTGACAGTGAAAGTATTTGCGGGGGTAGTGTCGGGGAGGACTATGCACGAAGTGTGCGGAGTGCGTTCGGGGTTCAAGTGTTCCCGTATAGTCCTCGGACGTGGTGGTGGTGGTGGTGGGTTGTTTTGCGGAACTTCATTGTCGTCCGCCATTGCTTCGATTGGAGGGGTATCAATGCTAATTAAGCGGCGATTATGAGGGTCTCGCAAGTAACCACGCTGCCCGTGCATACACTACCAACTAGCAGACTGGAGGGGTTATTCAACCGCCTCACCACAAACAGTTCCGAGGGGCTATGCCGCCGCCTCGTTAAAGCCAACAAGTAAATTAAAAACAAGTAAACTACACTAAACTAAACTATACTAAAGAAGGAAATACTTACAGCGGGCAAGCGAAACTCGCGCTCGGTGGACCATTGGGTCCCCGGCAACGGCGCCAAAACTGCTTGACACCTAACGTTGTTGTAGTTAGCGTCGCCCCAAGCGTAGGGCTAGGTCGTCGAAAGCATAGTAACCCGGCAAGACCGGGGTCGATTTCCACAGAGACCAAATGCGACCGGCATGAGATTGACTTGCAATGAGATTCTCGGCGTTAAGACGGCCAACTTATAAGGTGGTTTGTTTGGTAAAATCTCTCTCTACCTCTAAATAACTAGAAAATGGAAGTTTTGCAAACTTAAACTAAAGGCAAAGTCAAGGGGTTCAAAACACCCATGACTTGAATTACATTGTTCCTCTCATGATTACACGGTTAAGCCACGTAGTTAAACATGCTTAACCGGAAGATTTAACATTTTGGCACATTCGGATTCTAGAAAATGGGGTTGATCAAGAGTAGGGTTCATTGAGGCATTTTTACAAACACTTAGAATGCCATAGCTCTAAGCATCATGTGTGGCAAGTAGTCAAGCCCTTGCCTACACAAGATCAAAGAGATTAACAAGACTAAATTTTGATACATAAAATTGAACCCTAACTCTTAAACAAACAACTTTGAATGCTCATTTTGAGAGAAGAACAAAAATAACCCAAGTCATGGGATGCTAATCACCCCATGACCAAGCCTTGCTACACTACTCACACATACTCAAAGGAGAAATGGAAATACTACGTAGAAATACCAAGAAAACGTGAAACATAACGAAAATGAAAATAAACTACGGATTTATAAAGCTTAGAGAAGTGCTTACAACATTAATGAAGGAGAAACCCTTGGTTCTTGAAGATGAATGCCTAATTTCTAGAGAGAAGGTAGAGAAAATGAGTGAGGAAGAAGAAGGGAGGTAGAGAGAGAGAGTGAAAGTACAAGATACCCTCAAATTCTGATGTTTGGGACATTTTATAGTCCCAAAGTTACAATTGAAATGTCCAAAAAGCCCCCAAGTCTTGACTTGATCGGGTACAAAAATTGGCTTCCGGACTGATGTGGATCGATCCACTATGAGAGTGGATCGATCCAGAATGCTCTGGAGTCATTTGGACGAGAGTGGATCGATCCAGTATTGAGAGTGGATCGATCCACTATTGCTGATGCAGCCTTTGGGGTGGAGTGGATCGATCCACTATTGGGAGTGGATCGATCCAGAAAGCTCTGATGACCTTTTGGCTTGAGTGGATCGATCCACTATTGAGAGTGGATCGATCCAGAATCGACTGATGGTGTTTTTTTTTGCTTGAGTGGATAGATCCACTCTCAACAGTGGATCAATCCACTATTGGTCCGTTGATGCCTTTGGTCACTCCTTCGGTCTTCCATGCCTCCGGGCCTCTTCCAAAGTATTTGAATACATCGTGGGGCCCTCGGGGGAGGTGACCTATAGTCGCGTGGTTGCTTGATCAATCCTGAATTCACCGGGAATCCATGTGAACGTGCCGTGGGGCTTCCAAGCCTTGACTTGTCTTTGTGACATTTTGGCTTCCCGGGCCCGGTGTTGGCGTGCCATGGGGCCCGTGGCCCTCGGTAACTTAGAACTGTTCCCAATGCGCTCCAAAACGCGCTTATTCACGTGTTTCACCTGTAACTGACAAAAACAACACTACGCGCATATCAAACATATAAGGTGCAAAATCGCGTGTGTGTGTGAGCAAAATGAGCTAGATAAGCCCCGGATATGTACAATATTGGGGGCTTATCACACTCCTATGTAATTACCAATGTGACCTACATATTTATAAATTACACTTTTAACCCTCAAAGTTTTATTTAGTTACATGTAAACTTTAATTGTTAAATACCTACTTCATGAAATTGCAAGGAATCCGAAAAATCAATTTGTGTAATATATGTTTACATTGTGCACCCTTGAATGATTGTTATCGCTTTGCTCTGTTATTTTTGAAATGATTACTGTGGAATCATTGATTGCTAGAATGGACAATTAGGTATCCAAGTTGGATTGCATATCTAGAAATCACACAGACATTGGTAAGTAAAGAAAATTGAAAACAATTTAAGGTGGAATTGTGATGAGACATGAAAGGTTATCCCCAGATAATGATGAGATACGGGTGGTTATCCTGAGATGGAGATGTGATATAGGGAGGTTATGTCAAAATTATTGATGGTGGTCAACCAAGGATTATTATTGATCGAAAGCCTAAGATATGGCGTAAGAGATTACTCCTTATGAATTCAGGCGATATAAGGTGTCTAATATTGTACTTTAGTACCAGGTTACAGTTTATATACTCTTGCTCCCCGTTTGGATGCCGGAGATAATTTTGGGTGGATTTGTAATGAGGGTGGATTTGAAGGTGGATTTGTAATGAGGGTAGATTTGTGATGAGGGTGGGCCCACTTCCTAAGAAGGGTGGATTTTTGTATGAGGTGTTTGGATGGTATTTTGAGAAGGGGGATTTGGAGGGTGGATTTGACAGGATAATAGGACAAATGACTGAATTGCCCTCAGTTTATTAGTTAAATAAAAATAGATTAATTTCATTATAATTCGAATAAAATACATAATAAATACATAAATTTATTTAAACTATATTGGCCCTGTTCGTTTCCCAGTTTAGTTTTAGTTTTAGTTTTGATGACATCATCATTTCCCTCATTTCTCTCTCTATCTCTCTCCACTCATTACACCTTATGACATCATCAAAACTAAACTAAACTATCTAACCAAACACAGCCATTATATACTAAAAAATGATATTTCTGAAATAGAATTTAGAAAATATATTTACAATTTTTTTCTTTATTAGCATATTTCACACATTATAACGTATTTCCTACAAAATGTAAAATAAATGGAATTTTTTTTTCCGTACTTTATTATTTTATTCCAAATTAGCAAGTTGATGAATTATGTAATTTTTAAATGCTAGTTCTTAACCATTAGTAAATGGGGTTAAGAATTATGATATCCTTTCATTTTGAGGAATTTATAAAAAATAAAAAAAAAACCATTGCAAATTAATAGCCATTGGATGGCCTTAGGAACAAGCAATTGCATGGGACATGAATACACAAGATAATTTCCCTTCCTTCCAGATATTTCTCACTGGAGAATAGTCTTCCCCATTTCACTTTCTTCATTTTAACACAGAGATGCGACAAGTGATGGAAAACCTCCCAACCGATCGACTCCGGCGACGGGATTTCGAGTGAAATCCGACGACGTGGTACAACTGACGACGGCGACCACGAGATCGTTGAAGATGGAATGCTCCGACAACCACGAGATCGCCCTAATAGGATCCCCGACCTCCAGGTTGCTCATCTTCTTCTTCCTCCTCCTCCTCCTCTCTCTCTCTCTCTCTCTCTCTCTCTCTCTCTCATGCACAAAATCCCCCCAAAATCAACCTGATTTGGAGGGCTAAATTGGTACCAAAAATCCTCAAATCCCCCCTGATATGCTAACGGCAGGGGTGAGGCTGTCGTTAGCTAGTCCGGGTGCCCCCGGATTTGTACTCCCAACAGTGAAATTTTTCGATCAAATTCGGGGGACGTTTTTGCATCCCAAACACCGGACTAAGGTGGGCTCGGGATTACAAATCAGGGTTCCAAATCCGGCATCCAAACAGGGTGTTGTGGGTTTGGTTAGTCCTTCGTAGGTCCAGTGGTTTGGTTAGTCCTAGGGAAATTCATCCCTGTGCAACGCTGATGAACTCAACTAAGTAGATAAATTAAGCCATTCATTGGGACTCCTGGTTAAGGCAAGCAAGTGTGGGAGTGAACATGAATGATCAAAGTCTTGGTGGTTAAAATGGGAGGATGTTCTTGAGGTTGAAAACTTAGATGAAATATAAGACAAAGGCTAAATAATGAAATCATTTACATGCTTTCCATTCTATACTGCTTTTCAAACCTATATGAATAGTGGCTAAATGTAATGTGAGGGTTAGTGGGTGAGAGTTAGTTACAAAGTAAATTATCGCTTATGGTGCTATTATTGGCCTTGATATATTATATATGACAGGTACTGAAGCAGAAGGCGGAGTGCCGTATTTAGGATCGGCCCAAGGGTTTTTAGTGCCCAAGGCCTAATCTAAATATTGTGCCTTTCAGAGTAAACACTTAAAACAATTTTTATAGCAACAATCATGATACGAGAAAAGCCAAAATAATATATAGTTGTACTGATTATTATACAAGAATATAAAAATACAAAGCTTCAAATACATATCATCTCAAGAACGCATAAGTATAACTTAAATATTACTCATGCTGCATTTCTAGAAGCAAAAATATCAATTAGACAAGTACATTCCACCTCTTCCACCAAGTAATTTTCAATCGATAACATGGGTAACCCATATAGTCTTTCTTGTGATTGGCTGACTGGGGTAAGTCGTAATGAGTCATACTCTTTTTTATTTTATTTGTCTTTTTTATTTTATTATGGGTCTTATATTGGGCCTTAGCCCTAATAATGGATCTATTGTAAAAGATAATTTGTTGTGTTTTTTATTTTGGGACTTTATGCCAAATAGACTTTTGTTGTTTATGCCCTTTTTAAAAAAATCATATTGGGTATTTTTTTTTTATTGGGCTATAAAGACTCATACTCAAGCTTAATAGCAAAATTATTGGGGTGCTCCTATTTTTTGGGTTTTTTGGATGTCCAAGGCCCAAGCCTCTTAGGCGTTGGCGTTGGGTCAGCCACGAACGTATTATCTCCTAGAGAAACAAGCTGGAGATCAGAAGCCAATGGAAGATTGGGGTCTCAACTTGAACAACTAGAGGACTCTACCATCTTTATTTTGTGTTGGGTGAGTGTAAATTAATTTCCAACAAGTACTTTGTTATTTATAAACAAATATGATTACTATTTTATTTATTCTTAATAAATCTTTGTATGTTAAATAATGCTTCCAAAAAATCGGGGAGTTACAGATGAAGCCTTTGTAATGCCAAATGTAATATGGATCGAATTTTTTTGGGGGGTAATTTTTAAAGATTGATTTAGTTTAAAGTTATAAAGTTTAAGTAAATTACAAATAGTACAAAGGAGGTAGAGTTCAATATTGATAGGCTTCAAGTAGATAGCATCTTAAAAGAAGAAGAAGAAGTAGAGATAACGCTATTTCCCCAAAAGAAAAGAGGAATCCAGCCAATAACCACACAGGTTTCTGTAGATTTTGAAAATTTGGAAACTAGAGTTAAGATATATAAATCCCTTGAAATCATAAATGCGAGGAAATATAATTTTCAGATTCTCTAAATACAATCCTTTCCTAGAAATTTTAGGGTTTCATTATTAAATAAGGTTTGAACCGATCCGGACCGTGTGCAGCTTTAGGTGTGAATAACGATTTTTCAAAAAAACGAAAACACTGCTCACCAGAGAAAATAATAAAAGAATTTTAAAGGTATTCTATTTTCGGTGATGACTTAAGGGCCACTCCTACACTTGTATGGGTCAATCCGATCCGGACCGTGTACAACTTTAGGTGTGAATAAAATTTTTCTTTCCTCTCATTCAAAAAAGGAAAACACTGCTCACAAGAGAAAATAATAAAAGAATTTTAAACATTTTCTATTTTTGGTGATGACTTGAGGGCCACTCCTACACTTATATGGGTCAATCTTACAAGCAGTAAATTCACAATTTCAACCTGTCAATGAGATGAGCTCATCATATATCTGTTTCCTACCAATTTAGTCGCTCAAATATTATGAAAAGTTAGCTTGGCGTTAGGGAGTACTATCATAGTGTTTTGAGAGGTGTGAATACATATTTTGTGTCCATTTGCATACATTAAATGGGAAACTTAATTAATGTATTTTACAAATTGGCTATTATGGGCCTTGGCTTGGGGCTCAATCTTACAAAATGTGATCACTTAGATTTAGAATGTGTGGGGGTGATGAGAAAAAAGTTACAATTGTGCTGTGTACATACTTTTCACCAATTAAAAAACAAGAAAAAAATAGAGAGGAACTTATCATATCATATACCTATTTATATTGTGCGAATACAAGTTCTTTTTTGTTATTCAAAATAACAACATCAAACAGTAAACTAATACACCTAGTGAAATGGAGGAATCAATGACTTTTTCTTTTTAGTATCGAAAACTGTTCGGATCAAGTTTTTTTGGGTATTTTTTTTATGATTTCTCACGTAGATCCTTAAAGTAAGTTTTAAACATATTGAATGGTTCGGATTGTCGAAATTTGATCGAGAAAGTTGAGAATTTGGTGACTCCAGCACTTTACTTAGAGTGTGGGGTCCCTTACTAGAATTGGGGTGTGTGTGTATGCGTGTACATACATACATACATACATACATACATACATACATACATACATAGGGGTCGGTTCCGGGGACACAACAAAAAACACATAAAAAACACACACGCTTTTGTCATGGGTTATATTGTGATGATCTAAACCGTTCACTTTGTTTAAATGGATAAAATAGGTAAAATCCTGCAAAAAATTTAGCTCAATTGAATATGGATAAATGCTTTATCCAATCAATTTTTTTTAAAAACTTGACAGGAACTGGCATTCTCAGAATTGTTTGATCAAGCACTAACCGATATTTAAATTAGTTAATTTTTTACGAATATTCTTAAACATGTTTTAAACAAGTTGAATGGCCCGGATTATTAGCGTGGGGCTCTGAAACATGCTGGATTTTTTTATTGTCCCTAGAACCGGCTCCATATATATATGGGGCCGGTTCCCCTCACACTTAAAAAAACACATAAAAAAACACACGATTTTGTTCCGGGCCCTACTGTGATGTTCTGAACCGTTGATCTTGTTTAAATGAGTAAAATATGAGGTTTTGCAAAAATTCAGCTTAATCAGATATCGGTAAGTGCTTGTTCCAAATAGTTTTGTAAAAATTGTGACATGAACTAGTGTTTTTAAAATCGTTTGGATCAAGCACTTACCGATATCCGATTGAGCTGAAATTTTGTAGGACCTTTTATTTTACTCATTTAAACAAGATCAACAGTTCAGAACATCACAAGGTGGCCTGGAAGAGTGTTGTGTTTTTTTATGTGGATCAAGCACTTACCGATATATATGCATAGTTTTATTTAATTTACTTAATAAAATAGTCCTAAAAATTCAATAACAATTACGAAACTTGTTTGGGGACTTCTGTATTGTGCGAATACAAATTCATTTTTGTTATCATAATGACAACCATTAAACAGGAAATTAATAGGAGTAACAAATTTTTGTTTGATGACGTGGGGACCAATTTTTCTAAAAAGTGGACCCTACACCTAGTTAAATTGAGAAATTGATGAACTTTTTTAAATGGTTTATTTTTGTTTTTGACTGGGTACCTAATTTTTATAAAAGTGGTCCTTTAGACTTAGCAGAGCCAATCGCCAACCAATCTTATCCACAGTGAATTATAAAGTGTCATGTAGATGCCCGCAGAAAATGTCTCATCTTAACGAATTTATCATATATATTTTCACCAAATACGTACCCAATTTATAAACGAAAACTCTTAATTCTAATGATGGTATTGTATGGTGTGAATATGGGCTTTCTCTTTTTATTCAAAAGAGAAAAATATTACACACAGAAATTAAAAGAGAACCTCTCGAACAGTACATTCCGGTTTATATTACAGAAATCTACTTATAAGTCAATATTATAGAAATATTACCGACCGTGTTACGCGTTAAATGGGATAGATTCATCGAATATAATCGGTTTCACTGATTGAATCGGTTTCACTGATTGAATAACCACAATTTTAATGACCATCACGAAACTTTCATGGGGCACAGAGTTTGTTTTATGTATGAAAACAAGGATTATTGTTGCGCGTGAAGTGTGAATCCATACAAGAAAAACATTAATGGTAAAGTGAAAATTAATTAGGGTAACAAATTTCGGTTACTTATATATGACTTGGGGCCCAATCTACAGAAACTGGACCCTACACCTAACAGACCCTACTAATTTTCAAAAAGTGGACCCTACAATGCCACGTGTCACCGAGATTCTCCATTTGAGTCGGTTTACAACAAGGCGCACTGTAGCCCCGTTGGGCGCCTGCCTGGGTCTGGTCTGGATCATTAATTACCCTTTCCAGATTTCATTTTGCAAAAACCTTAACTGACCCAAATACCCCCTCTAATTTTTCGAAACACCCGACCCGAGGAATACAAAGAAGTGAGGTCCCTACAGGGGTAGTTTCGTCAAGTGTTATTTAGTTGTCTGAATATCGAAAAGAAAAAATATAAATAGGGGAGGAACAGTAGGAGTCGGTTCCGTTAAATCGTTTTTTGGGGCGAACCTAGGGCTTCAAACAAAACAAAGGCACTGGCTCTTCTTCTTCTCTCTCTTGTATTCACCCTGCAATACTGTATGTCTCTCTATACTCTCTCACTCTCTCTCTACATATATTTATATGTATTTCTTTATGTATATGTCATGCATGTTTGTAGTTGCTGTCTCTCGTGTTTATCTTTCGCTGAATTGGATGGTCGACGCTCCACAAGTCAATTGATCACAAGCAATTTGTCGACAATCCCCATAAAATCCTCACTTTGTTTGTTGTTTTAGCAGATTAGAACTTTGAATTTCCTTTTTTTTGCTGTTTTGGTAGAGTACGGTGACTGTCCTCTCTGGAATTCGGCAAAAAATCAGATACTATTTGTTTGATTGCTTGTGTTTATGTGCTCTGTTTTTTTTTGTTTTTTTGGTGGTGCTCGATTTCTACTTTTGTGAGTAGGTTTTGGTTGGAAGGAAGACCTCGTTGTAATTTGCGTCCAGTTGGTCGGTTATGTAATGGAGGTGGTACTCGTTTTCCTCTTGTGTAACCGTGGGGTTCTTGGAGTTTTGTTTCCAAATCAATGTTGCAGTTTTCCCACTGCGGCGGAGTCAGTTGCTTCCTCTAAATATTTTTTTTTGGTTTCTCGTAATTTTTTTTTTAATTTTTTAAAGTTCCCCCCTGGAAATCTATGTTGCCTTCCTTTCTTTTCTTTTACCAAACAAATTTCAACAGTTCTTGGGTTTGAATATTTATTTTGTCCCCTCATTTCCTTCTCTGTTTGTCATGCATAATTAATGACAAGGAATTTTGTTGATCCCATTAATTATGAGCAAGGTATTGGGGCTTGATACTGAATTAGGATGGATGGATGGATTGTTCTACAGAATGTTGCTTGTGGAATGAGAATAGCATTGATAAAATGCACACAAGGAAAATCTTAAGACAACTATGAGTTGGTAAAAGTATTAATTATGCGTTAGATACTATATCAACACTTATTTATTACATGTCTAAAATGGTTTTTATTTTACTGAGACTTCTTGATGAAAAAAATTTCAAGCTTGTTATTGACAATTGTACCATCTCGATTAGATTTCTGGCTCCTCATTCTTATAAGATACGTCTTGATTAGGTTGGGGCACGTAACCTGCATGTGCCCAATACTGATCTTTATATGCTCGTAATGATATAATCTTGGTTTTAAGGCTGAGTTTGCTGGTCCAAATCCAATAATTGTCAAGTCATTAAAAGCAAATGAAATGTTTGGTCCATGTAAAATTATTTGAAGGTTGTGGATCGTACTTGGAGTAGCAAAATTAGTGAAGGATATGCTCGTCATTTAGTATTGTAAATGAGATGCGCAACACAAGTGCTGCTTTTATTGAAGGTAGTAGAAGTAGACGTGTATCAGAAGCATGCTGAGATAGTTCATCTGGGCAGCTTATTATGGGTTTAAGAGGCAAATACATTAGATGGGTACTAATACATTAATCATAATGGGCAAAATGTAATTAACGCTGCTATAATATTGCCAAGTTATTTGCAACGTTGACATAT
This sequence comes from Vaccinium darrowii, assembly GCA_020921065.1. Taxonomy (NCBI): domain Eukaryota; kingdom Viridiplantae; phylum Streptophyta; class Magnoliopsida; order Ericales; family Ericaceae; genus Vaccinium; species Vaccinium darrowii. The sequence goes on along the minus strand of CM037162.1, from coordinate 21,503,609 downwards.
ACAAGTCATCAGTTTGAATGTTTTCCTTCAAAGAGAACGAGAAACTGGATTAGGCCCAGTTTTCTAAAAGATTTTAGCACCTAGGTGCTAAAATCATGATTTTTCAAATCAAAAAATGAAGTGGTTTCGTGTATCGTTTTTCGATTTTTTCCGCACTAAACTAAAGTACTCCTCGTGTACTTTAATTTGGTGCCAAAAAAATCAAAAAACGATACACGGAATCACTTTATTTTTTTATTTGAAAAATCATGATTTTAGCACCTGGGTGCTAAAATCTTTTGGAAAACTGAGCCTTAGTCCACTACTGTTTCTTGTTGGACTACACGACCGGTAGTTCCCTCCTACTAACTAGCTCATAGATACACACATGCACTAGGGAAGATAACAAACCAAGAAGAAACACTAGAAGAAACAACAAATAAATCTCACCACCGATTGCCAAACTAGAGAGTTCTTTAAACTATCGAATTACATCTAGTTGTTCAACATCCAAATTACATACATTAGGTTTTCTTGTCCTATGAAACTCAGGAAATCATCTGGAACCAGAAATAGAAGGTTATTTTAGAACGAGGAACTAACTTTAATGTGGCTCTCCCAAGCAATTGATTGTAAAGTCAAACTACTTTGAGTGTAGCTAAAGGTTATTTTAGATTTCCTCGATACAAAGGTGTGGTGTTGATGGGGATATTGTAACTTGTTGCAAATGTTATTCTGCATAACTTATCTCTGTTACTTCATTGGTTCTCATTGTTGTGGTAGATTATTTCAATTGTTGATATTATGTTGGATATTCTCCATAGTGGCAAAAAATGTTGGATGTGATTATTGCTATCTGAATACACAAGTTGTATTGTTGTCAAACATCTGGGTAGTTTCACTGAAGTTGTGTACGGACCCCAATTTATGAAGAAACGAGGTGAGCAAACGTTGAAGACTATATCATTTAGGCGACTAAGAGCTAGAGCTCTGACTAACCAAACTGAACGTAACAATTTAAATTTTTATCGGTTTTTATAGTGGAATTAGTCTTCTCATTTTGTTGTTTCATTCTTCTGTCTAGGTGTTGAATCAGTTTTCCTCATTTAGTAAAGTAATTCAATGAAACTGGAAGAAACTGTTAATGTGTAAGGCATGCGGTAGAAAGTTGGTTGTATTTTCTCACATACCTCAGGGTACTCTTAAAATAAGCCTAATAAGAATCCAATTTGAGCTCCCGAACCCTTTTTTTCTTTCTCCCACTTGGGCTGGGTGTCGAAGGATTGTGGGCAGTTGTTGCATCCATCGCGGTTCTCTTGTCAATGCTTCAAGTGAGAGCCTTCTAGCCTTTATTCTCTTCATTGCTAGATTCTTCGCCTCTGGAGATTTCATTCCGCCTGTAAAGAATATTAGGAAATAAGATGAGTTGTGGCGATGGCGACTTGTCCTCTGGGGCTGTTCTTAGCCAAGCACCTAATTGGACATATAGGGGCACTCCACATTTCAGTTCTTTGCTTGTTCTTCAAGATTTCTGTGCTGGTTTGCCCAACAACTTTAGCGTTGTGCCTTTTCTACGTCTGAAGGTATTAAATGCAAGATGTTTCTAGAAATTTGAGTTGGCTCTTCTCTTAGGATGAGTTGGAACTTGGAAGAATGAGAAAGAGGATCTTCAGTGGAGTCCAACGATCACAGGATGGAGAGGACATTTTCCCAACCATCAGTATTTGGAAGTCTGGTGTCCTGTCTAAAATGGTATGTATGGCCTGTGCAACAGGGTTGAGGAGACAATTAACCATTTTCTCTTGCATTCCGCGGGTGCATGAGAGTTGTGGAGCTTGCTTTTGGTGATTTTAGGTCGAGTGATGATGCAAGGCCTCAATTCTCAATCTGTTGAAATGTTGGATGGATGGTTTACGAAGAGGAGAGGTTGATTGGAACATTGTATCTTATGCGGTGTTTGTGAAGGGAAAGAAATCGATGAACCTCTGAAGGCTTACATTTGAAGATTCATAAGCTGAAGATGGCTTTATTGCATAGCTTCCACTTTTGCTGTGAATCCTGTTTTGCTCTTTTTCGTTTCGTAGGCAAACTCGGTCTTCAAGTTGAGCTTTAATGATTTTCGTTGGAGCAATATCTTTTGTCTACAATGCTTGTGTTCCCCTATATTTTTTATTGTGAACAAAAAGATCAATGAAACTGATACAAACCCTTAAAAAAAATTAAAAAGGGACACAAGCATTTAATAGAGCAAGCTGTTTCCATTCTGACAGAATCTCTTTTCGTATCCTGCCAAATTCTTTGGATAGAAGAAATAGAAATGATTTTCCTTTTGACCTAACTTTCCTTACATGGGTAAACTGCCCATAGTTATCCAACGGTATATAAACCAAACCAATTTGAGCCTTATGACCCATAGTTCTCAACCGTTTATCCTCTTCCTAAAATGGGAGTTTCATGAGAAAAATATTGAAGATCTGCTGAACTAGTAGGCAACGATTTGGAAACTCCTTTCTCTTAAAGGGCTACATTTTATTTATTTACTTGGTACTAATATTGAGTAACAATAGGGCAAAAAAAGAGGGATGAAAGAGTTCTCAGACAACAATAGCTAGTTGTGAAGTTGTTACCCTGTTTAGATGCTTCTCATCAAGGAGCGGGAGATTTGCATACGCTCCCGTAGTACTGGTTGAGGCAGAGCATAATCCCAACCCCACTTGTGGCATAGTGGGAATGAGGCGAAAGGGACGACGGGACGATAGAGGTCTTACGAACATTGAGTCGTTTATGGTGGTACTCTCCTTGAAGCTTAAATAACTAGTATAAAATTGGTTTAAAAATCATTATGTCTATTGAACTTGCTTCTCACGTGCTACCCATCTTGCATATGGAAATTCAAACATTCATATGTAGGGAGAAGCAAATCGAAACAAGGTACATATGTAATTGGGGCAAAATGCTAGGGAGGAGCATGAGCATTCATAGAATGATACTATTATATCACCAGTTGTCCTAGAAGCTTAACTTGTTAAGAAATAAGCCCGACAAATTTAGTCAAACTATCCAATAGTGAAGTCCTGGGTTTCGTATTTGATTGTGGCATTTGGCTAGTCCGCTCTCTTGGTAAATTTTGTTAAAGATCATATAAGTAACTTAAATGTTGGTTCTTTGGTGCTGGAATAAAAGGAAATAACATTTTAAGGAGCACTTAATTGTTAAAATTAGCTTAGTAACTGGTCAAAGGACTTGAGAAGCTACAAAGAATAGAAAGATGCTTGAGATTTGCACATAATTCAAGCGTTGCTAGTACACAATCTATGAGTTTGATGAAAACGGAGGGGAGTGAAAGAAATGGGAAAGCTAAAACGTGTAACCTTGTCATCATGAAACATTACCTTACCCTAACTCCAGCCTAACTAAAGCCACAACCCCAGGGAAATATATCTAGGATTTAGAAACATGGATCCTCTACTTCTTTCTTATGGTTGAAGGGGAAGTTCACCGTGCTTGAAAACACACACTCGATGCTCTTATCCAATATGGCCTAGAGTGGTGACTACCCAAAATCTTGTTGCAATGACGAGCCATTGAACCCAAATTCTTGAAATTCCTTTTGTACAAGTTTTTTCCTCGATGAAGGATAGAAGGTAGACAATTGCGTCACCTGCCCTAGCTATGCACGAGTGGCCCTTGCAAAAAAATTTGGAGAGGTGGACCCTAAGTGCGCTCAAGAATGCGGAAAATTTCCATTCCCTCCCTTGATGCCGATTGAGGCATGGCTAGCTGATCCCATTGAGGGTGAGTTTCCACTAAAAATACCATCTTCCTGCAGTCAATAGTGGGTTTAGTTTCCGCTAAGTGATATTTTTGTGATGTATGTGAGGAGGATGATTTGTCTTCATGCCGTAGACAACTGGCAAAAATACAAAAAATACCGTTTAGATGATAGTGGAAACTCAGCCTGAGTGTAGAATGGGGAGGGCAGTGGAAGGGGCATAGGGCCAAATAACAATATAAACTTTTAGTTCTGTATGTAGCTGCCCAACGATTGTTAGATGCAATAGTATCAATTCTCTGAAAAGCTTAAGTTGTTGGAACCTGGTTCAATGATCTATAACAATTTATCTACCACCCTCCCTGATGTGCTACTCCAGTGGTTGAAATTCGAACATCAACATATAGAGACAACCAGAAATGCAAATGAAGAAATTTTAATGCAATAGATGTCTCCTAACTTCAGACATGATACGTCGATACAATAATAAATCACCAATGTCCTAAAAGCATAAGTTGTTTGGAAATAAACCCAACGACATATGTCGATCTACTAATAGCATTGTGTTAAATGAATCATTTAATTGAAGATCTTGCATACTTGGGCAATATTTGGATATTCTTCTTTCCATGGTGAATATCATTCCTTTTAAAGTTCGTGTGACAAATGGCTTAATGTTGGTTGTTATTTTTGGTCAGAGCACATATTTTGATGAGATGAAATATAATGAAAGTTGGTCACAATAACTTCACATGTAAAAGGCCCTTGAGAGAGACTCATAGTCAGAGTATAGTGCTGATACATAGTCCATGGCAAGGTTTTGAAAAGCAATAATGGTCACCTTAACGGTTGCAGTCGTGATGATGCGGTTTTGGAGGTTAAAAACTTAAAATTCGTAGCATACTATCTTGATGACTGGAGACGTGAATTTCATAATTTTGAACTATATTATATCTCTACAGATTTGGAGAAATATCCTAACATGTGTGTGTATACACTTATGGATGTATTTGTTTTAAAATCATAGTTGTTGGGGTTTAAAATGGTAATTGGCAACTTTTCTTCATTTTTTGACGTAATCCAAAATATTCTGTATTTTGTATTAGTCTCTTAAAAAATTTCCTTGACTTGTGATATTATAGATTTTTCCCTTGGAAAATAGCTGATTCTCTGTGTTTTCTGTTGGTAAAAGCCATAACGGGCCGTTACCACCAGTGGCAGACCCATAACTTTAGCCTAGTGGGGGCACCTTAATAATAATCGTGAAAATTTATTTTTGCTAGTCCACTATAATAATATCATAACGCGCTACTAACTACTAAAGTTTATAATGCATACTTTTTATAAAGGTATCAAAAAGTGAGCACAAAATCTCTGACAAAATTTTTATGTATGTTTCCATTGACATTGACAAGTTTTTAGGGTATGTTTTCGAGATAAATAGATGTATTCTAAATATATATACACACACAATTACATAATTATGTGAAATATAGAAGATTATTATAGGAAATATTTAGTTTTGAGTTGGGGCATATGACCCCACTGGCCCCCATGTGAATCCACCTCTGGTTACCGCCTTCATGAGACATTCGATACTGTCACGTAAAAGCCGACATGCAGCCCACGCCTGCAAATCCTTTTGGGTCACGGCAACTGCAGATACTGCTACGCAACAGTGTTAGGATTTTGTTACACTAATATTTCAAACCGTGGTATATGGGTTCACATTCAATGAAAAGTGACGACAACGAAAAAATTGGAAAAAAAAAAAATGGAAGCTTTCCTATAGTTGTCCTTTTCAATGTAATCCCATAAACCGATGACCTCTTGTCAACCAATCAACAAGGTAATTGAGCCCCAGCCACCCCACCACTGCCTTTGGTTAGTCATTGCTACATAGTTACATGGATTCTTCTACTTTGGATATGACAAATTGAAGCACAAGCAGTGTGTCCAACCCCATATTTTAACTTTGGGACTTGTGTCCTCTATGTTTGTATCTTTTCTATTATTCTACTATATTTGCAGAAGGTGGTCACTTGCTTGAACATGCATTTATACCTGCCATCTTACCCGAGTATATGTAATATAGCTTTAGGACAAGCATGGCACCACTATCAACCTTGCATGTCCAACTTTGTCAGTTTGATGCATACATTGGAATTCTATCCAAGGTGAATGTAATATGACATTTACCATGATCAAACTAAAGTCCCGATGATACATCTGTATGTGTATATTGCAGCATACTGAGTTGTACATAAATGGTTGTTTGGTTGCTATTGCATTAGTCACGCAGATGGTTTTTTTGGTGGTTGTTGCAATTTGGTGTATAATTAGTGCAGCTATCAAAATGAACACAAAATGGTGGTCATGTTACCAAGAATGCGATTTTATTGGTATGAGGAACTGGAATGGGAATTTGGTACGCCACATGCCTAAATTGTGGTACGGGTAGGGGTATGCTTATGGAAATCAAAATTAGAACTTACTCTTCCACTCGATAAACATCTAGTGTGATGGGTGTCATTTCTGAAACTATTCATAAAGAACACATATCTGGGAGCATAATGACCGATTTTTATACATTTTCTTTGACCAAAATTCCATTCTCTGTAGTTACCTTAATAAGTTGATTTTTTTGTAGAACTTTTGTCAGTTTTGTGATTGCTTTGGATGTTAAATTTTCTATTTTGGAATGGAAGTGTACCATTATAAAGATTCAATTATTTATCATTGAAGTGACTATATGACTGACTCTGATGCAGATTCTATGTGCTAAATCTTTAATGGTTTACCCAAAAGGGCCAAAATATCTAAATCTTTTTGTACCCTCTTAATTGTATCTTTTTATAAAGGTGATTAACAAATATGAAAGATTCTAGCAAGAATATGATTTTTTAATGAAGTTTTAATATCTCTAAACTATAAGATAAACAAACGTGGAAAATTAAGGTTGGGATATGATTTAGTTCTTGCAAATTTGGACAGATATTATTAATAATGTCCCATTTGCAGGAAAAGAATAATCATCCTCTCATTGAGGCTTACTATGTTTGATGATATTACTATTTATGAGTGTATTACGTTCAGAAGGAAATTTGAGGCCTTGTATCATGTTGAGGTACTTAGGTGGAAACTTAGGATCCATTGTGTAATTAAGCTATTCCAGTTCTTCTGTTTCAGATTAAGTTGATCATTGCATTCCAAAGAAGGTTTACGGTACCATATGGCTTAAGGTTTTTCCATCCGTTGTTAGATTTGTTAACCACTTAATTTGTACTCTTTAGTAAATGGTTCGTATATATTCACTTTGATGTTGAATTTCACTAGTAGTTCCGTTTTTGTGCATAGCACGCACTTGAAACCACAGTAGGCAGTAGTAGACCACGTTGTGAAATATGCACACACGCACGTATATACATATATATTGTCTTTCTTGGTTTATGCTTTTTTCTCTCTTTTCCAATATACTTCTTGCTAGATGTGATATTTTTCTTGAAGTTTTTGACAGATGATGATTTGTTTATTTATTGAGTGTGGATTGTGTGTCCTAAAGTGTTCAACATCAACTGTCAGCTGTCTTCATAAGTTCATAGGCTTCAAACTGTTGATGGTGGGCCTTGTAAAATTTGTTATGATGCAGTCTGCCACAATTTTCCAGTTGTCTGATGTTTGCTAGTGGGCATTGATGGTCATTTTTCTCACCTTGTTATCCTTTATTTTGTATATTATATCTGGAGTAGTTTATAAAACAGTGTCGTGTACTTTTGTCTAAGAATAGTTTGATGGAATGTTCTATTGCGCAGGTTTTACCAATTGTCACCAATGGCACTATTTTTCTGAGACACCGGCAATACCAAGTCATCAAAAATTGTTATCTTTAATCTGTGGAAAGGCATTGATCTTTGGGTTAGAAATGGAAACAAAGTACGCAAAGGTGTTGGATAGTGGCCGTCGAGTTGTGGTTGACTTGAAGAGAAAGCGGTCAACCAGATGTGAAACAATTTTGACTGGTGTAGCCTCTCAACAGGCTGCCTTGAACTCTTGCATTCGTAAGCTTAGCAAGAGGAGGAAATTGGATGGCTCCAACAGCAAGTGCGGTTCTCGTGCTTCCAAATTCAAAAGATCTTTCCTTAAGTACTATTCAAATTTTAAGACAAGTGGGGTCCCTGAACGTTTGATGTTTTATCAAAATGGTGAATGGACCGATTTTCCTCAAGACTTTGTTGTTTTGATCAAGAGAGATCTCCAAGTGAAGAAGGCAGCCATTGAGGTGGACTTTGATGGTCGTCCCTTTCTTATGGATTTGTTGCATATGATGAAGTTGGACTTGAGGACAGGTATACAACAACCCATTGCTTGGATAGATGAAGCGGGTAAATGCTTCTTTCCAGAAATCTTTTCTGATGATGACGAACTCTACGACTGCTGTCACCGTGACTTTGAGAAAGATAAGGAATGTCTTTTGTCAGAGCCTCTTGGGCACCAAGATATTAGGCTCCAACTTGAAATAGAACTTAATGGATCGGATTGCTGCAAGTTCAAGGAATATAGCGGTGAGTCAAATGTGCTTGTCAAGAAAATTCAAGTTGATGGGAAACCTACCAGTGACCATTGTGATGTAGAAGTGGATGATGATGGTGTCGGAGCATTTGATACAAAAGCTAATGCACCTGTTTTGGGAAACCAACATAAAGGGGAAAATCTGTTGGCCAATTTTAATGTTATGCATGGAGAAATGGACACTAACGCCGTGAAGAAAATATTTGCCCTCGGTATGGGTTCATTTGCTGGTGCAGATATTGTCGACCTTTATCGTGGATCAAGTACTTTTTTGCAAGCTCGATTGGAGTTGTTCCAGAAGCAGGTTGAGATCACTGAAAAGTATCGTGGAGATGCAAATGTTCGATATGCTTGGCTCCCTTCTACGAAAGGAGCAGCGGCTAGCATCATTATGTATGGGCTAGGTCATTGTGGAACACCTGCAGTCAAATCCATCTATGGTTTTGGTGTTCATCTTTCACCTGCAAACTGCTCTATAAACAGGTCTGATTACATTAGTTCAATAAATGACTTCTTACTCTATAACTTGGGAATAATATTTGGAAACTCTTGACATAATATCCTGAGAAAGGGGAGTGACTCTCTTCTATGAGGAGGTTATTTTGGCTGGCAGAACTACAATCCAACCTATCACGGGTAACAGTCCTCAGATTGTGACAGGATTTATTAACCTATCAAGGGCTGACGAGCCCAGCTCCAATTGTGTAGTTAGTGCATATTTGTTATGGTAGTTGGCCAATTCCAGGTAGTTGCAATTGATCTTTTTAGTAGATTTAGTTAGCACTTCATGAGCAGCTGTCCTCTTTTGATCTGCCCTCGGTTCGTTTTTGATTTGATGGTAGAAGTGGGTCTGGCAATGTCACCTATCCACCTTTGTTGTTATTTTAACTTCTGCACCGGTGTTTGAGACATGGCTTAGTCTTTACCCATTAGTTTGTAGTGAAATTGTGAGTTTTCTTGGTTAAAATGTTCGTTTGGTGTCTGAAGATATAGAAATAGCGCTGGAAATGACCAACCAATTGGTTTTGTTTGAGCCTGTGAGATCGTGATTGAGATGCCAGTGGTTGCTAGTTGCTACTAACTAGTGGCACTAGGCTTAATTTGTATTACTTTTGGCCACTTATGTTTAGAAGTTCAAGTATATAGGCATTTCTTTGCTTTCTGTTGATTTGGACATTATTTTTCACTTTGTTCTGCGAGTTTTGGTTACAATTCCACAGTTCGAATGATCCATATCGTGTACTTAAAAACAGAGTCTGGTATGGATTTAACTTTTTTTCTGTCCTTTGTTCTTGCATTTTTTTTTTTGACAGTGCACGTAACTGTGATGTTGACGAGTGTGGTGTGCGATACATGCTGTTCTGTCGTGTCGTAATGGGAAACATGGAGCTTGTAGCTGCAGGGTCAAAACAATGCCATCCGAGCAGCGAGAAATTTGATAGTGGAGTTGATGATCTTCAAAATCCAACGAATTACATTATATGGGATATGAATAAGAATACTCATATTTACCCAGAATATGTTGTTAGTTTCAAGGTCTCTTCGGATAGTGAAGGTGATTTTACTCCTCAAGTTTTTCTCATATCCGCTGCCATAAGTTTTGCCTACATCCTATCTACCTTTCAATGTCATTGTGATGATAACAGCCTAAAAGGGCAGAAGGTGCTTGGATGGAAAACAATGCTTGGCTTTGATTTTCTTCAAACTTTTTAGTACCTACAATAGTAGTTCAATCTTTCTACAGGGTTTTTGGTTGGAAATCCCAGCAAGCTCAAGAGCTCAAGGGTCCAGTTAGACTTGAATTCATCTCCAAGTCATCAGAGCAAGCTTGATATTTCAAGGGACCAGTTGGACTTGAATTTAACTGAAGCTCAATTAGTAAGTACACAACCGAATTTGTTGGAAATGTTCGTTGCGTTGCCTCTACCCTTGATGTTGTTTATTGTTTCTGATTAGTTGTCTAAGTTCTTAGCCTTGAATGTAGGGGAAAAATTCGTGGAGTAATACTAATGAACTTTGATTTCTCAGCTACTCTATGTGATCACCTGGACAATTACTTTAATTGGACTATTTGTGTGGTAATTTCTCCAGTTGCAGTATTCAATATCGAGGATTAACAATGGATATCAAATACTGGACTAGTAACTGTGATCTACTATTATGTTTTTTTTGGTGGGAAAACCTTGGAATTTGTAATAATTTCAGACAAAATTGATTACCAGTTCCATTGACATTCTAGTGAACATTAAGCGGTTGGTTATTATAATTTTGAGCCCCAACTTGGCAGACCTACATTCCTCGTGCCTAATTTTTCTAGTAGTGAGAAGAGTTCACAACTCTGTAATCCATTTGAGAAGGAACAGCTTTGTGCAAACTGCAGGCTTTCAAATTCTGGTTGAAGGGACTTCTTAAATCTCTTAAAAGGAAACGAGCTTGGTAATATTTGTTGAAAATCTCCCGCTACTTCATTGCATCTACGATTTCAGTCCGACTCGGTAAAGAACCTTAAAAGAATTCATCCATGATTGAAGTTTCCACCCTGCAACGTAACTAAACTAAGCCGAGCCTTAACAACCAATTGGGGTCAGATAAATGTATTCGTTGTCTCCATTGAGTTCTGTGGAGGGCATTGTTTTCTTTGATATCCAAGAAACCTAGTCTTTTCGCACTAACAAAAATCTTTTCTTTTCAGTTGGGAGTGTGGAGTTCCACCTGCCACTGAAAGAAAAGCAAAACATTTGCCTTAGATGAAGTAAAAGAATTCGATTCACGGTGATTTTTGTATTAAGTCCACACACTCCTCAGGCAGTAGAATATCAGTGCTTTTATTTGTCAAATATTGAGACCTTGGTGAATCTCTTTTAGTTGAACATGGTGCTTCGTAGGATTTTGTGTGCGTGCAAGAATGGGTTAATCTTCTTATTGCTAACTTCGGTTTTTTATTTTGTCTCCGACTCTTTGCAACCATGTAGTGCATCAAAAGGCTGGCTCATGTTCTTAACCAATTTTTCCCTAACCAAAAGTGCGCTTTAGGGTTTCTGTTATGTTGATTAGTAGTTAATAAAGACACTTTGCTGTTTGTTGATTTTGCTCTACAATTTATCCATGAAGTTGACTTAATTGCGACTGGGTCTGCTGAGTCAAGATCTGGTCTCGTTTTCTTATTCGGTGCAGTCTGAATGCCCTCCAAAGCTGTCCCTGACTTTCAGTTGTTTGTTAATTAGTACTTGAATACTGTGGTTTATTGCCCCCAGGTTTCAGCTGCTTTGGGTTCTAGATATAAAAGGTCTCCCAAGTCCCCTTGGCTGCCTTTCCGAATTTTGTTTTCAGCCATCTCAAATAAAGTTCCTCCGAATCGTATGGAACTTGTTGAAGCTCAGTACAAGTTGTTCGTGGTATGTCCTTTGACTGTTATATTTAACTTCTTTAATCTTGTGATTGGATCTTTCCTTATTTTTTTCCCCTGTACTGGCATAATCCAGAGCAAGAAGATGAGTCGGGACGATTTTGTTAAACAGTTGAGAATGATAGTTGGGGATACTTTGCTGAGGTCTACATTAACAAATCTTCAGTCCAAGGTAGGGTCCTTTATCCTTGCTTGTTAATGATCTTTTTGTACGTGTTTTTCTCCTCATGTTGTTGGACTGCACTATTATGAGCTGTTGCAGCCTTAGTTCCAGGGAGCTCCTAAAGTGGTGCCGCTCCCACCTTAGGAATGCGATTTTGCGCTGCCAAATTAAAAGCTTGACAGGAGCTAGCTCCGTACTAAGATGGGAGCTTTTGTACGGTACCAGTTTAGAAAAACAGTAACTTATTACTCCCTCCTTCCCACCATGTTGGTCCCTTTTGGGGATCCCAGCTTTTTAAGGCGACATGCATGTCTCCTTTCAAAATGAGCATTGATTTCCATTTCTACCACTTGAATCCACTTATTAAGTTATTTTAAATTAGTTATGAAGGTTTATTTTGGAAATTCACACACATTTTCCACTTGACTTTTCAAATAGGACTAGCATTTTGGGACATCCCAAAATGAAATAGATTACCAATTTTATGGGATGGAGGGAGTACTTAGCTTTATAAATTGGTCTTCGATTTCACTCACATATATAGCCCAAGTCCTGATAGCTTGAAAAGAAAACCATACATTCTAATACTATCCCATTTCTTATACTTAAGGCAGTCTTGGCCCATATAATTTAAACTCTCTAAAATGATCGTAGTTTAAAAGTGTATTTCCCAGGCTATATTATTTTCGTCATATATATATACACGTTCCTTTCATGCTCCCAAACTTGGGAGCTTCTATATTCTCCAGCTCCCGCACCCACTTCCGCTTTGTGCAACTAAGGTTGCAGCTGCTGCCCTCTGTGATGTGGTATAAGCATCAGATTGTTGCTTTATTTCACATGGGATTTTGGATTTCATATGTTGGTCTGACAGCCTTAGTCCTTCGGCCTAGTGATTAAGTGGTTATTGGATGCACCACATTTTCTTGAACTGTGGGGCTATTGAAAACAATTGCTCTTTTAGAATATGTGTCCATTCTTTACGCTAAATTGCTTCCGAAGCCTCATAGATGTAGCTGCCCTTTTTTTTTTTTTTGGTGCATAATTTTGTTTAAAAAGCAGTTTTCCTTTTGTGGAAACATTCAAGATGGCCTTCATAAGCTTCTGAGTTTCAAATCATTCATTTGTCTCCTTTTTGGTTGGGTTTCGAAGGTGTTATCAAGATTTTGAATTGAAATTTGAGCATGGTACTAAGTGAGAGGTCTACTAGAAGTGTAAATAATATAACAAAGTAAAGGAACCAAAAGAAAACACAAAGTGAAAACGAAGCAAAGGAAACAAGAAAGAACTTTCTTTGTTCAGGATGTGGCAGTTTGGGCGGGAAGATCATGGCAGGCAAATTTCTAGGGTTCGTGTATCACATTTGAAGGGGAAGTGAGCATCCAAAACCTTTTGTTGAGGCTGAGACTTTGACTTGTTTATTTCCCACTTGGCTTAGAAATTCCTCTGATGTTGGATAATCAGAACCTTATTCACAAATGTCTCAGCATAAGCTTTATGATGCCAATGACCTCTCTTGCTGTATGCTGCCGAAAATTGACTGCAGGAGCTGTCTCATTTGATGAGAAAGATGGAGACATAGAGACTCAACTTTGTTGGAGTTATCAGCGCTTATTTATATCATTATATGCATGAAGATTGTCCACATTATGGATGTTGCACATCAAATTATCCGTTTTGGTGCACATCAAACTATCCCTTTTGGAGGAGGTGGAGATTGTGTTACTCCGTAGGGTTCGTTATAATCATGTTGCATAGAAGTCAAATGATATGCCTCAACAAAACCTTAGTACTGATGGGTGCTGTCCAGATGAGTTAGAGATAGGGTCGGTGTTTAAATAAAAAGGAGGGAAGTACAGTTTAGAGCCTGATTGGGGTTTACTAGCGAAATCATTAGCATTCTTGTGGTTTGTTCTCATGTTCTTGTTTCTCTTATTTTGAAGACACAAGTGTGCATTCTATTCTAGCTGTTCATGCTAGTATCTTTTTGCATAGAGACACAATTTTGTGTATATTTGTTTATCTTGAAAATTTATTTGCCATGACCTCCTTCCTATCTTATATTTTGTGACCGTTAATGCAAAATATTAATGGTAAGAATGCCCCACTAACAAGTTAGTTGTTCCAACGAACTTGGTCACATAGATGCTAGGATTTGGTGATAAAATTGCTTATGTTGCCTGATGAGACTTCTTGACCACTATTTAATCAAGTATCTGTAGATGGATTCAAGCCGGCAACGAGTTACCGGCCATCCCTGTATAGTGCTCGTAATATGCTTTTTTTTTTTTTGGTTTTCTTGGCAAGTACTACCCTTAAACCTTAATGGCTTTGTGACCTTTTAGAAGAATTTAATACGTAGATATGTTTCATTGTGAAAGTTACTCTTAATTAGTTTTCATGCATGAATCTTATTAGGTAAATGACAAATTTCCTTTTGGAAACAACGCCAAGCAGGCTCCTGGAAGAGTTGAGCTTGGGGTTAATCAGGTAATTTTGGTATACTATAAAATAATCAGTGTTTATGTTAATGCTCGCATTCTAATCCAATCATCAACAGAGGAGTTCGAATTTGATATGCCATTTGAAACTCTCAATATGACCTGAAGCCGAGGCAGATATGAAATTTTTGGATTTGATTAGATGGATTGGCTTGTGTATATGGGAACACATAAATTTTTTTTGTTTTGTTTGCTTTGAATGTGGGACCAAATGAAATTATTTGTAATTCAATTTATATTCATACAGAGTTTTGAGTATGTGAAAATGAAGGTGGATCCCTGATTGAAATTTGATCTAAGTAAATAAAATAAAATTGTTGGATTTGGCCTATTTCCTTCTTGGACCTTTCAGTCTTTGTGCGTGTTATTAATTAGAACACTTCTCTCTCTCTCTCTCGCGCGCGCGCATCTATGTGGTGGCTAACTGGCTATAGAGGGCTTGAACATTCTGACCCAATACTAGATTGTTAGTAAGGTTGCACAATTTGTATTTGTTCCTGCATTGACAGCTTAGAATCACATTATGTAATTAATAGTTACTTTGCATGCATATTGTTATTAGGAAAATAACAAGCTTCTATTTGGATGTGGCATCAAGCAGGGTGCTGGAAAGGGTCAATTTGAGGATGACCAGGTAAAGGCTGGTAATCTGATCTCATATTTAGTAACACCACTGTTTATGTTGATGTTTTTTTTCCAATCCAATTATTAGTGGAGTAGTTGAATTTGATTTAGATATTGAAAAACTGTCAATTTGATGTGAATCTGAGCCAAATAGGAAAAGTTTGGATGTGTTGAAATGGATCATTTTATTTAGGTGGGAACTGGTAAACTTATTCTTTTGGCTTTTTTCCTGTATGGGAACTAATATAATTTAGAACATATGTAAAATGTAATAGGACAAGACATGGGTCCCTTTTTGAAATTCGGCTGAAATCAATAATGTAAAGAATTGTTAGATTAGCTTGGTTTCTATTGCATATGTTACTCAGTCACATCTAGTTCTTCTCCTCTCTCTGTAGGGTATGTGTTGGGTGGGATGGGGGTGTTACTCCATAAAATTTGTGCAGATGGCTCAAAGTCAAACATTTTAAAACCAAGCCAAACCAAACTGAGCCTTAAATCGCAATTAATTGGATTGGGTACATGAATCAGGGTTCTTCGTTGAGCTCTGTTTTGGGCATCATTTTCTGTAATATTCAAAAAACGTTTATGCTTTTTGAACATTTTAAACCGGCACTAGATTGTGAAAGGGAGTTGTATGTGTTCATGCGTGTGTTTACTTGCACACATTAGGTGGTATTCTTTTCCTTAAAATGCAATTTACAATTTACTTTTGGACATTTTTATATCACCAGCCGCGGTTTATCGGCCAGCCTTGTTCAGTGCTCTGAGTTTGTTTTTTGTTTGACAATTACTACACTTAAATCTTAATGTTCCCGTGGCCAGCTGATTAACCTGCCTTTTTGTTCCCCCTCCTTATTTTTGGTGACCTTGAAGAACTTAATACAGAAATACGTTTGAATGAGAAACTGGCTCTAAATTTGCCATTGAATTGTGATCGACTGACCGTGTCATTGTTAATGAGTAATGTTCTTTTTTCTTTTCAAGTAGTGGAGTAATGCTCTCTTCTTTACTGTTTTCACAGAAAGTATGTTTCATAAATAGCACTATTCAGGCACTGTTTATTCAAACCATATTGACTGCTTATCGTGTAGGGCCATATTCTTTGTGTTTAAATGCAACTGATAATTACTTTTTGTGCATGATTCTTATTAGCTGAAGAACGAAATTCCATTTGGAAACGGCGCCAAGCTGGGTGCCGGAAGGTTTGAGTTTGGGGTTAATCAGGTAAATGTGAATATAA
Source organism: Vaccinium darrowii (assembly GCA_020921065.1). Lineage (NCBI taxonomy): Eukaryota > Viridiplantae > Streptophyta > Magnoliopsida > Ericales > Ericaceae > Vaccinium > Vaccinium darrowii. The sequence goes on along the minus strand of CM037162.1, from coordinate 21,487,352 downwards.
TATAAAGTAATATCAGTGTTCATGTTGATGGTCACATTCCAATGCAATCAATCAACAAAGGAGTTTGAATGTAAAATATCTTTGGAAACTATCAATTTGACCTGAATCTGGGGCAAATATTGATACGACGGATTGGCTTGTCGCTTGTGTATAACCAAGAAAATTATTTGTCTGGTGTGCTTTGTAGGCATGATCATATTGAATTATTGGTAATTGTACTTCATACTGCGTTTCAGTATGTGAAGTCTAAGTGGAAAGGTAAAGTCTAGAGGCACTAACTAATGTACTAAATGTACATGTGGCATTTCTTTTAATGGATGAGTGCATCCATGTATTGCATCATGCATTGATGTGGTAATGACATGTAACTTCTATTGTAATATTTTGTAAGTTATTTAGTGCCTCTAGCGTTGTCTAAGTGGAAACCTGTTTGAACTTTTATACTAGTAAATAAAAAACACCGTTCGATTTGGATTTGTTTTCTATTTGGACCTATACACAGTCTTCATGCTGTCGTTCCTTTCAATCAATTTCTTCTCTCTCTCTCTCTCTCTCTCTCTCGTGCCCGCGAGCGCACGTATATGCATGCATTTATGTGGTGGGTATATTGCTGGTAAGGTTGTGTGATTTGTATTTTTTCATGCATGTGACCGCTTACATGCGCATAAGGGTTGCATCCATTCTATTTAAATGCAACTGATAGTTACTTTGCACGCATGATTCTTATTAGGACAATAACAAAGTTCTATTTGGATATGGCGTCAAGCAGCGTACTGGAAATTTTAAATTGGAGATTGACCAGGTAAAGGCTAATATCATACTCCTATATACTAAGAACGCCGGTCATGTCGATGTCTATTTTCCAATTCAATTGTTAAAAACTTATTGTAATTCGATAAGTTATTGGAAACTGTCAATTTGACTTGAATCTGAGGCGAATAATAGAAGTTTGGATTTGCTGAAATGGATCAGTTTGTCTAAGTTGGAGCCACTAAAATTAGTCTTCTTGCTTGGTTTCTGTATATAGGGGAACAGATGAACTTATGCAGAATGTGTGTAAAAGGTAGTAGGTGAATATTTAACGGATTCCTAGTTGAATTTCAGCTGATCACAATGAAACAGAAATCTCTAATTTAACTTGGTTTTTATCTTGTTCTTACTTGGACTATCTGACACTCATTCTCTCTGTTACTCGATTACATCTGTTTCTTCTCCTTTCTGTTGGTGTGTATTGTGGGTGTTGGGGGTGGGGGTGTTACTGCATAAAACTGGTGCAGATGGCTCAAACAGGATAAACCAGTACAAAATCTCGTAAGGCTGCAAGAGTTGTATGTTTGTCATGCATGTATTTACTTACCCACAAGGTGGTACGCATATTCTTTAAATGGAATTGACAATTAACTTTTTGATGTTTTTGTGCTGATTCTTACTAGGAAAAGAATGAAGTTCAATTCAGAAACAACGCAAAACCGGCTAATGAAGAAGATGAATTTGGGGTAGGTGAGGTAAGTGCGGATTTTTTTAATGTAATTGTTCATCTTGAGGTTTACATTCGAATCCTTTATGATTGAAAAGTTTCAATTTCATAAAATAGTTGAAACTTGAAACTGTCAATTTGACCTGAAACTGAGTTACATATGAAATTTGGATTTGGTAAGACATATAAAATTACTCTACATAATGAATGCTAGACAAATTTACATGCATCTAGAATTTCAGTAGGACAGAATTGACATATTTCCTATTTGAACTTTGATTTTATTACAATCGTATCTGAATTGCGTTAGATTTGGGTGGGTTTTTCTTTTATGTTGCTTGGACAAACAGACTGTCTTTATGTTCGTGCATTGTTTTAATCTGTTTCCTCCCTCTCCCTCTCCCTCTCTGCATGTTGGCGGTGGGGGTGATAATAACATAACTGGTGCAGATAGATTGATATAACATTTAAACCAGCACTACGTTGGTCGTAAAGTTGCAAATTTTACAATGAATGCGTTATTATAATCTTTGGTTTAGTTGTGCTCTTTCATTCCACAAGTTGCATCTAAGAGGATTGTTTCTCATCTTTACCCAATTTTACCCATTTAGAAATGGTATGGAAAACAATTAATGTTTCCTGTCGTGTAATTGGTTAAAGTATATTGGAGTTGGGAGCCACATATGTTATCAAAGTTATGTCATGGATTCTGTCCATTAATTGCGGTTCGTTCTGGCCCCTTTTGCAGGGACCATCAGAATCTAAGTGAATTGGGGTGCTCGTGATTTGAAGCTATGAAATTCAGGTGGCTTCTAAATGATCACATCTCATTTTCTCCTTAGCCTTTTTGAGGAACTGGGACTTTTGTACATCTGAGGAAGAAGGTGGGTTGGTGATTTTGGTGGTGGAAATGCGTCGAAATGAAGATGTGAATATTTAGTTGAACCTGGTTGGTAGCTTTAGGGATAAGGTATAATCATGACTGGTTTAAGTTTTCCTTGGGTTATTGAACTGATACATGGTAATTTCTGGTAGTCATTTTGGATTTGCAACTGATACAGTTGTGTTGAGCTGAAACTTTGGTCTTGGATATTTATCGAATTATGCCTTTCTTGTGTTGGGTAGTTCATCAATCTATGTTTGGTAAGAGTTCTCATGTTCTTTGTATCTGTTGGTTTCGAAAACAAAACAAAGTATGTTCTCTCTTTTGTCTGGAAACCATTTTCGAAAATTCATTACATGTTTTGGTGTTTGTTGGGAAATTTTCTTCAATAGACATGTTCAAAAACAGTTCGTAGTTCATCAATCTATCGTCGAAGAAGTTGGATTTTACAACTGCAAGTTACCGGGCAGGGTTGAAAGTTCCAGAGATAACAGCTGTTCTTTATGTGTTCTCTTTTTGCTCTTCTCTGAGTATCTCTCGGTTCTATCCCTTCTCCTTTTGTTGACTTACAAACTTTGCCACAAGCATAAGATTGCTCCTGTTGAAATTAGGTGTTTTTTTTATGATGTTTTATTGTGCTTTTGGTGGTCTTAATTACCTGGTTTATAAAAAACAAATTAGAAGAAACAGTACGAAGGAAATGTCAATTGATTCGCCCCCCAGCCTTGAATACACTAGGTATATAAAAGACAGCTCATAAATGTGATTCAAACTGTTTATTCTATTCGTCTCGTCATGTTTGTCGTTCATGTCACAGATGAACTTGATAATCAATCTTGATTGCGGTATGCAATTGAAAATTGCTACAACAGCTTCAAGAATATATTTTTTTGGCTTACGTGGATTTTGATAATCGATCAATTTTATTTTGGGTAAATACCTTGGACGCCTCTTCATCTATCAACCTTGATTTATAGAGATGTTTGGTATGGTCGTTTCAAACCGGATGAGCCAATTAAAATAAACGCAAAACGATAGTGCACAAATTGGGTTGTCGGGCCCACTCTGCGGTCCTGGAAAACATGATCTGAGTCGTTCATTGACTTTAGAATAACCTTCCAAGTTGTTTACCTAAAAATTAGATCAATTGGATAATTGTGAGTGTTTGATCAAGTCTTCTAATATTTTATTCAAAATTTTGGAATTTGATGAGTTCTGAAAAATATGTTGATAATTAGATCAAGTAGTTGCAGTATCTGATTGAGCTAAATTTATGTAGTCAGTTGAAAAATTGTTTTGAAATTAATTAACGGTTTGAATTACTTGTGTGGGAATCCAAAATGAGTAACACACCAATCTATAATACATGTTTGCAGTAGTTGATCTTTTTTTTTTTTTTTTTTCCTGTGGACAGTAGTTTTTTTATTTTTACTAGTGCCTTTGTAGTACAACCCCAGTTTACTTGCGATACAAAAATGATAGGTACACTCCCTGGAAGCCACTCCCAGCCACACCCTCTCTCACATGGGGTGTGGGGCCCAGATCTGGGGACCACACCCCATGTGAGAGAGGGTGTGGCTGGAAGTGGCTCCCAGGGAGTGCATGTATCGCCGTTCCGAACGATAATAGTCTGTGAAGCTCTTTCAGTTCTTTATTTGTACTTTTTTTGCTCTTGATAATACTACGTGCCACTTTATTTTTTTTGTTCCCAGCAAAGCTACGTACCCAGAAAAGTTGCACAAAATTTACCCAGAAAACAGTAATGAGTGGCTCAGATTCACTCGGCAATCTGAGCCACTCATTTGTTGTTTTCTAGATAAATTTTGTGCATTAGTGAATTTGAGCCACTCATTGCTGTTTTCTAGATAAATTTTGTGCAACTTTTCTGGTCACTTAGCATTAATGTTTTTCTTCCTGTTGTTGATCAAGTTTGATTTTGTTTTTGTTTAGGAAGCAAAGATTATGTACATCTCCAATGTTCTCTACTGGTGGTGGGAATCAAGATTATGTATCCCAGCTGGTATCTCGAGATTGAATTCATCAAGGGAATCACACAAAGCAAAACAAGAATTTTTTTTTTGGGTAATCAAGCAAAACAAGAATTGCTTAAATAGAAATGGAGATTAAGCAATTGTTTTCAATTTTCAGTGTTCTATGAGAATTAACATCGTGTGAATGTGTGATGCACGGTCGTTTCGTGTAATTTCGCATTCTGCAATGATTATTAGATTCTAGTTGAATTGATGAGATGTAAAAGAGATTAATTTGTAGAATATTAAACCTATGTTTAGATATTGAAGTCGTGAATGAATATATGAAACATAGAGAAAAGAAAAACCACCATAACGTACCACACAAAATTGTTCGATTGTCGGTTTTGATATAAGACTTTGAGATAAAAATAAAAAAAAATTTGTATAGCACTGCGTTTTTTTTTTTAAAAATATTTTAACAAACACTTGTACTTTTAGAGTAGAGCTATGTCATATACATCCAAAAGGTCAAAAAATAATAAATATTTTGTTAAAATATTAGTAAAATTGAAAATACAGGAATAATGAAGCGCTGAAAAATGTTGGTGAGAAATTTTCTCGGTTGGGAAAAGAAAGAAACTGAAGCACTCTTGACAATAAATGAAAGCAATTTAAGTCAACAGAATACTCCATATGTAAATGAAATCAATTTATTGTTGGGTTTAAAATGAAGCATCATGTGTAATAAGACTTATAGTACTCTCTCTCTCTCTCAACGAAATTACTTTGCACACGCACGTTCGTGTACGCATATGTATAGACGGTGCATTTCAACCACTGAAAATGTTTTCAGATGGTTCGGATGTTAAAACAAATTTTATCAATAAAACATTTGTTTTAACATCCGGACTGTGCAAAATGCTTTTAGACGGTTAAAATGCACTGTCCGCGGATGTTTCATACAGTACGGGTGTGCGTAGGCGCGTTGGAGAGAGGGAGATGCCCGAGCTGCCCGCAGATGTGAAAGAAGAAGATCAAAGGCTGCAAGAGAGAGCAGCAGTAGGGGTGGGGACTGGGGATGTCAGAAGTAGTAGTCAACACTACTGGTCACACTGGTCAGCGATGACGCCTAAGCCAAATCATAATGCAATGGATTGCAAAATCATTTGATTGTTCCCACTCTCTCCTTCCGGATCCAAGGCAGGTTGTAGCCCCTAATCACACACATTTAAAAGTGTTTTTAACGGTCTGAATTCGCGGATGATTTTTTGTCGGTTAAAAAGCATTCGTGAAACCAGACCATTGATTAGCAAGTTGGAAGGTTGTGACGCATGCTACAGTCCTGTAGCACTTTGGGGCACCTACTGGCCTCGGGATCCCTCTCCTTCCCCCCTCTCTCTCTCTCTAACTCTCTTTTCCATGCATTGGCTCCTACACATGCCTATGAAGTAATATCACTTCTTTCATTTATACACCTGTCCCATTTTGATAGTAGTACTATATTTTATTTTGGAACGTCTCAACATATATGTTCAATTTTTCAAAAATATCATTTGAAACTTGGTAAAATATCATTGTTGTCCTCATGTTTAAATAAAAGTAGTACTATTTCCATCAATAAAATTTTCACCTCGGACGGCGTATTTGAAAAGTAAAATAAATTTTGAAGCAACCATTACACTTTCTTAAGAAGTTGAAATCCCCAAAAGAGACTATACACAAATTCACATGTATACGCAAATGCATTTACAACACTTGACCAATATGTATTTTTTACCTGATACAAATAGCGCACTACCAATATGATCACAATCGATCAGTAATTTACAAATTACACACTCTTCATCGATTAATAATAATAATAATAATAATAATAATAATGCTGATAATATAAGATGAGAATTGACTAACAATTACATGAAAATTTACGCCTTTACAATCGATTAAAATATAGGGGTAATTCAGCATGTACTGGTATATAAATGGTTGGTGCATGTGGATTGATACTTGGCCCTACCGTTTGGGAAAAATTCCTGTAAGGACTTCCTTTTGCTACAGAAAGTGGGCCCTCCTCAACTATACCTTTTTCCATGCAACGTCCTCGACTGACTCAAAATCAATCTCTCTCTCTCTCTCTCTTCTGTCTCTCTCAAAGAATTTAGGGCAAAATTACAGTGACTTCTCTGATGTTTTTCACAAGTACACTGACCTTGCCTGTAATTTGAGAAATTACTCTAACGTCCCTTGCTTTTGAAATTGTTGTCTAGATCATTTCCCCTTCCAGTCAACTGAGGCCAAACGGTGCACAAACACGTCAATTCCCTTGCCCTGTATGTATTAATCAAGCTTAATTTCTTTTTTCTTATTTATTTTGGTCTCACACATCTAAGCTGCAAAGATCACTCATTTTCGGGGTCTCACGCTAATGATCGGGGTCGTTTAACGTATAAATAACATTAGTTTTACGGGACCTTATAAAAAATCAGCTAATTCAGATATCGGTAAAGTCGTGATCGATTCATTCAATATTTTTCCCTCCTTGCAAATTCGGGACGAAAAATCAATAAAGCCCCTAATATCCGAATGAGTTTTATATAAACTCTTAGAAGCATGTGTCAAAAAAATTAAACGGTTCTGATAATTTATGTGTGATCTCAAAAAGAATCATATACAAAATGGGGTACATTAGGTGTGCACCACCTACCCATAATTTCTTCTTGGAAAAGATTTGCTAGCCAGTTGATTTTTTATTTTTTTTTTTATTTTAATGGATAGGGCCCGGGGTGAATAGAAGGGCGTCACATTCACCAACTAGTCACTTTCTCCACTCCCACAAGCTACCCTTCACTCGTCAGTCGGATCTGACGGCTCGTAGGCTCTGCCTGGGTCCACATCATCGGACAAGATCTCGACACGTGTTGAGAACAAGGACCAAGAATGAATGATAGTGTAATGATGGTCAAATAATTTGACATTCTTTATTCTAAAGCTGTACAACCTGGGCCCTACTACCTGTACTCACTCTCTCTATGCACCTCTCTTTCTCTCTCTCTCTCTCCCTTAAATTTGGGCCAATGGGCGTTTGTATTTTCCTCCTCCGCCTGTGTGGATCAGTAGACCAAGGGCTTTTAGCAGCGGTCGAATGGGTCCATTACTATGCCCCATCTAATTACAATTAGGGATGACAATATTGACCTAGTGCTGGCTCCGATATTTGGGTTGCCCAAGTCTGATCCCTAACTTGGTTGCCCTATTAATATTATTAAGTCATAAAAAATTAAAAGATATAGAATTAAAAAAATTCAAGAGTTATTTTAGAGGTCCGAAGCAAACTATCAATATTAGGCTCTCTACTTCTTCAAGAGTCGTTTTTAAAAAATTACAAAATTCAAACTAAAAAGATACAATTAGTATAAATAATAAATGCAAAAAGAGTATAAAGGTTTTCATTTTTGAAGAAAATACGAAACTATTCTCATATTTTAACTTTGATTTGTGTAAAAAATTAATAAAACGTGGTAGCTCGATCGATTTGTTCACCAGTGGGATAATTTTTTTTAATCAAATGTAAAAAGAACTTGTCACTTATACATTACTGTTGTTTTTGTGAAATGCTAATATCTAACAAAGTGATTGAGTAAAATGACTTTCATGATATCGTAGATTGGGAAGGAAAAAACAAATAGTAGAACCACACTAAAAATGCAAATACATTTTTTTTGGGGTAAGTAAAGATTTTATAAAACCAACAAACAAATAAGATCAAAGGGGCATACCCCACTTAACAGCAAACAAGATTTTATAAAACCAACAAACAAACAAGATCAATGGAGTAGAGAAAAAAGCGAAGAAAGGCCCTGTTGATAAAAGGAAAAAATGGATCCCAAGTTGCAAAAGAACAATGCAGTTGCTGCGAATCGAACACTACCCGTCAGTGAAATTGCATCACGAGCATGCTGTGATACCAAACGTGTCATTGGTACAACTTTATGAAACTTTTTAATATTTATATATATAACTTTTTTGGTTGCCCAAGCCCGTGGGCTTGCGGGGCTTACCCTTGGGCCGGCTCTGTATTGACCGAACCGATGGATAACCGAAACGTAACCGTTTCTTTTTTCCCGAACCATAACCAATTTTTTCCTTGTGGATGCAGGTGAGGTTTAGACTAAGGAAAAACCGACAGGTTAGGTTCGGTTATGGTTTTAACTGTGAACCAAACCTATACCCGAACTGAACCGAACCGAACCGAACCGAACTGAACCGAAACTTATAAATTACATAGGAACCCCTTATATTATACTCTACATATTACACAAACCCCTTAGGTATATTTTAAAATTACACTATTAGCCATTATATATATATAAGATATCCACACTTAGGGTTTCTTGTATCACATTTCAGTATGAATATGACATCTCACATTTTGAGAGAAGGCCGACTCAGCCGAGAGAGGCTATTCTTCTTCTCCCATAGATCGACGTCGACGCTACTCGTCTCCCATAGATCTATTCTTCCGATTAGGAATCGTTTATGATTTGAAGCATAACTGGTAAAACCTCTTGAAACTCATCCAAAAGTATTTAGATATAGATATGTGAACGCATGATCAGACTTGCGTGGTTAGCAGTTGCATTGATTGATCTATGGGAGGAGTTTAATTGTTCCTGCAATTTTCAAGATGGAGTTCTATTTATTGTGCACTGTGGGTGTTTGATTCTTTGTGTTTTAAGCTATTGACTCAGTCAAAACCGTAGAGAGCATCTAATCTTGAAAGTTTTAACTCCTGTTGTGAGGGTTTTGTGCATGAATGAATCTGAAAATTTGCTTGAATATGAGTACCTGATTGGTTCGGGGAATACCCGAACCCCGTTCGGTTCAGTTATGGAACAAATTTCCTCTCCCTGTTCAGTTATCGAGGAGGTGTTATGGTTTTACGGTTCGGTTTGGTTCTTGCCCTAATCCGCCCCGTTGCCATCTCTAATTACAATTTACACCTTGCTTTTCTAATACTATTTGTTCAAGAAAAATGTTAACTACAACTGGATGATTGATGAAGTTTGAAAAAAGCCATCAATACTTGCAGAGACAATGTTCATATTTGTGAATGTATGTTGATATTCATGAAACTTGAGTTGAAATTCCAACTTATTGGATATTACGTGTCTAGCAGTGGCGGAGTCAGAATTTTTGTTCGCAGGGAGGGGAGGGGGCCGATTTAATAGACATATCTTTATCCAAGTGTATACTTATGATATGGAATTGCTTTTCAATATAATTTACTTGTGCATTGAAAATATTCTAGTCAAATGTATTAAAAATACATGAATCGTTTTATTTTATTTATTTAGGCTACAATAATCCTCATATGCTTGTTTTTCAAATTATGAAAGAAAGAAAGGCAAGTGATTTTTACACCCCCTTTTTTATAAACACACCCCATTATTTGTTTTTAGTGGAACTTTTATGTGAAACTTCACTAAAAGACAAAAAGGGAGTGTGAAAATCATTGATGAAGATACAAAATTATCTATCTTTTAGTAAATGAAACCAAAATTATTATGATCATGAGAAGATATTACAATAATAATAATAATAATAATAATAATAATAATAATAATAATAATAATAATAATAATAATAATAATAATAAAATTAATTTTAAATTAATAAATTTTTCAAAACCCTAGGGGGCCAGGGCACCCCCAACCCCAACATGGCTCCGCCCTTGGTGCCTATTATACACTAAATAGTGGGCGGTGTTTAGAAAGACTTTTATTTTAAATACTTTTGCCCAAGGACGGACCGAGCCAGGATTTTGCTTCAGTGGTGGCGACCATGAACACCAAAAAAAATGAAAAGATGGACTATGATATGTCTAATTGTCGACTTTAGACAAAAATCAGCATAACATACTAAAGCCAAAATAAATAATGTTGTTCATATGCAAATTGTGGGAAACGCTTCGCCAGAATTGTCCCTTTGAGTTTCTGGTTATCTACTAAGAGGTTGTGAGATGGCTGGACTTCGCTTGAACCCTAAGAGCTGGCATGAGGAGATGACCTACTCATTACGCACCCACATTAGTGCCAAGACCGGACCGTTGGGAGTTTGGGAAGACACTCCGACAGTTTAGTAAATGATTGGAGAAGATGAACATAAATGTGTGTGAGAGAGAGAGAGAGAGAGAGAGAGAGAGAGAGAGAGAGAGAGAGAGAGATATTTCAGTGTGGAAACCCCATCTCAGGTTGGTGAGGAAGCCTTTTATAGGCAAAGGCTTACTTGCTCTCCAAGCTGCTTGTGTCCCTCATGCGCACCATTCATACCTGACATTGCACATGGTTGAGTCAGAACGTCTCGGGCAAAGATGCCACTTCGGGGGACGTCACACCTAACACACCTAATAAGTCAACGGATTTGGGAGGACTCCTCAATCCATCACGTGGTCCTATAGATTCTGCCTGATGTCCGAATGCCCTGCTGCCTGACACCACACTTGGTATGTTAGGCATGCGTGGTGTCGAGCCCATGACATCAAAGCGATCGGCACAAGCCGAGGCCCCGTAACACCCAACGGTTCGGTGGACTCAACTTAGCGATGGTCGAGGTGACTGACACCAAGCGGGCAGCCTCAGAACCCATCGATTCTGGAGGCGCGGCTCGGTCAGACTAAATGGTGATCACGAAGTCGCGTGAATGTTCTTCCGAGGCAGTTGTTTCGATGCGAACCCACCGGATTAGTGGTAGTGGTGCAGTTCGTTCGACATCTTCTTTGAATTGGTTATCGAGATGAAGTCCGTCAAGCCCTTATCCCGCTCGGTCGAGCTGATCCCTTTCATTGCTTTTGAACGGCTATATGGCTTGGCTGAGCCCAATGGACCTTTGCTAATTCGGCCCACTACACAAATATCACAAATCGTGGACGTCATGACATGCTGTTTTCCTTTTTTTATTGAGTTTCTTCTATTTTGTGTTGATTAACACCTTAATACGAATACAGTTTGCAAAATTAAAAACCAAGTTTGAAGTTTAGTTATTCTCAATATAGACTTCATATTTCGTAATATTTAACTTGCCCATTAAATTTAGATTTGGACTATCTTATTGGGTCTTCCTTCAGTGAAACAAAAAATTAAAGGATCAAAGGCTTTCTATATTAGGCAAATAATGAAAAAATTAGTGGTAGCTAATATATACAATTCGAAGATAAATACTATATTTTAATATAAGAATTACATTTTTGAAAATCGTTGAGGCAGAGACCACCCCTATTTGTCCCTTTTTGGCTCAATACTTGATTTTGCCTGTATAGACCGGCCCCAATAGAGAGGTTACTACTAGAGAAAATGAGACGGCCTAACCTCATAGACCAAAAGAAAAATAGAAGCCCCAATATCAGTCAACTAATCTTTTTATATAGTACTCTCTCTGTTCGAAATTGTTGGTCCTGTTTGGATTTCGATACAACTTTTAAAATGTTCATATCTTTCAATCTATAATATTTTTAGAGGTTTTAAAAACTTTCTATATGAGATCTATCAAATAAGATCCATATTGCACATAAAATATTTTATAGATTAAAATATATACATCGAAATCTGAACAGGACCAACAATTTGGAACAGATGGAGTAATTTAATTAGCCATCCACATGCACTCTAGATCCCCATTCATAATTCATCTTTTTTTTTTCGGCGTCGGTTCTGGCAAGTTCCTCGGATACATGGTTACCCGGAGAGCATTGAGGCAGACCCAAAACAGATCACTACTATCCGAAATCTCTGATCTCCGGGTACCATCAAGGAAGTGCAAAGGCTCACGGGCATGGCCGCGGCGCTTAACAGGTTTAGCAACAGGTCTTCAGATCTGTGTCGACCTTTCTTCGAGTCTCTCAAAACAAGCAAAATGGGCTTCCAGTGGACCGAAGAATGTGACCGAGCGTTGGCCCAGTTAAAGGACTACCTTTCTAAAGCTCCCTTGCTCGTGATGCCCGTTGCTCAGGAAGACCTCTATCTATACCTCTCGGTATCTGCTCACGGTGTGAGCTCGGTCTTAGTGCGGAAAGAAGGGGCAAACTTTCAACCTATCTACTATTCCAGCAAAACCATGATCCCCTCCGAAACAAGGTACCTCCCTCTGGAGAAACTTGCCCTAGCCCTTGTCACAGCTAAAAGGAAATTACTCCCCTACTTCCAAGCTCACACCATTATAGTAATCACCGAATACCCCTTGAAATCTGTGCTCAAGAAGGCTAACCTCTCAACTCGAATTTCAAAATGGAGCTTGGAGTTGGGCAACTTCAACATTCAGTATGAACCCCAAACAGCTATTAAGGGACATGCTTTGACAGACTTTATCGCCGAGCTGACACCTGAACTCAAAGATAATGCAGAAATCCGCTTAAAATTACCCGAAGGAGTTACCATAAAGCACTCGGTAGAAGCAGGACCAAGTGGAACGGTGCAAGGGACTTTGGCAAAGGCTAACCTCACAGCAATGCCCGAGAAACCTATAGAAAAAAGGCGAGGTAAAGTGTGGAGGATGTTCCAAGGAGAAGTCTGGCGATTACATGTGGATGGAGCGTCAATTAACAGAGGAGCTGGAGCTGGGATTGTGCTCGTTTCTCCGGAAGGTATCATGCATGAGAACGCTCTAACCATTGGCTTCCCAGCATCAAACAATGAAGTTAAATACGAAGCGCTGATTTCCGGCTTGAAGATGGCAAAACATTTGGGATCCGAAAGAGTACAAGTCTTTAGCGACTCTCAGCTAATAGTGAACCAGATCAAGGAAGAGTACGTCCTCAAAGATCAGAGAATGACAAGATACTACAATCGAGTTTGGGAATTGATCAAGGAGATTGGATCCGTGGACATCGACCGGGTGGGCCGAGAGCGAAATGCCCACGCTGACGCTCTAGCCTCCCTGGCAACAACCTGTGAAGTTTCACCTAACCGAACTATTTTGCTTGAAGAAATAGAGAGTCCAAGCATTGAACACCAAATGGGGGAAGTGCTGTCTATCTCCCTTGGACCAAGTTGGATGGATGGGATCTATGCCTACCTCAAACACGACAAGCTCCCGCTGGACAAGAAGGAAGCCCGCCGAATCAGATGCAAGGCTACCTATTTCTACTTGGATCCGAACGATAGTATGTACTGGAGATCCTTCACAGGCCCAGACATTAAGGTTGTCCATGATTCCCAAGTAGAAAGCATCCTCCGGGAACTCCACAACGAAAGTAGTGGATGCCACTCCGGCGGACGGTCCCTTGCTCTCCGAGCTCTTACCCAAGGGTATTGGTGGCTGAGGATGAAGAAGTCATCCGAGGAGTACGCCAAGAAATGTGTGCAGTGCCAAAAACATGCAACTCATCTACTGTAACCAGCCGAAGCCTTGCAGCCGATCACCAACCCCTGGTTGTTCGCACAATGGGGGCTTGACATAGTGGGAAAACTGCCGACCAGCTTCAGGTGGCTTCAAACACTTGATAACGGCGACGGATTACTATACCAAGTATGTGGAGGTTGAGCCCCTGATCACCATAGTTGTGTCTGATGTTAAGTGATTCCTTTGGAAGAACATTCTCTCTCGCTTCGGTGTACCTTATGCAATCATCTCGGATAATGGAACCCAATTTGTGGCCGAGGCGATCGAGAAGCTTTGTAAAAAGCATAATGTTCGGATATTTTTTCACTCTTCAGTCTCCTACCCATAAAGAAATGGTCAGGCGGAAGCATCTAACAAAACGATCTCAGCAGGGATAAAATGTTAGCTTCCATTGAAGAGGGGAAAGTGGGCTGAAGAGCTCCTTAAAGTTCTTTGGGGCTACCGGACCACTCCCCGACGCTCAACTGGCCGAACACCATTTTCTATGGCTTACAGCATGGAAGCTGTTCTCCCCCTAGCCACCCTACTCCCAATAGTTCGGACAGAAAGGTTTGATGTGCCGACCAACGATGAAGCTATGGACAGGGAGCTTGACCTAGCCGAAGAGCTCAGGGAAGAAGCTCACCTAAAACATGCCTCGTATTAGTAAGAGGTCGCTCGGGGATACAACGAGAATGTCTAAATGAGGCCCTTCAACGTGGATGACCTCCTCCTTCAGGAGGTGGTTCAGAAGTCCAAAAAGACTAAATTCAAGCCGAACTACGAGGGCCCCTTTCGTGTCATTGCAAAAGTCGGACATGGATCATATAAGCTAGCAGAGATGGACGACACACCTATTGGCAACCCTTGGAATGTCACTAAGCTTATGAAGTTTTATGCTTAGAGGAAAAATTTGTTGGGGTTACTTGTTTTGCCCATTTGCTCTTTTATCCTTTCAAACCCTGGTGTTCGGCTGATTAATGAGAACTGAAACTTTCTTGAGAACTGTAGTTTATTTAGATTACTCTGTCAAAATATCTATCAAGGTTCGGTGTTCCTACTAACACCTCGGAAACATAAAAGGCTCGGTGTTCCTTCTAACGCCATGGTAAAAAAATTTTCAAGTGTTGGAAAATTTTCATCTATCTACTATTGCTTTGGCATAAGTCGAGCAATGTTTTCTTCTGACTTGTCCCGAAGCAGAGGCTATTAGAGGAAAACTTTTTTCCAAGTGTTGGAAAATTTTCATCTATCTACTATTGCTTCGGCATAAGCCGAGCAATGTTTTCCTCTGACTTGTCCCGAAGTAGAGGCTATCAGAGGAATTTTTTTTCCAAGTGTTGGAAAATTTTCATCTATCTACAATTGCTTTTGCACAAGCCGAGCATTGTTTCACTCTGACTTGTCCCGAAGCAGGGGCTATTAGATGATTTTTTTTTTTCAAGTGTTGAAAAATTTTCATCTATTTACAATTGCTTCGGCAAATTGCCTCGGCACAAGCCGAGCATTGTTTCACTCTGACTTGTCCCGAATCAGGGGCTATCAGAGGATTTTTTTTTTTCAAGTGTTGGAAATTTTTCATCTACCCAATAATTGCTTCGGCACAAGCCGAGCAAAGTTTTCCCTAACTTGTCCCGAAGCAGGGGCTATAAGAGGAAATTTTTTTTCAAGTGCTGGAAAATTCTTTAAGAATGAAAAAGAGTTTTCATCAAACCTTATATTGCTTCGGCACAAGCCGAGACTTGTCCCGAAGCAGGGGCTAGCACATATATATAAAAAACAACAATAATGAAAACATGCAAAGACAAAATGATCATGCATTTCATAAACCATAAAACAAAATTTTCACCACTTCGGTGAAACCGGAGCATGGCGGGTGCTACTTATTAGTGCCATCTCCCTTTAAACCTGTTTTAAATTACAACCCACTGGCACGACAAACTCCTATTGTTCTGAGCTGTCCAGTCAAAACCATAAAGAAAGACAGAAAATGTTTCTTTAAAACTTAAAACTATCTCCTAAGGAGAGAGATGGATTGCTTCATTAGTAGTGTTCTCTAGAGTAGAGGTAGGAGGGTTCTCTTCGGAAGGTTGCTCCGAAGTGCCTGTTGCATCTGCATCGCCTTCTTCCTTAAGAGTTTCTTTGGCCACAAGAGAGTCTGGCATTCTTGGTACTTCACAGCGGGGGTCATTGGCAAGCACCTCCACAACTTCCATTGCAAACGAGTAGCCCTTACTACATGAGGCCCCTTCGGATGTCCTGCTCCCCCCGGACTCCATCACTCTGATTTCGACAAGTATTGCATGTTCAACCTCAGCCGCGACGTCAGTATCTTGTTCGGTGCCGGTGCTGGTTGTGGGTTCGGTGCTAGTGGTGGTTTCAAAGAGTCCCCATTCCGAGCAGTCATCCGACTCGGTAGCATCGCTATCATCGAGGAAGGCGTCTGAGGCCTCCTCTTCAATCTCTTCGAAGAAATTGCTATGGTCAGACGATTTAGGGTCAAGAGGAATTGACTGGAGGGGTGTCTCATTTATGGGGTCATCCCATTGGTGGTCCATGGTTACTAATTCCCGACAGGTGTTTTGCCGAGATCTTAATTTGTTGACGATGTGAAAGATGTTGAAGGCTTCGGTACTTGAAGTCTCGGATTTTAAGCTCTCAGAATCAAAGGAGATCTCAATGACCGGTGGCGCCAGACCTATCAAAAAGAATGCACGAGCAAAGACCATTAGCGATATGCAGTGGGTCATTAAACCGATGCCAAGCTACCTATACCTAGGTGGCCCACCAGATAGTTGAGAACTCGATTAGTTATAACGTGCTCGTGGGAGACCCTTTAGTGCCCGTGACTGAAGAGTTTGAGTGTTACTTCCTATAACCCCTCGGCGTCATCTTCAACCTTGCTCCAAGAACAGGTTGAAGATGACTGTTCATCTTCAACTCAAAACCCAAGAAACTACCCAGAACGCGTGAAAAACGGGTGAAAATGAATGAAAACAGACGAAAAATCATGGAGAAAAAGCGAGAAAATAAGGAAAAGCAGAGATATTACCAGAGATCTAAAGAAAACTGGTTGAAACGACCTCGATTCGCTTGAAAGAACTCAAAAGATGTCGAGAGAGAAGCTCTGTTGATCAAAACGTCTAGAGAGATAAATTATTTTTTCTCCTCTCGTCGTGCTATTTATAGAGGAGGAAGAAAGATCGAGAAATTAAAGCGTTGGGTGGGAAAGTTTTGAAACGACGATCCGGAACCTAGAACAGCATATGCTCGGCCAACGGATGTCCAAAAGGACGGTTTACCTATCAATCCCTCTCCACGCGTCGGCATGACAGCTCAAATAAATACGATGTGATAACAGTTGTCACATCGTTCCGGAAACCCTACTAGTAGGGGACACATGGCGAAACCCTGATGGGTGGGAGATCGGTGTTGCCAAAGAATCTAATGATGAACCTTATCCCATAACCCTGGGGATCGGACCTTACCCCGCTCGGTTACCGAATACTCAACCCCTCCACTGAAACAAACTCTCGGTGAAGGGATTGAGGGGCTATTGTAGGGGTCCGGATATACCGAGCACCAGTGATGATTCATAGTTATACGCATTTGACGAATGAGATACCTCTTGGACCGAAAGGTTACCTAAAAGGGACTCTTCGGACGAGCGCTGCGTTGTGATCAAGCATATTCGTCAAGAGTAAAGCGTCGCTTTGGCCCACCGTCTAGGGGATTCGCCGAGGCACTTGTTATACCAAATTAACCAACGACCTTGCAGAGTTAATGATGCAGGAGCTCGATACGAGGTCAAGAGATTGGTCATACTACAACTGACTCCAGAGTGTCGGAGAAATGCCGAAAGGTCGTAGCCAGGGGCTGACTCAGCAAAGGCTTTAATGCTGCATGTGCGTGTAACAAACCGTGATCATGACGAGTGACATCATCCGAGCGGTTGTGACAGGTGTCAAGATCTTATTGGAAGCATGTGCTCGCAGCATATTCTCTCGAGCTCGTCACAATGACGTCAGCCGAGTGGTTAAGTCATGTGACGAGCACGATTGTACTTGGAGAGCAAGCCAAGGCTCACCTATAAAGGGAAACCTTCATTAGAAGATCAAGGTATACACACACTCTCCCACAAACCCTAGATCTACATTTCACACTTCTTCCTATACTTACTTGATTGCCGGAGGGCCGTTCCAGACTCTACGGTCTAGTACGGTGCTAACACGGGTGCTGAATGTGCAGGATCTAGTGTACCCGTGCGAGGGAAGATCATCTTCATCCATCATCACCTACGGGAAGAACCATCTGAGAAAGAGTAACTCCACAGGAGGTTATCCTACGATGGAGGGAGGCTGTTCCGAAATCATGAATGGTGGTCAATCAAGGATTTTTATGACACAAAACCCTATGTTATGACGTGCGTGATTCTTCCTTATGAAACCAGTCTCCTATCACAAACCAAAAATTCTCCAAACAAATGCATCAACTGGCCAGCAGATCCTTTGGCCGGTTGGCAAATCAACTTCTTCTGGAAGTTTTTTAACCAGAGCCCAAGTAGGACTCTGCCTCTTCCTCGTCGATTGGATTACTCCGGCTTTGCTTAGAAAACAAGCATATGACTCTTGTAGATAGAGATTAGCCTGTATCACACCTTTTCCAATTCGAGTTTTGATCGAATCGAGACACTTCATTTTGCTAGCCTATAAATAAGACTCTTTACTATTCGAAATTGATATACATTTTCATAACCTCACACTTCAAAACTCTAAGCAAATACTACCACAACCACAAGCTTCAAAAGCCCTAACATCCTAGTGAGAAAAAACACCTGTAGACACCCCAAAATGAGACTCTCGTACACATTTTAATCCCCAATGATGAAAAGAAATACCCAGAAAGTCTCTCGGATTGAAATTCTTCAAGTCAACAAAGTCAACAGTACCGTACAGTACTTATCTCTCATGCACAGTACAGCCTCAGTCACGTACAACAGCCTTTTGAATTTTGGCGGTGGAAGTATGTCGTACGGCATAGTTGGTGTACTGTACGGTATAGTTTGTGTGCCGTACGGCACTGTCATGTATAAACCGACTTTCTGCAGAATCTCCAGCAGCTCCTTTTGTTGACATTCGTTACCCAGCTTCAATAATGATTTCTTGGAGAGAAAAAAGCCTACAAACCTTAGCTCCTCATCATTATTCTTGGCCAGCACACTTGCTTGGAGGTTACGTTGATCTCGGCTATAAATGCCGAGATGTTCCGAATGAACAAGGATGAAAAAAAAACAAAAAAAAAACATGAAGTCTCATCTCTAAACCCCTGTCAAAAACACCATCTCTGCCATAAATCATCTTCATTACTACCTCCAATTTCCAGAAAATCAATCAAATTCCCTCTTCCAAAACAAACCCAATCAAAAATCAAATCTCTCTGTTTTCGGTCCAAACCCGTGGGGTTGCCATTCCAAATTTGCTCAAGTTCCAGCCATCAACTATCTTTGCTATCATATCAGATTATAGTTGGAGTCTAGGGGAGGTCCAAGCCACGGTCAGAAGGTTCCAGAAGCGTTTCAATCCGAGAGGTTCAAGCCGGAGGTATAATTCCGTTTCGCCAAACTTCTTAGCTTTGGTACCCTGAGGGGAGGGGTGCCGAGTGCAGGATGATCATCAATATTGTCTCCGCATTCGGTACACCCATGCTATAGTAAAACCCGTTTTCCTTATAAACCTCCCGGTTGCGTCGTACGGTGAAAACATCACCTCGTACAGGGTAATTTAGCGAGGAGGAACATCCCCCATTTAAACATGTCATATTCTCATTCAAAATAATCTGTTTTTAACCAAGTTTCATGCCTCATTTGTGTTTCTATTCAATTATTTCAAAAATCAAAGTTTTGAACTGTTTGTGAAGGAAGCAGTGCCGCACGACACTCCTCCTGTACCGCACGGTACACTTGGAGTGTTGTACGGTACTCTTTTGAAATTTGACCGTTAGATCTTTAAACAGTGCCGCACAACACACTTTTTGTACCGCACGGTACACCTTGTGTGCCGTACGGCACTCTTTTTCAAAATCTGAAATTTTAAATCAATTCCTTGTAAACAGTTTAAAGCCTTGATTATTGCTTATTGGTTGTGATTTGTATATTGCTTTTTTTTTTTTATTTCCCTTTATCTACTTTGCTTGATAAATTGTTTATTTGTTTAAAGTTTGGCATTAAAGTATTTTCTGAAAATTCCACAAATATTTAGTAAAGACCGATTTTTAATCGGGCGAGCGGGGTGCATTAAAACCCTTCCCCGTTCGTAACCTGGCTCCCGAATCCAAAACGAATCCTGGTTTTCAAATTGTTTTCCAAATCATTTTCTAAATCATTTTCAAAACTGGTTTCTCGGGTTCAAACCATTTTCCAAAATAAAAACCCGGGTGGCGACTCTATTTTCAAATCATAAACCACCGGTGGAAATCGACCGTCCACAACACCCAAGTGCAAAAGAGTTCAACATCAAAGCAAGCAAATACGAGCAAATCAACCTCTGAGGGAGTAAATTACGAAGGTTACAACACCTTTTGATTGGTTAATTCTTTAATCTCTGTTGAATTTGTAGTTCAATTTTGTACATTTAGCTCTTCGTTTCTCTAAGTTTTCTGGAGTTAGGAAGAACACCGGTCGACGCACTGATGTGTCGGCCGGTATATTAAACGGCGTGATCTGCTAACCATCAAATCCATTGACCGGCCAACAGATCAAATTGTCGGCACAATTTCTAATTTTTGTTGTATACTTCTGCTCTGATGCGTGCTACTATCCCCTATCCTCGTGTGGTTTTATTTATTGCTTACATCATCCATATCTGTTTAATGGCTTAATAATCAGTTTTATATGCGAGAGCTTTTAAAATGCTAAAATAATTTTATGTCAAACGAGTATAGTCTAGCCTTTATGGCTAGGCGGAGAAGGGTGCTTAACACCTTCCCCTCACCGTACCCTTGTTTCCCGAACCTTGAATCTCTGGAAAGGCTTTTTCTTGGTTTAACCTAAACCAAGTGACGACTCTAAACTCCTAAGGCATGCTGCAACGGGCACCTCGACACTAATTGGCCATCTTGTGTAGTGAATGCCCTCATTAAGTGCAAACTCGAGCGGGGATATCTACAAAAAGTAAATAAAAAAGGAATATAAAATTATTTGATAAAGTTTGAAGGTTGCTACCAAATCTACAATTTTGTAGATTGGGTTAACTTTTTATTATGAGCCCTTAAAATAGCACTGACCCTTCAAATCTTTTAGTTTTTGGTTTTTGTTACTTCTGCTAAAGATGCTCTTAAGCATCACGAGTTCCAAGCTATTCTTGATCCAAATAAGGACGTAGCCAGTGGCTACTTAATTGAAGAACCAAAACACTATCGACACAAATAAAATATTACATATTCGAGTACAGATGTCTCTATAGCCATTTGATATATGTGGGGGCTCACATCTATTGTGGAAAACTCATATGCATTAGACGGTTTCAGACACAATTGTCTCTAAATATGTTCATTTTGGTATGTGTCTATTACAATATTGCTAATTGAAGATATTGGTCCACTCCCCATCTTCCAATGTACGTTGCTTTGCATACATGGAGTGGCAAATGTTACAATATGCACTCGGATTTTGAATTTACCGAGTAATATCATATACTTCCCTCATTGCCGTTGCGACAATGATATTGAATGTATAATATTTACCCTTGAATTTGTAACAAAACTTGAATCCAATAGTGATTTATCTAGCTAATTTTTTAAAACTTGTACTATTGTGTTATGAAACTACATACATACATCTATTAAGAATTTAAGAGCTATTTAAGTGGTGTATAAAATGATGCCCAAATGCCAAAAGAGGATGTGGACTGTAACACTTCACATTTATATTACTAAAATTCCGTGCCTAAAATCACTTTTAATTCTTGTCCCAAGGCAACTTTGGTTCTTCCTAGCTACATAATACTTGAGTCCCGCACTGTCCTAGATTGTATTATATGTACATAGATAACAACGCTTCTTATTTCCAAAAAATAAAAAATTAAGTTGTCAAAAAGGTTGGAAGGTCGGCAATGATGATAGCAATAATTGATAAAAAGCTACTCCTACATTGCAGCCTGAAAGTCCAAATTAAGTGGATAAGGCCCACCCTGCCATCCATTTTTCTCCTTCTTGTTTTCCCACACACACTATTATATACTACTAAAACATTTAGCCTAAATGCTTGCACCATATGTACTATACGTAGGATGCTTATGCACTAGAATTTTGATATTTAAAAAAATAATTTTAATATTATCATTTCCTCACATAAAGACAAACATATTTATGATTAATCTATAATAGTATTTCTTCCCTAATTATGAAAAATTATTTTGGGTACTTTTATTGATGGTATATCTATAGTAAGACAGACCCTTTTAAAATGCAATATTAATAACGTAATGAGAAGGCTCCATAAATATTTATACTGTAATATTTTCTTATCAAGTGGAAGCGTCTAATTCTTCTTTCTAATATTTGGGGGATATAAAGTAGTAAGATGAAACGATTATTATTGTTAGCAGAATAAAGAAAGAATTTGAAAAAAACGAAAGGAAAATACGGTCCAATTCCCATTTAGTTTAAAATTTTCTACCCAGTATTAGTTATCTGGATAATTACTAAATTTCTAAAACCGTGTCGTGAAAGTCAATAGGTGCTAGAATTGTTTCGTGAGATTCGCTCGAGGCGTCCAATCAAAATTATAGTCGAGTGCAAGATTTGTTCCGCGAGATACGCTCGAGGCGTCCAATCAAAATTTTAATTGGCAATATGCGTAGCATTCCCCGAATTACATTTACCAAGTTTGGAAGCTTAAATGAGACATGTGAGATAATTAAGTCTAACAAGTCCAAAACCCAAGCCAATAATACTGCAAAGAAAAGTTAAAGAGAAAATTATCCTGCTTTCCCTAATTCTATACCAAAACACTTTTCACTCTAACTTTTGCCACTACAAAGGAAAGTGACAGAGCAATTTCTTATCAAGGGAGTGACTTTATCAAACAAACCCCCAATAAAAGTCAAAAAACATGAGCTACAAGAGTCAATTTACAGGTCCCCCATCTTTTTTGTGCAAGTATTCTAACAACATCAAAGGTCACTCTAAAATTTTTGC
Source organism: Vaccinium darrowii (assembly GCA_020921065.1). NCBI lineage: Eukaryota > Viridiplantae > Streptophyta > Magnoliopsida > Ericales > Ericaceae > Vaccinium > Vaccinium darrowii. The sequence goes on along the minus strand of CM037162.1, from coordinate 21,464,452 downwards.
TGTGTTTGGTTGAAAGCTTTGAGAAGAATATTTTGAGAAATATTTTTGAGATAATGTTTGGATGAGTTTTTAGAAAAAGTAATAATTAGAGAGAGGTGTAATAATTGGAGAGAGATAGAAAGAGAAATGAGAATAATGATTGGAGAGGGGGTATGAGTAGAGAGAGAAATGTGATTAATGATTGAAGAGATGAGAGATGGGGAAAGAATCTTTTTGGAATTTTTTTTTGTCACTCTAGCTACAACACAAAGTGGATGTTACGTAATACCTTTGTCAAATAGCAATTTAGGTAAGGATTCCTCAACCTATGAGTTGTCATTCTAATGAGGAATATAAATGGTTGAGACTAAGGAAATGAAGGAAAAGGTACCCAAGATTTTCCACAATGTATGGCTTTATTTGATGTTGCTTCTTCTCTTACACTCAGTCACTCACGGATGAGCCTGGTTTTTATGGATGATGCTAGTAACATGGGTTAAGCAGTGGCAGGAACCACACTTTTCAGTACTTTTACCAAAAAATCCATAAGTGTATTATAAATAGGAAGAAAATTGGGTGGAGTGTAGAGACCAAACACTCCCCTCGGTTCGCCCTTGCTGGGGTAGGTCGCACCACCCCTATCCCAAATTTTAAACCAATTATTTTTGTTTGTTGCTCGGAAAAAGAAATTCATTGAAAATAAAGGCTAAGGGCACAACAACACACGCCACCTAAGACCCAAAACACACGCCACCTAAGACCCAAAACACAAGTAGGGGCGGTTTCAAACGGGGACTCAGGCTCCTGCACAACTTTAAGTATCATCACGTATTATACTAATTCTCAAGTTATCTAAGAAAAATTTTATGGGATTAACCCCTGCAAGTCCCTTGAGTAAAAAAATTGTCTTAAAATTTCTATATGTGTGGTGTAAAAATTCCTAAATTTTAAGTTATCAATCATTGTTTAGGTCGCATATACAAAATTAAACGGTGACTACGCATATTAACACAATATTGCCTCTTCTTCGGACCTCGCAAGTAGTGAAATATAATAGATATTTTGTTATAAATATGAAAATACACGTAATTCGTAACCCTGCTAGACACAAATCATGCATCCGCCACTAAACTCAAGGTAATTAAGATGGCATTATGGCAACCAAAAGAGAAGAAAAACGCCCTAACCCAAACACCTCCGAGCATTGAAATCCCACCGGAAAACACCTACAATTGCAGATGCAACCAGACCCAACTGATGCGAGACAGAAAAAAAACACATCCAACTCCCACACCTCCGCTTTAAAAGCCCAGAGCCAAACAACCAACATACTAAAAAGTACGAAGAAATAAAAAAAACACCAAAACCGAAGAAAAACCTGCATCACCCTTGCTAGACCTCGGACAGCTCCAGAAAACAAGCAAATGGAGAGATAAACCATAAATTAAACTCTTAAAGCTTAAAGTGTATTCTTTTGATCTTGTCTTTTCTTTTTTTGATTCCCTCTTCTTTAATCTCGTCGTCTTACGTATTCAGTTCTGAGTAATGCTTTCCTGTTATTGGTTTTGTGCATTGCACGTGACAATGCCTAGGATTGAATAGAGAGAGTTTCAACGATCATTTGGTAAAAATACACATGTCATATCTTTTGTTAAATGTAACAAAGTGCTCCATTACGATTACCAGTTAAGGATCGATCACCTCATACTTTAACCTATATTAGAAAATACACTACTCTCTCTCTCTCTCTCTCTCTCTCTCTCTCTCTCTCTCTCTCTCTCTCAATTAGAGAGTGCATATATTTACGTACGTAGGAATATATTTTGATATGGATCTTCACAGCTTGACATTGAAGAGGGACATACTACTAGCTTTTCCCTACCCTTCTCCTTTTGTTGCTTTCTGTCTTGCTTGTCTCCTTGTCTTTCTTTAGCACACTTTTCCTTTTCTTTCTCTTTTCCTTTTCTTTCTTTTCTCCCTGATTTTCCCAGTGGGGGTACCTGATTCCCTTCACCAGCCCCCCTTCAGAGCTATATTTTGATGACTACAAAATGAGAGAGAGATGACAGAGAGAGGGGTTCACTTTGGCGTACACAAAGTGAACTCCAGATTGGGCTTCTTGGGGCTTATCTCTTCATAGCTTAAGCACTTTGGATCCATGTCCTTCTGCCCAAAAAGAAAACAGAAAAAAATAAGCACAAGAGAGGTGTGTTGAAAGTAAGAATCAAAAGGACATTTTGACTAAGAGAATAAGGGAATATTTATCATAAGGGTGCTTAGCTATGGTACTGAAAAGGCTGTTGTAGTGTGTGTCTCAACCTCACAATATTCTTATATCTACTACTACTTCTGGCACAATATCAGCAAAATTGGAACAAATCATTGTCCCTCATCACACAAGATGTATGGGCATTTACATATGCGAAAACGCATCTCTAAATACACAAATAATTTACCAATTGAGTTTCTATATGTAAATCTTAGTCCGAATAATGAGTTAGTAGTATTTTTTAAATCACAGTCAAAATGGTGGTGCTTAGGTTCAGGGATGGAGCCAGAGGGAGGCCAGTAGAGGCGGTTGCCCCTGCAAGGGAAAAAAAAACCATCTAGTATTATATAGAAAAAAAGAAGTTTTTCTATGAATTATATAGGCTCGCCCCTGTAAAATATTTTGGAAAAAAAATTCACCCCTGGGCAGTGAACATCCTACCTCCGTCCCTGCTTAGGTTGAAACTTACCAAATTATTGATCAGCAAAGCAAGAGTCTAATTACGCTATTCCAATGTCACGCACGCGCAATTATTTCAATGATCAGTATGAATATTTTTGAAATCATGGTCATAGTGTAGCTAGATAGATGATCTAAGTAGCAATCAACATGCACATGTATGCAATGACAACGATTGTTCAACTTAAAAATGATTTCTTTGACAGCTACCTACTTGTTTTCCTTTTTGTATTACCTCAAAATTGGTCCTTAAATTTGCAAAAGACTCACTCAGCTTTACCTTTAATTTCCCTTCCTCTCTTTCTACTTTACCTGTTTCCTTTTTGAAGAGAAGGGTATATTTTGGTGAATTAATGGAGTCATGTGCAGTGAGATAGATAGGTACCTCAAAAGATGGTAAGTCTCCACCACAATCCCTTCGTTTTCCATGCAACCAAACTTCCCTGCAGAAACAAAAAACCAAAACCAAAACTTAGAGAATATTTCCATGCAGATTTTAGGAAAGTAAAACTGAGAAAAGAAAGCCATCTTTTTACTGTCTTGTTTGGACTTTGTTCGCTTTAGATGCTGAGATTGAGATAAAGTTCAGCCCACCCCATGTGATATTGTAGCACACTGCCCATGAAAAAACAGACTTGCAACGAAGTTTCTCCGGGAATATTTTTCGGTTGCTTTCTCGTAATCAATTTCTCGAAACACTTTAGCAGAAAACAATGCCAATTAAACCAGTCCTTATTCTGATGCTACCTTGAAAAAAAATCTTTCTGAAAAGATTCCGTAATTGTACAAAAATTTGAAAATATGTTACACGACACATTGCCAATAACGAATGAAAGGAAAGGAGTATATCATTTAGTAGTCTAGGGTACCGTGACGTGATGATCCAACAATACCTTTCATAACTATATATTTGAAAGAGCATATAGCTTGTTTAGCACCAAAATTTCTACAAATGGGTTCCATCAAATCAAAGGGCTTAGCTTCGAAACCAAGTTTTCTAAGCTGTGGGACCTGTTTAAATGGGCATTATATCTGAGCCCACAAAATCCAAAGGACACAGATATCTACACAAATCTTTAGTTTGATTGTCACATGATCAAACTCAAGGTCATGGAATTGGTAGCTAGCTTGGAACAATGGAAATGTTCTTTTGCTTACTTTCTCAGAAGCATTACATCTGAGCCCACAAAATCCAAAGGACACAGATATCTACACAAATCTTTAGGCTAAGTTTTCCAAATGATTTTAGCAACCCAGTTGCTAAAATCGTTGTTGATTTTAACAAAGGAGTTCACCAGGTGCTAAAATCATGATTGATTTGCTAAAATCATGGTTGATTTTACCAACTAGATTGCTAAAATCTTTTGAAAAACTAGGCCTTAGTTTGATTGTCACATGATCAAACTCAAGGTCATGGAATTGGTAGCTAGCTTGGAACAATGGAAATGTTCTTTTGCTTACTTTCTCAGAAGCATTACAAAGATATTAGTACCCCATCATGGAGTTTGCTTTATTCTGGTTGTGGGCAGAGATGGAATAAAAGCAATGTTACCATTTCTTACTCTGTGTTTTTGTTGACGGTCAGAGTGTCCGGGCTAGCTTATACGCGTCTCGACTATTCTCCGGCCTCCTCGGCCCAATCAAAGGAAAGTCATTTATGCTGGGACTAGGAGATACACAAGATATCTCTCTCTTGTTGTCTAACTCCAAAAGTTTGCCAAGTTTCAAGTTTTAAACTCCTTCTGGCCTCAGCGTATGTTTGTTAGATAATAAAAAAGTGACTAAAGATTGTACTGAAAAATGTGAAATGTGCCTTGAGAATCGAAATCTTCTATGAAGGAGAGTTTGGCCCGACGTGATACAAGTTAAAGTGATATTACCAATAAATTACTCATATCTCTAACAGCCTAAGCTTTAAGATTAAGTTGTATACCATTGCCACAATATGCACAAACCCCAAAATTTTGTACGTACTTCTATGCAATAATCTGCTTGTATTCTACTTAGCAAAATGGGAAGTGTTTGAAATTAGAGTTACAGATTCTGCAGTTCCTTAACATTATATATTTGGGGTAAAAGGTGTTAATTTTTTTGTGATAATCAATGGGGAAAAATGTGCTCCTTGCATTAACGAAGGAAATTACACACAATAGGTAACAATTATTTGGATAGTTAGATGTGGGCATTTTAGGCCCTTAGGTGGTTCGGTCTTTTCTTTCGGCCCATTTTTATGTTTATGTGCTTGTATCATCTTATTCAGGCTTTTTAGGCATTCCGGTGTTTTGGGTTTCGTCCCATTTGACTGTTTATTCCAACCTTGGTTGAAATCCCTTTTCCCTCATACTTGATACTTGATGTACCCCTATCAAGTCCCTTAATAAAATGTTTTTGTTGCCGATAACAATTATTTGGATGACAGAATACATATATAATAAGAATTTGTCAATTTTTACCTTGAAGAGTTGCTCCAAAGGGCATGATCGTGTTGCGAATTCGGTCTAATTCGCTCTTGAACTGATAGCTCCTGAGACTTTCTGGGGTTGTGAATACCGTCGAACATCATGTCCTCTGAAGTTTCTCCAGAGGACCCATTTTCGTACACTTCTGATTGATCTAAATGTTAAAAATAAAATAAATAAATAAATAATCAATTTTCAGAGGTTGGAACTGATCATTCCAAAAAAAAAAAAAAAATGGTACGTGCTATTATATAAATGTACATGTAAAAGACGGTAATTATGGCCAAACCTGAAGAAGCTCCGGCTCTATCAGTTGTCTTCACAGTTCGATACATCTACACCATAATATACAAGTAAATCCAAGATTAGTATAGTTTACCAATAATTACAAAAAAAATCATTATTTCATTTAAAATTACTAAAATTAATAGTTTTGCATTCCATTATCCTACACAAGTATATATAATGTATGAAGAATGCCTTTTTTTTTTTTTTATGCCAGTAGGAAAAAAAAAAGAATGAAATTCAAACAAAAGAATGAATTTTTCAAGCAATGTATTTCTCGCGGCTTACAGATACATGTATGAGGTAATTAAGCCCCTGTGGCTTTTGTTTTTCTATTTTTTTTTTTTGGTAAATACTGTCAGGGAAAAAAAAATGTACCCATCCGTCTCAAAACTTTAGTTTATTACAAAAGCTTGTTATTTTTACGAATCAAAACATAAAACACTTCCATGTGTAATTTTTTATTTTTTTGTACAAATTTGAAAAATGAATTGAAAATTAGAATTGAAGTAAAAAAAAAATTGTAAAAATGGTGCACAAAAATGCTCTTCTTTATATTTTAATTGTTTTGTGACAGAGGAAGTGCATAACGATGAGTCAAGAATACTTGACTCATAACGATGAGTCAAGTATTCTTGACTCATCGTTATGCACTTCCTCTGTCACAAAACAATTAAAACATAAAGAAGAGCACTTTTGTTTAAAAAAACAAAAACACCTAATTGTTATAACTTTCAAGCAAAATGTCATCAAAGCAGCTTATTAAAAAATATGTCTTATTGTAATTGACATCAGTTGATCACCAATTTTCCTCTAAGGGGTGTTTTGCCTAAATAATTGAGATAAATTATTTTTTGTTCCTCATTCAAATTTTTTTTCTAATTTGTTAGTTTTGCGTCTTTTTTTTTTTTTTAGTAAAACGAAAAATAATTCATCTAAAAGTTGTACAAGAATACATAATCTTTTTACTTCTGATATTTTTTGTTTTTGCTTTTTTGATCCGACTTCTGAATCTGAATATATTATTTTGTAGAAAACTCTTTTTCTCTCTGTATGCGTCTGTCTTTCTGTCACAAGTGGTTGATTTTTTCTCTTACATGGATGGTTCATTCTTCCATGCAAAAAAGCTGTTCCAATAACTTGCAAGACTATCAGATCTACGTAGTAGAAAAATAAATACTCCCCTCCGTACCCAATTTTTTTTTTATCTAGTGCATATATGTCATTTTTCAATTACCTATCTATAATGTTTTTTACAATTTAAAAAATTTTATGTAATAAAACTTATCGAGAACTATCAAATAAGATCTATATTACATATATACAATAACATTATGAATTTTAAAATATAAACAAATTTTTAAAACATCGTAAATAGTGAAAGTGGACAAAAAAACTCGGAACGAACAGAGCAGTACTAAGTGCCAAGGATTTGAGAGACCCTCTCTCTCTCTCTGCAGGGAAACCAAGACATTGGAATTTGAAATAGTATTTATTAACAGTTTAACGCCCTTGTTGTACTAGTAGTAGTAATATTTTAGGCTGTACTCAAATACTACATAGTTCAGCTATCAAATTGAGGCACCATTTAAAGATATAGTACAACAAATGCAGGCAAGGCCAATAATGAAAGTTGAATAATATAAAAAAATAAAAATTACTAAATAATTTCTATTTACCTGTAAATGGGATTTAACATGTGCCAAGGTGAGATCTTTGACATCCATTAGCTCAAGGACTGACTTTGGTGTAGCCCCTAAACCCACCACAAAAAATTCCTCTCAGTATTATTATTACCAATATATCTATACTAAATATTCGAGCTAATCAAATACAGTACTAACAGAATCTCTGAGAAAATTCTTGTTATTTCGAACCAAAAAAAAAAAGCATGGTTGCTCAATTTTTAATTTATGCAAGTGTACTCCTGCACATTGTGAATCTTAAAAAATTTCACAAAATCATTTCTCTAAGAAATCTGGTGTATTTTTAGGTGATTAAGCTGCTAAATATACGAGCAGCAGTGTAAGAGCATCTCCAACCCAAAATCCGGAAATATTCTAAATTAGTTATTTGCTGTTCCTGTGAACTCCAACACAAAACTCTGCTGTTAATTTCCGAAAAATCTCTCCGAAAAGTCTCACATCCTTTATTTTTTTTTTTTTTCTCCACAATGTAAAGTACATAACTCTGTAAACTCTAATTAAAAATATTCATTACTTGGGTCTTGTTTCAAAGACATTGTGAACTTTCAAAAATTAAAATAATTTTATAAAAAGACAAATAATCATCTTATCCTTGGTATTTCGAGCGAGTTTAAGTTATTTCTACCGCCGAAGAAAACAAAAGTTTCCTCCAAAACGATTGTATTGCGTCACATGTCCATGTTCTACCATTTAGGACCACTGTTTGGACACAAGGCTCAAACAATCGATTTGGAGGAAACTTTTGTTTCCACTTGCAGTGGAAATAACTTAATCCCATTTAGAGCACCAAAATTCATCCTCTCTGAGATTGAACGTATTTGGAGGATGGGTAGATAGAGGGCGGATTGAAGATACTTACGAGTGTGTGTGTGTATATATACATATACAAAAGGAAGAAAGAATGAGATCAACAAGAGAGACAATGGAAAAGCTGCGAGACAATGGAAAAGCTTACTTTCATGGCCACCCAAGAGCTCAACAGCATGAACAAACCGGGCATGGAGGGAGGTTGTCCACCGCATCCGAGGCGCCCTCATGCTCCGTTTCGCCGGAAACCTCGGAAAAAACCTTGACCGAATTACCCCTTGAGACTGGAAGTAACTTGGACAAGTAGTATGGGCAGTGGTGGTGTTGGTGGTGGTGGTATTCCCACCATTTGTGCAAGTCGATGTATCTAAAAAAGGCTGTTGCGAAAATAAAGGGTACGAAGAAGGGTAATTTTGGTACACCGGAATCCCTCTTATGGGCCTCAAGAAACGTAGCTCTGGGCTAAGCCCGTATTGTTGTTGTTGTTGTTGTTGAAATAGTTGTAGTGGCGGCTGGTGGTGGTGGTGGTTGGAGGCGGGGTCGGAAGCCCGTAGATTGGAAAGAGAAAGGTCGAAAGGGGAATCGGGTTGGGCCGTTGAAGAGAAGGAGGTGTTGTTTCTGGAGCCCAAAGCTCTTTTCCAGAACCCCAAATCCAAGTCTTCTTGTTGTTCGAACTGATCTGTAGTACTAGTTTTCCAAGTTGATGTGGAGGATTTGGTGGTGTTTGGAGGGCTGATTTGGAGAGAGAGGTCTGGTTGCGCTGGAAACAACTCCATTTTCACTCCAACGCCAAACAAGCCCCTGTCGGCTACTCTATCTGTATATGAAGATCTTGTATCTTTCTCTTTGTTCTTGTTGTTCTGGGTTTTCAGACTGATTTGAAGTAAGGGTTTTGGATTTTTGAGGTGAGAGATTTGTGGGTTTTAATTTCTTTCAGATGGAGATTTAAGGAAGGAGTAGTTGTGGAGATTTGAGATTGAGAGAGAGAGAGAGTAGAAATGACAAGGTATGGAATGAATAGTTGTTTCATTTGTGTGAAGTATGTGTGAGAAAATGACACTTGACAGAGAGAGAAAGAGAAAGAGAGAGAGTGTGTTAAGTTTCTTACTTTCTTTTGTAGACGTGGGGGTAGGGTCGAAAGGGAATCGGGATCCTGTAGGGCGGTGTCGCACTGCAGCGTCTAAGCAATCACGACTTAGATTTTGTTTCGACACTTGCAATATTTGAGCTGTTCATTTTTTAGATGAAATTCGAGCTATTGATTATCAAAATCAACGACTCAAGTGCCACAGTACAAGAGCGTCCTACAGTATCTCCGGATCCAGTTGAAAGGGTGAAAAATACAGAGGGAAAAAGTAAATAATCCATTAGACTTCTTTCCTTTCTTTTCTCTTTTCGTTTTATTTTATCCCCTTAAATAATAATAATAAAAAAAAGGCCTAATAAATATTTATAAAAGTAATCTAATTTGGCAGAACTATTATTTGTTCTTAAATTTGATAGTTGTTCCTCCCTGCCTTGCATTAGGTTCATGGCATGTAATAATTGGATGAGCATCAAAAAAGTTTTTTTTTTTTTTTTTTTAAATCTTTTTTTTGTCTGTGTAGGCATACAATGAGCATAAGACACGCACTTCAATCTTTTACCCGGCCCATTAATTCAAACAAAATCTAAGATTACGCTTATGATGATTACACACAAGTTCCAAGACCTAGGGTTTGGGTTAACTACCACTGAATTTAATTACTCATGATCATGAAAACCTAATTATAGTGATTGTGGAATAATTTATGTAGGGGCGGGCGGCACAGTGCATCGTGTTCAGCCTATAATCAGACATTTTCTCCTCATCATCTTCTCATTATAATTGAAAGTACTGTGGGTAGTTCGAAAGAGCTGGCACGTGACAAAGTCAAATTCACTTTTTGTACACATTGTAGGGGCAAGATTGTCTTTACATTATCAGGTGTTCATCAATTATAATTAGGGCCCCCAAATCACTAATCTTCAGGTGGTGTTCCGCTAAGTGTGTTTTTAGGATAAACTAGTTTTTTACGGTTTTTTATGTGATGTATTTTGATAGAATGACCTGTCTTTGTTTTTGAAAAAAAAAAACTGTTTTTTTGTTAATGAAACACCCCCTAAGTACGTTGTAACTAAACTTTTCATTACTAGTCTATCGGAGTTTTATTTTATTTTATTTTATTTTTGTCTAAATGGTAATTACACAAAATCAACTACCACATCAATCATCACAACATTCAATCGGCTTTCCGCAAGGGATTGGCTCATAATCTCCATGAGATCCCACATAGAGAGCATAATAGGGCTTGCTTCTAAAGCTCTCTACAATACAACAATCTCCTCATCCATCACTGGTTGGTGTGACACCAAGGCTGGGCATACGGTGTTTGACGACATCTATCAAAAGAAATACTCCATCTGTCTGGATTTGTTAGTCAATTTTAGGAATTTGTGTCATTTTTCAAAAAATTATATCTTGTAATTTATAATGTTTTATGTAATTTTAAAAACATTGTCTTATAGAACTAATCGAGATCTATCAAACAAGATCCATATTGAACATATAATTACTTACCAATTTAAAGCTATCACTAATATTTTGTCCGATTACAATAGAACGAGGGACAAACAAATCCGGACGGAGGGAGTAGTTATATCTTAGACTTACAGAAATAGTCATATTATACAAGTTAAGGTTAATAACTCAATACTTATCTACCCATGTTATACTCTCAGTTTATGATCCACCAATTCTACGCAAGGTTTGAGGGGTTGAACCTATGGCACTAATACCAAGTTGTAAACCCTCGATTTTTCGGGCGTGTTAATTAATAATTTTTTATAAAATAATTAACTTAATTAAATTGACTAAAATATTAATCTTTTGATTAGTAAGGGTTTAGTCTGACCATTACATTTACGAAATACCTAAGTTTGAGTCTTACCGGACCACAACGTTTAAACGGAAATTACATCTGAAAATATAATAGAGCTCTAATTGGGATATGGGTTCCGAACTTCCTCCTACTATGTCTCGACAGCTACCTCTTTTGTTAGGTGGTACTGCTCACCACCCTCTATTTGTATATCTGGCATGAAACGCCAGGGAAAAAATATCACCATGAGAGAATGACTCTCAGTAGATAATCTCCACCTTCTAACTAATTCATTACACACAATAGATATAACAATTTAATTATATGAATAGCAGTAAATTAGATCATTTTTTCTGTTATACTAGTTCACCCTAAATGAATTCTAAGGTTCTCCTCCTCCCACAAACTCCAACTATGATCGTCTCATGATCCAACATTCCTCTTGTTTGTCTTGCATTGAGGTCCTAAATAAATCCACCTAAGTTATGTACCTAGCATGTTTCATTTATGGCCATAACAAATAAAAGGTAAAGGTAGCCATCGGTGTCAACCGTGTCATGTTAGATATACCCAATCAAAGTTATTAAAGATCCCATGGCCGAAATTTCATGGGAAAGGCGTGTTTTACATCGATAAAGATAAAAAAGGGAATGAAAATGAAAATGTCGGGAAACATGCTATAGTTGAGATCAATTGTGGGATAATGATTCGGAGGTCTTTAAAGTTAATGATGCTCAAATGGTAGACAGTGGTGGAGACTCTAGGGTTGATTTGCTGGATGATGGATTACCTAATAAGCATAATCTCTCTGTTGATGTTGTGGGTCCTGTCCTGACGGTGGAAATTGTGAGGATCTTGCGCGCTTTCAAGGAGGTTGAACCAAAAGAGGTTGCAATTCCGGATGAAAAACTCTCATTTACAAGCCCTAGTTCTCACGTGCAGAAGGATGATTTTAAAATTGATCGTTTGAACTTGGGTGCTAAGAGAAGTTGTAAAACGGATAGCATTGCAGGGGAGGCTTCAATCCATGGAGCTACTTTAAAATTGGAAAGTCAATTGAACAAATTGAAAAGGAACAAGCTTCTTGCTTTTAGTTGCGCTTAAGGCGGTCAAAGATAATGATAAAAAGGAGGTTTCTTCTTCCTCTTTTTCTTCCCTTGATATTTGTTATAGAAATTCCATCTTAATCGAGAATGCTCACAAGTTGATGGAGTCCAGTGCCTTACTCGGGGTTCATTTTAAAGGAAGTAAGAGCTTTAATATTAAGTGTTAGAATAATATTAGGAATATTATGTTACCATGCATTCTAGATTTTAATATTATGTTTACTTTTTCGAATGGATATTATTTATGTTTCCTAAGTATTCTAGGTTTCCTTGTTATAGATGTTTTCCCGATTTGTTTGTCTTGTATAGCCTATATAAAGTCATGCTAGGTTTTGTTTAATGATCATCAATGAAAGCAACCTTCTTGTCTATTCAATTTTTTAATATAGTATCAGAGCTATAAGGTCTATGCCCAGTGAAAAACTCATTCTCCGTCGGGCTGGCAACCAAGCCTTGTCGTTGTCCGTTGGGCACTAACATCATGCAACTAGCTTGCTCTTTTAGCTTTCACACTGGATATTTACCATCCTTGCTTCTCATGACTTCTCCTAGTTTCTTTCTCCAGACTCCTGGTTTCTCGGTCTTGCCTCATGGTTCTCTCTTTTGGCTCCTGGCTTCTCCTAGTTTCTTTTTTCAACTCAATTTGGTAGACCTATTTGAGTTTGATGGGGGATGTTAGAATAATATTAGAAATACCATGTTACCATGCACTCTAGGTTTTAATAATATTTTTCTTGTTTAGACTCGGATGTAATTCATGTTTTCTAAGTGTTCTAGGTTTCCTTGTTATCAATGTTTCCCTAATGTGTTTGTCTTGTATAGCCTATGTAAAGGCATGCTAGGTTTTGTTTAATGCACACCAATAAAGCAACCTTCTTGTCTATTCAATTTTCTAACATTAAGTGTGAGAGGCGCTTCACCGGAGTTACCCCTTTGGACTTCCTAGTTCTGTACAGACGAGTAGTGGAATGGCTGAGCTTCACCTGAACTTGAGTGTTTGGCCTGAGAAGAAGACCTGCACATTAAACACTCGCGTTGGCACCTAGCCCAGACGGTGGTGGTCTGGGAAGGCACTCAAACTGTCAAATGAGTGACCGGAGAGGAAGAGGTGAACTATAATACTAGAGAGAAAGAGAATTATTGTGTAGAGAGAGAGTGACTAGAGAGGGTGTCAGTGGATTTACCCTTTTCGGGTTGGTGAGGGATGCCTTTTTTAGGAAAATGCTTACTGCTCACCAAGTTGTTCCTGTTCCTCAAGCGCGCCATCTGTACCCGCCACAGCACGCTGTAGGATCAGAGCGCCTTGAGCAGACCTGCCATTTTCACTAACGTCACACCTGACATGCCGGTAAGTCAATGGTTTGTGGGAATACTCCCCGGTCCTTCACGTGGTCTAGCAGGCGCCACATGCATGTCTTCAGTGCATTGCCTGATGTCACATCCGGGGTACATAAGGCCTCCCTCAATCAAACATCCCCAGGTATCATTGGTTCGACTGCTGCTTAATTGGGACACCTTAAACCCATCAGTTCGGCATCAGTTGATAAGCCACCGACACCCACCAGTTTGACAAACTTACCTACTGAAACGTTGCGGCCAACACCGAGCTAAATATCTTGGGTATCATTCGTTCGGTGGCTATGTGATGCAGACCAATATTGGAAGTATTTTAGAAATATAGGAATTTTATTATATTATTTCATATTTGTATTTTAGTAGCTGTGTTTTATTTAATTAAGATTTACTTTGCCAGTTTGTTTTAATGTGTTAAGAATACTTATTACTTTATCTTGCTAGGATTCTTCGAATTAGGAAATTAGGTATCTTAGAGTAATTAGTTTCCTAGTTTAATGTTTCCTTTTTTCTTTATTTCTTTATTAACCGAGATTCAGCTCCCTGTTTTGTTATTTCCTTTTCGGTCCTAGTTTCTAGTATAAAATACTCCTAAGTTGTAGGGTGACATTAAAATTTGGTTGTTTATGATTAATGAAAAACTGAGTTTTTACTCATTATAGTTTGTTCAAAGAGAGAGTACCTCTAGTTCAATCTTGTTTGTGATTTTCGTTGCAAGTAGTTTAGTAAAAGGAGGCTTTTCCTTGCATCACTATGGCTCACTAAGCCCCATCGCTGATCACCAGGCCATCCCAATCCTCGGCCGAGCTAATCGTGCCGATGTGATTGGCGACGGATCGACTTGCACGATACTCTTTGTTAGCTAAGGGCTTTCACTTGCATGATAATCCTTGCAGTTTGGTTATACGCCCTGGACCTCGCTGAAGATCCTATTCGCCGAGGATCGATCAAACCGAGCGGGCGAGGATGGACCTCTTTGATCCTTAGAATTCTATGGCCACTACATTAAGAATTATTGAATTGGAGGAGGGTGAAATTGCAGATATGAAGGCTACGGATTTTGCAAATATTTGGGGGATGGAGATTTTGATGATGTGGAGGATGATATATCTATTTCTATTCAGTTCTGATTTTGTCTATTCTCGTTGGCTCGCGTTATGATTTTCGCGAGAGTGCTATTTTTTGTATGTTTTGCGTCTGTTTAGGTCGTTCGTTTCTGCTACACGTTTCGGATCTTGTTTTGTTGCCTGTGGTTTTGGTAGGTGTTTTGGTTAGTTAGTTATGTTGTGTCGGTAGTTTTTTTGTTTTTTTACTGGTGGCGTCTTGGTTTTGTTGGGTCGAGGCTTGAGGTTTGGCATTTTTTTGGTGTTGTCCGGTTTTTTGGTTTTAGAAATAGTCTTTTGGCTGGTGTTTCTTATGTCTGGTTGGCATCTTGCCTTCTTGACTGTTTTGGTCCTTGGGTGGCGTTTGTTAATGTGCTATTGGTCCATTTATATTTTGTCTTCTTCAAAGAGTAGTTAATTTTCTTTTTCCTATTAGAAAAAAAAAAAAATTCTTGTAGAGATAAATACAAACGGTCTAATTCCCTCCTTGGTCCCTAATTCGACCGGATAGGAGAGGCTTCGACCATTGGACCCGATTAGTATCATCCTTATCAACATCGGTGATCCAACATTCTAACAATTCAACAAGACTCTACCTCCTAATCGCCTATATAAAGCAACGGGAAAAAAAGTACACTTAACTCTCTTTTCTGCTTGAGCTTTAATTTACCTTATTCTCTCCACAAATACTCTGACTTAGGCATAGGAGGGGTATTATTTGGCACCACTCTAGACCCTAGTTTTCTTTTGCAGCTAATAGAGACTTACCACACCGATAATCGATTCATCAGTATTGAATAAAGAAAGATTACAAGATACATTGGCCGCTGCATATGGCAACTATATATTTGTAAATAAAGCTACATTTTCAATTATAATAGTACCCTTGTTTAGCTTTTGAATTCCGAAACTCCAGCAAATTGGGACCCAAGTCGAATCAGACTTGACAAACCCAACATGGAGTTAGGGCTTGTCGCTGGGCGCCGCTACTAGCTAATTATGCTTTACATAGATCCAAGTAGGCATCCAAGTAGGCTTCGACCAGGTAAAGTGGGCTCGTTTTTCTTTTAAAAAGATTGGAATGGAGAGAACTAATTTTGAAGGCTATTTATTTGCAGGCAGACCTGGTAATTTTCAATCCAGCCCTAAAAAACTTTATCAAATCAAACATTAATTATTTTCAAGACCAAAAAGTTTGAAAGTTGGTGCATGACATCCACGAGTGGGTTGCCCAAGATAGTTCGTGGGAAACCCAAAAATTCTATGTTAACTTTTGTTAAAAAGAAGAGAAAAAGAGAACTCAATTACTACTCCATATGCTAAGCAAAAGTTCAAAATGGCTTTAATCAGTTCAATAAACATCGGTAACCGTAAACTTTGGACTTCGCTAGCTCGTACTTTGCTTTTGGTGCCAAAATTTTCAATCACCTAGCTATCTGTCTATGCATAGCGTTGAATTTAATAAATGGGTCAAATACTCAACCAACACCTTAATGAGAGACCAAGAAAAAAGCCCATTAGGGGTTTGGATGTAGGGTCGGGTTGTACCCGGTTGTGATCTGTACAACACTAGCTACAATCCTTAACCAACTCCTTTTGGTTGTACCTATGGAAGATTAATATACATGGATATAAATTTGTGTAGATGCCAAGTATGAGAATCGTATATGGAGTAGCATGTATTATGAATACGAGAACGTTAGCGGTCCCACCTCTTTTGTGATCCTCAAGGTCATATCATATGTTAATATCTATGACTTGTTCGTTGGTTTTTTTTTGCATGTGTTGTTGCTTACGATGGTGAATTCGGAATTATAGGCTCGATCGTGTCCTGAGATATATACTTATCTTTTAGGTCGTTTTGGTAGTTTATTTTGTGTTCTTTGTTTTATGTTCTGTCCTCTTGGTCATGGTTCCCTTGTTAGATAGTATAATTAACCATATTACTATGGAGCCTAATGAAGATCAAGCATTGGAGTTGGATCAAACTTGTTAAAGCTTTTATGAGAATCAAACCAGAATGTAACCGGTACAAAGATCAATGTTTTTATAATGAAAGAAAGTTGGATGACCTAGAAATAACTTGTTCAAACCAGACAGTAGTCAATAAGTTAGATAACCAGATAACTGGTACAGTTAGATCATTCAATGACTAGAAATTACCCATACCAAAGATATTTTTGTGATGAAAGAAAGTTGGGTTGGGTTATGGGTGTTCGGTTCATCATTCAACTTAGATCACCAAAATGGGTTATTATGAGGATATTGCATATTTTTACAAAAAATGAAAATGTAAGGATATAGGAAAATTTTCTCCGAAAACATCCAGGAAAGAGAAATAAATAGTTCAGATCCTCTTTCCTGTGAATATGAACTATTCATTTGTCTTTCCTGGACTTTTCGGGAAAACTCTTCATGTACCCTACCATCCCTTTTACAAAATATCTCACACTTACATACATTTTTATTTATTGACATCTATAAAGAGGAAATTAAGCAATATGAATGAGGCATTAAAACCTTGATTAGGATTGTCACAAGCTAGTAAGTAGAATGCCCCTAAACCTAGCCTTGAAATTAAAGATAACTCTACCACTATAGCATGGGGATACCCATATACCAAAAGGAAATAGCAAATCTTACCCAAAAGGTACGTCCTACTCCTAAACAAAGAAAAAAAATTATCACCAAATACCAATAAAAAAATTCATGAGCACACCACATGGCACATGCTCTACCGTTTGATCACCTGAGTGTGTAGATCTTTGGTTTAAAGAAGGGAAATGAATTTTTTGCACTCTCGTTTTTTTCCTATTGCACTTGTTTTCTTCTTTTTATTTACGTGAAATTTATCAAATTACCCTTACTTATGACACTTTCTTCATACAAAGCGAATGTTTGCCATTTCAAGTGAATAAATAATAAGGAGCGCAATCAATAGAAAAAGAGTGCAAAAATTATTTTTCATGAAAGAAAAACAAAAAAAAAAGTGATAAAAAAAGGAAAAGAAAAAAGAAGACGATCCTAGTAGTATTAAATTAGCCATTTTTGGTCTTTCCTAGGATCCCAGACAACATTGGAAACTAAAATGCACAGAACTCCCATAATCATGTTATTATTTTGTTCTTATGTCGGTGTGAATAATAAGTTTTTCCAATAGACCAATTATTACTCCCTATAATTTGATTTAATAATTACTATAAAACCCCTTTGTGGCTAGCAGCGATCGACGCGGAACAAAAATGGAAGAGATTTCTGACATTTTTGGTTTGTGTGTGGCAAAGGAGACTCGATGATCATCATATCATTAAGTGCAGGGATTATATTTAACTAATTAATGGGATCAATGTCAACCATTCCCCGGTAATGAGAATTAGGGTTTTTTTATAATTCTACGCACTATACTCCCACCGTTCCAAATTGCTTGCCACTTATACTATTTTGGGATATTTCAAATTGTTAGTTCCATTTGAAAAGTCAAAACAATATTTACTCAATCTTCCAAAATAACACCCTTACCAACAATAATAATTTCAGTCAAAAGTTGAAATATAAGAGCATTGTTGGAAATTAATAAATCTGTTTAATGTGAATGCATTTATTAAATGCAATTATTACATGTCTGCTTAAAAAGTTAGAATTCTAAAAAATAACCAGCAATTTGGAACGGAGTACTATTTTTTAGGAATTTTCAGAGATGAGATGTGTGTTGGAACCATCTAAATTGGTGGTCTGCACAATAAATTCCTATTAATACTGGTACTAGGCTTGGTCTGGTCTTCCCTAGACATTAATGGCTGCAATGAGAAAGGTCCATGAAGAATCATAAGACTAATACACCTATTTTTGTATGCGATAACTCTCTCCATCCCAAATTTCTTGTACACTTGCACTATTCATGACACCTCAAAAAATTATTTATATTTTTCAAATGTATAATGAGTTCGAAATTCAGGACGGAGTGAGTACATTGATATTAGAAGTATGACCAACTGTTGGTTTACCCCATCCGTCTCATTTTAAGTTTTCTCTACGGGAAATCGAGTTTTTTAAAAAGTCAAAATTATTATTTTAGATTTCAAAATTATTTTAGATTTTCAAAATTAACCTTTATAATTGTGATTTGTGAAGTTAGTTTAAATGTATTTAAATTGTTTGTAACTTTCAATATGGTACTCAAAACATTTATAATATGAATTTTATTTGATAAATATCAATTAGTTTCCCATACAAAATTTTCACAATCATGAAAATGTTGTAAATTCAAAGATAAGGGACAAACCAATTATGATGGAAAGAGTACGTTTTAGGGGAAAAACTGGAAGTTTGGCATGTTTGATAGATGTTCATAGAAAGCGAACATTTATTTTTGGGACATCTCAAAATGAAAAATGAAACATTTAAATTGAGACAAATGGAGTATTAATTAGCAATAAATGGTGATAAATTGCTAGGATATGCCGATCGAAAATAACTTATTGCCAGACTTTTTTTTCTGAAGAGACTCCTATATTGTTATATTATATTATATCGACATTATTCTAATTTGGTGATTTTCGAGTCTATACGAGACCCACTTTGATGATTAGAACCACTCTTTTCGTAGAGCTTGTCGATCAAAAGGCTCAATCATGGTGAAAATCTTATTGGGATATAAATAAACTAATCATGAGAATACATTAATCTAAATTAATGGGTTCGGATTCAGTGTATTAGACAGTTTCCTTAACACTTCTTAAAAATAAACCGGTTTGGTTAAGTTTAGACTGTCTGCAATGGTTTTTTTACATCCATTCCAAAATGTGTTATGTGCAGAGCAGAATGTAACATTAACAGCTATAAGGTATATAAATATATCTGCGCTAATATTTTAAAATCCAAGCCTGCACTTCTATTTAAAAAAATGATCTTTGTTTTCAATTTTCATTGTCATAATCCAACGAAGTTTTTAATATTCTCTCTACAAGAATAAATACATTTTGGGTGCACCTAATCTAATATCACGTGCAAGAGTGTTCTAACCCCAATGGGTCGGCAAAATGATCTTGTCTTGCGATTTAGTAGTTTGCTCCCATCTAAAGTTTCAGATTCGATTTCCCTTGCCACCAAACTCTTGGGTCACTGGGGGTTATGTCCGGTTGTTATCTCCATGGCCCTAGATGTGACGTTCTGCGCCAGCTGACCTGCTAACCCTTAGCCTAACCACGTGGCTCAAAAGATTAATCTCAAGTTATACAATAGCTGCTTAGGTCACGTTATATAACATATTTCCATTTTCTTTTGCCCACCGATGTGGGATGTTATACACCGGAATTTTGAAGGTGCGCACAAGCTGACCCAGCCATCCGGTTATAAAATATATATATATATAGTATAATTTGTATATTGAGGTCAACATTGACTTTTCTAAGCTGAAAACGAAATCACGTGATTGAGTTAATTAACTAATTGCATAATGTGAAAATCTGACTAACAGTCTACAAAACGATATAGTAGATCAGTACATCAAATTATGTGTAATCAATGGGGGGGAAATTCTTACGCCGACACAAGATGTGAGTTTCACATGGGGTCAAAATATTCTTTCCTTTACTACCCAGCCCTTTTGAACTACATATTGTCAGTGAATTCAACCAACAAAGGGCTAGGGCTACCTAGCCAAAAATTCAAAACATTTGATATTTTTAAAGGAAAAGACAAGGAACTTTTTGCAATCGAACATGAAAACAAAGAATATTTGACATTTTAAAAGGGAATGACAAGGAATTTTTGCAATCGAACATAACGACAAAAAAAATTAGTGAAATGTCACTAATTTTTAAAAATTCTAATTTCGTACATGAAATTCAAGAAAATCGCCACCCCACCTCTGCCGACCACTTCCGGCGACTAAAAAAATTAGTAAAATGCCACTAATTTTTAAAAATTCTAATTTCGAACATAAAATTCAAAAAAAAAATCACCACCTCACCTCTGGCCGACCACTTCCGGCGACAAAAAAAATTAGTGAAATGTAACTAAATTTTAAAAAAATTTAATTTCGAACATAAAATTAAAAGAAATCACCCCCCCACCTCCGGCCGACCATCACCATACATCTAGCCGACCACTTCCGGCGACTAAAAAAATTAGTGAAACATCATTAATTTAAAAAAAAAAATTATTTCGAACATAAAATTCAAAAAAATCACCACCCCACCTCCAGCTGACCACCACCCCACCTCTGGCCCTCCACTTTCGGCTACCAAAAAAATTAGTGAAATATCACTATTTTTTAAAAATTCTAATTTCAAACATAAAATTTAAAAAAAAAAAAAAAATCACCACCTCACCTCTGGTTGACCACTTCTGGCGACCAAAATAATTAGTGAAATGTCACTAATTTTTAAAAATTCTAATTGCAAACATAAAATTCTTAAAAAATCAACTCCTGCCTCCAGGCCGACCGCCACCCCACCTCCAGTCGACCACTTCCGGTGACCCAAAAAATTAGAGAAATGTCACTATTTTTTAAAAATTATAATTTCAAACATAAAATTAAAAAAAAAAAAATCAATTCCTGCCTCCAGGCCGACCACCACCCTACCTCTGGTCGACCACTTCCGATGACCAAAAAAATTAGTGACATTTCACTAATTTTTAAAAGTTATAATTTCGTATAGAAAATTCAAAAAAATCAACACCCGCCTCCTGATCGATAACCACTCCACCTCCGACCAACCACTTCGGGCGACCCAAAAAATTAGCGACATTTCACTAATTTTTTAAAGTTCTAATTTTGTAAAAAAAAAAATGAAAAAAAAAATCAATTCCTACCACCTAGCCGAACACCACCCCACCTCCCGCCGACCACTTCCGGCGCCCCAAAAAATTAGTGACATTTGACTAATTTTTAAAAGTTCTAATTTCGCACCTCCAACCAACCACTTCCGGTGACCTACAAAATTAGTGACATATCAATAATTTTTAAAAATTTTAACGTTGTACAAAAAATTCAACTCCTACATCCGGTCGACCACCACCCCAACTCCGGCCGGTCACTTCTGGCCACAAAAAATAAGTGAAATGTCACTAATTTTTAAATGTTCTAATTTCTAAAGAAAATTCAAAAAAATCGACCAACAAACTTCATAGAATACAACAATCTATAAAAATCAGTGATCATAAAATTAGTAAAACCTCACTAATTCTCATAAAACATAAAAGCAACAAAATAAAAAGAGCAGATGATTGAGAGTCGGACTCCATTGAGAACTAATAAATCTGCATGATTACTCAGGGCATCCTTATCAGCCTCGGCAAATTTTGGACCAAATTTAACCTCAAAAACACCATTTATACTTTAGCAAGTCACTTTTTTAAAAACTCACAGAATTAGACTCTCTATTCTAACTTTAGTGTGTTAAACTATTCTTTCCTTTCACTTCTATTTTTCTTTTCAAATATCTTTCTAATTTTTTTTTATTTTTACATTTTATTACTTTCAAACAAACCAAAAAAAAAAAAATTAATACTTTCCCAACGGCAGTTGATCCATGTCATACACTCAAGTCACACACCCATGTCATACACTCATGTGATACACACATGTGATACACTGAAGCTTAAGTCTGGAGAAGAAAAGGCGGTGAAATCGCGGGAGCGGCAAAAATTGCAACAGTGAGAAACAATTAAATTAATCGTAGCCGGTGAACAGTGGCTCGCGTGGAGTACCGAGTTACTGTAGTAGAGGCAAACCATGGCGTAGATGTAGCGAGGCTGATTTTTGGGAGGTTTTCAGAGTTTTACTCGCCAGTTTGTCCGAAACAGTGTTTTAGCGTAGTTGATGAGGATGCTCTATGTCGAAAAGAGTAGATGATTCCTCGACTATTGGAATCTATATCCATGACAGTGGTGTTAAATCTTCCTTTGGTAGCCATTTACAAATCAAGATGATCCATTTTCTTAAGTATACTTGCACAAGACAACGATGAATTACATTTGAACTAATTAGATCCAAGTACCTTGAAACAATTGAGGGTTCCTCTTCCTACCATTTTTTTGTTTTTAGCTTTTGTCCCAAGAAAATGTTGAATTTTACAAAATACTACTAATAGAGACATATCATCAAACACTTCCAATGCAATCAATTTTTGCTAGAATCCATTAGCCTATAACCACCAATTGTCCAAGAACAAGCATGAACAGAAGAAACCTTCTCCTCGCAACCCACTCTCTGACTCTTCATCGCTACCCAATCAAAATTGACAGCAAGCTTTCATGGACTCTTCTTCTTCAATTTCAATTCGTGAGCACTGCTATCCGTGCTAATTAACGCCATGAATCTTGTTGACTGTGGTGGTTCTCAAACAAACATTCATTTGAATTTGCGTACCTTAATAACGTCGCGTGGGAATCGAGAACGGAGAGGAGCAAGGATGAAAGAACCCATCTTCTGAGAGCTTGATCTTCGCCTGAACATGGCTTTCATCTTTTGTTTCTCGTCTCCTCTGAAAATATCCTCTCAAGATGCCGTGCCCAAAAGATGAGCTCTTCGTTGAAGAAGAAGAGGAGGAAGAGAGGCGAGAGGTTAAGCAGCTGAAGAGGTTGAGCGTAATTTTGAAAAAAAACAGCAAGAATAGGTGTATTTTGTTCTTTTGCTAAATCAATATTAAAAACAATGTATTTATGTTTGATTGCAAAAGTTCCTTGTCTTTCCCTTCAAATAGTCAAAATATAATGTATTTATGACTAATTTTTCCTACCTTATACGCATTCTTTAGATTATCCCCTGAGTAACATTAAATATTCACTACCTTGTCTAAATGGTTCACCGAATCTCCCTAATCTTTTCCTTTTTTATGTCCCACTATTTTTTAACACATTCTCCCTCGCATGCAAAAAAGCAGAATACTAGGAGTAATTTTTCTTTTTTGTGCTTCCGTTATTTTTTAACTCCCCTCTTTCTCTCTCTCTCTCTCTCTCTCGTTGCCCCAAGTAACACGACATACCACTTTTTGCTTATACAGAGTGAATAGATCTCTTTTGGTTTAGTACTCTAATGTACTCTCTCCATCCCCTTTTGTAGTTCAACACAAAAAGGCGTGCAATTTTCAAACAAAAAAAAGTAGGGGATCGTCAAAATTAAACGAAGGGAGTATATGTTGTAGATTCTTGTCCCCGCTGATGGTAAATCTTACGTCCGCCCCTGGGTATTATACGTAACACTAACAGCTGCAGTGTAATAATATGATAGTATCGGGAGTGTCAATGTATGCAACGACCAACATTTAAAATCTTGATATGCACCCTTGAATTTGCAATTCATAAGATTTGTAGGGAGTATAAAGAATTCAGAGTATTTGAAAACAAAATCATCAAAGAATGTGGAGATGACCAAGAGCCAGGAATAGGGTTACCCAGTGTATTATTGCCCAAACACCTACTACCTTACTTCCTGCATGTGATGTTGAAGATTCAGTAATATGGCTACCAAGTTCGAATGGGGTTTTTTCTGTTCATTCTGCCTGGGAAGCTATTAGAAGTAAATTTCATGTGCAAACATGGACAACTGTTATTTGGTTCAAGAAAAATGTTCCGAGATGGGCTTTTATTTTGTGGTTGGCCTTTCAGCAGAGATTAAGTACAAAGGATAGACTTGCCTCTTGGGGTATGATTATTGATGTAACATGCTCATTGTGTGGGATTGCGAATGAATCTCACCACCACCTCTTTTTGTTGTTCTTTTTCTAGAGCTGTATGGCAACAAGTATGGAGAAGGTCTTCCAGTACAGGGGTTCTCTATCATCTGTCGGATATTATGGGATGGTTTATTCAACATATACAGGGAGAGGGGTTTAAGTGCAGGGTTATGAAGGGATCCTTGGCTGCCACTGTATATGGGATATGGAGGGAAAGGAACTACAGGGTGTTTCAACAAAAAGCAACCCCATCAAATCAAGTGGCTCAAACAACTATCAACTCTATCAGGGCATTTTTGTGCTTAACAAAAGGGGTAAAGGCTTCTATGGGGAACAGGTCTTTATGTGCTAGTTGGGGACTGCCAGAGAATCTGATCCTCCAAAACTAAGTAAGTTAACAGTAGTTTCATGTATAGGATTGTTTTGTTTTCTTGTTTAGCATAGTTAGGCTTTGCTAAGGTCTTTTTTTTGGTTTGTTGTTTGGCCAGAGCTATTTCTTTGGCGAGTTTTTTTGACTGGATGGAGCTTTATAAAATACAGTACTTATCAAAAAAAAAAAAAAAAAGATTGGATCCCATGTTTGATTGATTATTTTTTAAGCCCAGACTTTATTACGAATTTAGGCGCCAATGTTATGAATTTATATGCCAGTGGTATGAACTGAATGTGAATTCTAGGGGTGCAAACACACCCAATAGAACATGTGTTTGTAGTCTTATATGTCTTCATATCTCGGGGGCCTAAGACAAACTTCACAGCTTCGATTATTATTTTTCTAGACTTATATGTCCTGGGTACTAAAAAAAATTCTTTTGGGCTAATATGGTGGATACTAAAAAATACTTAGATTCTATTTTTTTGAAAACTAGTTGTTTAGGCTAGCAACCTTGAGGACTAACCCCACCGTCCACCAAAGGGATCTCCTGGAGGCGGCCTATTGGGCCTTAGCCCTTGGGCCATGGCTGGCCCTAGATTGTAGCATTCCGCATCCACCAAAGAATTAATGGGAAATATTAAGGTAGAGAAAAGAAGATAAGATAATCTATATGTTGTGAAACCAACCCAAACTAACACACACAATCCCCTGAAAAATAAATTAAGCTGGAACATGGAGAAAAGCATGACAGAGAAATTTTACATGGTTCTCCAATCAATTTTAGAGCATCTTCAACCAAATACTCTCAAATAGAATATCAAAATAATGATTTATATTCAAAAAGCAAATTTAGAGGATGCTACTCATCTCTACTCCAACCACACACCTTTAATTCCATCTTTATTTCTTTCAACACTCAACAAATTTTCATTTTGCCTCCAAAATTAAAATTTACAAGCTTAATTTTTCATCATAATATATTTAACATAGATCTTGTTTTAAAAATAATGTTGAGACCTTTTCAATAATATTAATTTTTTTATAATATAAATGTATTTATTAGAAGTTATGTGCATTTGAAAATTCTTGTGATATTATCTGTTAGTGATCTGTTGTCGCTAGTACAAAAATAATGTCAAATGCCACAGTTTTTTTTTTCCTCTCTTTATTTTGGGGTGGACATTAAATAAACCAGATATCGCTTTAATTTCTTCTTATACTTTTGCTTTTCTTTTGGTACTTTTGTGTTCTTGGAACAAATTAATCACACTAGTTCAAAAATACTTATCCTTTCATGTCAGCTTCATATTGTGTGAAACAATTTAATAGAAACTTCAAAACACATTTCTAATGTTCCTTGAAATTTAGTTTATTTTAGTACACAAGGTCTTCTGAAAACATTTAGAAAAGCTATGCTAAACAATTTTTTTTTTTTATTCTTTTCATAAACTGGAAATGGATACAAAGTAGTCCATCAAAGATGACTTTACTATTTTTCATAACAAATTGTCAAATTTTGACTATTTTGTGACTCACCAAATTCTCAATCCTCTGATTGGTATGGAATTAATAGATTCCCCCATCATACGTATGACCTTGAATACCTCAGATTGGGAATGATGCAAAGTGGCTATTTCCCTACATGCAAAAAATATTCTTAAGAAACTTGACCAAATTTCAAAAGCAAAGATTTTCCCAATCATATATATATCCTCAGGGTTTTTTTTTTTTTTTTTTTCTTTCTTTTTTTGGTCTATCTGACTCGTTGCTATAAGTATAGGATCCTTTTCTATGACTGATTATATAACATCCAAAAAATTCAAAAGGTTGAGACATATTGAATCTGACCAAAAGACTTTTTGAGCCAGGGAAGGAAAGTTCACATAAGTGCCCTACAAATCTATTGAAATTAGCGATTCAAAGAAAATATGCAGATTTTGATAAGAACCCATTAACATTTATTTTTATTTCTTTCTTCTTTTTCTCTTTTTTCTTTGTTCCATTCTCATTTAATGTATAATATAACTTATTTCACTTTTGGGTCTTTCTATTGTCAGTCTAATGGGCTAACAATAAGTCAAGAAAATGATATAAAAAAACACATTTCAGTGTGTTTTTTACACTTTTTAATTCACTTTCACAAACTTTGATACACTTTTAACACGTTCCAATACACTTTTTAAGGTTTGAGATCACCTGTTGCGAGAATTGGTGTTCCCCTATGCCCAATTGTTTTGGCCATTGGATTGCATGTATTTTGATTTTTGTTTTAAAATTTTCATGCGATCCAATGGCCGGAAATGCACCGGAACAGAGGAATAGAGGATTTTCGAAACAGATGAGTTGATTCCACTTTTTAAACCTTAACGACAGTCCAACCGGCTGATTTTAGCATTTTTTTCCTTCACTTTTTTCTGTTCCAATACTGTTTTACTTTCTCGGATTAAAGGTGGAACTGACTGACCTTTGAGAGCAGACCCCACAAAACTGATGAAACATTAAAGTCCAATCAGATTGAATTATGGTGCTTCTATTATGAAGGTTGAGGTACAGAATGTCATGGGATACAATTTTTATACCACCTTGATTGGAGCACTTTCACATTTCTACAAGTGGTGGTTGTTACAAATGCCTCAAAAGAAAATGTGGGGCATTCACTTTTAATCTTGTTTTGTTGAATTTTCATGTACGTAATTTGGGTTCAACGTTGAAATTAACTCTCAGCATAAATGAGCATATCAAATCATAAAAATCAACCGCTAGAGAGCCCCCGTCGCCCGCAATAGGACAATCTAGTTCGCAACAGGAATGGAGAATCACCGTCCTTCCATCAATAGATGATTACTTGAGTTAATTTGATCGAGACTCTCAACGCAGCCCCCCTCTCTCTCATCGAAGGAGTAAACACCCTCAAAACCACCCATATTTTTGTATACAAATGTGATCACCTAAATATTTGGGTAAAAGCACAAGTGTTGCAACTGCTGAAACAGAAATGAAGATGAAAATGAAACAGCTTTAACAAAAATTTCTGGTGGCCTTTTTGCTTCATGTTTTTGTTGTCATTTGCTCATTAATAAGACACAACAAGAAGCCAACAACTAGCATTATACACATCAAAACCCCAAGGGGTTCTCTAAAACCTCCCTCCTAAATCTCGCCCCTACCCCCTCCTCTGTTTTCCCATTTCAATACAAAAATGGAAGTTTTGAGCAAAACTAGAGCATTTGTCACATTGACACTAGCAAAATCAATTCAAGTTTTGAGCAAAACTAGAGCATTTGTCACATTGACACTAGCAAAATCAATTCAAGTTTTGAGCAAAACTAGAGCATTTTTCACATTGACACTAGTTTTTTAGCAAAATCAATTCAAGTTTTGAGCAAAACTAGGTTGTTGTGCAATTGGGCTCTCTCACATATCGAGTTTGGTGTTGCTAACTTCCTATTGTTTGGCTGAAGGGTCTGCTGAAAACAAAACCCTCAATTCTTTTCTTCTTCCTTATTCCGTTTTCTTTCTATTGTTTCAGGGCTTGGGAGTAAATGTCCACGCTACCATCCTTTTCGAGCCAAAAAAGTAGAATAAGGATTACGCGTTCGCTTTTCCGTCCAACAAATGAGTGAAAGTTTGGAATTGGATGAATTAAATAAGGTTTGGATACTTAAAAGGGGCAAGCATATTCAATTGGTAATATATGTAAATCTGAATTATACACCCGGCCAACATCACATTCATGGGACACTCCGAAACAGATAATGAAATAAAGAAATTTCTGTGAATTTTATTCAAGTAGTCCAAGGCACAATTATGCCACATTGCTACAAAAGAATAACCTAACCAAAAGAAGCATCAGACTAAATAACAGAATCATGGGAACATACCCACCTTCCTAACAAGAATTAATTTTGAAAGTTAGAACAAATTTACACCAAAAGCCACTAACCTAAAAATAAATCTACCTTCTGTTTGCAGAAAAAGGTTCTCCTGACCCGAGACGAAAAACTCTGGGCCAAGAACCCCAAGAATACCACCATCTTGCCAATCGCCCCAATTTGAGGCCTGCACAAAGAATGTAGTTTTGTCATCTAAACTCAGGTTAATTTTTATCGCTGCTACCCGAAACAATTCCTCAATTTTTTTGCCTGTTGTTAGAACCCCGTTAGAGAAACGAAATTAGCGAGATCTACTCAATGCAACTTGCTGTGCGGCCCAACAACTGTCGGGCCTCTGACTTTAAATCGCTTTGGCCCAATCTCTACAGGGTGTGGCTCTCTTCTCAACGCCCTTTCCTCAGGTTGGATTTTCTTTAATCGCTTGAGCCCCTGTGGAAATATACACAAATCAGGTCACTTTTAAGAGGGACAAACTTTTACTAGGACAGATAACTTGAAGAGATGAACAATGTAACAACATTCAAAGCGCGTAAAGATAGTGATGTTATAGTGTTTAAAACATGCGTCAATTACCGAAATCGCAAACCACCAATATATGCTTCAAACAAACTTACAAGCATTGAAGGCTTTGAGCACATATGAATGATACTACAACCATACAAGTTTACTGAAATAAAAGCAGACAAAGTTAAAGCAAAAAGGCAGCTCCTTTAAATAATGCACTTCGCTTAAACTACGGTTAATGTACATAACCATCTAGATCTACCAACAAATGGTGGGGAAAGTATTCAAACTTGGTGTCCGAAGACTATTTCTCTCCGTTGCCAGTAAAGGCTGAATTATCATGGAATACAGTTAACAGATACGACTATTGACTTCTCAACGTAAATTACTCCAAAAAAAAAACAAACACTTAAATTACTCTGGAACTTCAACTCTGAAAACCGCAAAACAAGCAACCAATTACCAAATATTTACTAAAAACAGGTCATACTCATACCCTTAAAGCTATATACAAAGCACAAAATCATGTAGGCTACTGAGCTAGCAGGTCTTTCTCCATAACGAAAATGTCCTCTAGGCAAATTATTGACAGGAGGGCTTTACTTCCCTACTTACTGCTACTTCAGCACATAATTTAATTGTACAATTCCATCACTGCATTAGAAAAAGCGAGTTTCAAAGGGGCCTGCAGTTTCCTAACTACAAATGTGGTACAACTAATTGATTTCACTGAGCTAAACACAACAACAACTCAGAGAAACGTACTCTATTAGCTACTCCAATTGAGTGTCAAAGGTGATAGGTACCATTTCCCATTATCTAACATGGTTGATTTTGTCATTTTAAAGACAAATGAAAACTTCATGGAGATGCTGAAGTTTAAAAATCGAAGAGAGAAGTTCTAATAGTAATTAGTTAAATACCGAAAGGCAATTTTGATCAACAGCCAAACTTGAACCTTATTGCAATCTCTAGTCTAATGAAATACTTAGATTGGAAACTATAAGAACTTATCTATAAAAGCAGATATTAGAAGATATCCAAATAAGAATATGGTTTTAAAGCTTTTCATAGGCTTTTAATGTCAAAATTAATTCAGTTGGTTCATTTTCAATTCAAGTCTCCACTCGATTCTAAAGGTGGATTAAGGTATTCTTACCTTCCTCATCCCCAGGACTGCAACTCGAGAAGTTGTATAGGTTAAGTCCAACCCATGCTTAGCCCACTATTCATGAGAACACTTGCCCAATGTCCAACCTAAAAGGTAAAAGGACAGACTAAACTTAAGTCTTAACATCACTTACGGAATGGGGACCCTAGAACCAGCCTATCCAATTCCCGAAATGACAAGAAAAGCAACCATCGGTGACTGAAAATAACTTCAACTGAAGAAACTTATAACAATATGCAGTACAAATCCAACAGTTCAGAACAATTGCAGATGCACTAGTGATAGGAATTAGGAACTATACCTGATTTTCGAAATTTGGAGAGAAGGCATCAATCACATTTCTCTGTCTCATTTTCACAGAAGAACGGCGTTTAACTCTGAATATCTCCGAATCAGACTCATCACTGTCCTGATTCAGAACAGGTATAACCCCTGACCCTTGAATATTACCTTGCTGGGTGCCCAAACGTGAATCACTGATGCACAACTCTGAAGACTTATAAACAACGGAAGTTGTGTCTTTAAAAAGCTTTGTGGCTGTATGATCTCCTAAACTTATGCTGGCATGATTCTGTACCTGCTGGAAATATGAGGTAGCAAAAAGTTAAAATTCAGCAGACTCTAGATTTTTGGAGTAGCCATAAGGAGAGTGAGGGACAAAAAAGGTGCTAAATCTTACATTGTTAGGTATGAGAACTTTTTCAGCTGAACATATTGTTGGTGCAGCATGAGAAAGAGAAGTATCTGACCCTACAGCTCTGCAATTTTCCGCACCAACGCACAACATATGCTGGCTGTGAGACCGAAACTCTGGTTGGTGGATCTTATGATCTGACTTAGCAATCTTTGGGCTCAGATCAAAGTTTGTAGGGCAATAAGGGCTATATCCATCCTCTTCAGCTGTTGGAAACATTTTCATTAGAATAGACAAGTCATCACCACTTCTACGTTGTTGTTGAGCCTCAGAAAATATATTTTCTTCATGCTCAAACCTCCTGGATACAGCTTCCAAATCAGCAATATCTTGCCTTAAGAACAGAGTCAAATTCCGCCCACAAGGTAAGTCGAGCGACTTAATCTCTGCATTGAAGAATCATCAGTAACAATAACGATCTAAACAAAGATTCCAATAAATTAGAGCAAATAAAAGAACATAAAGAGCAACATACCATGGCGAAGGCATAGGGGGTGCAAGCAACAGCTGCAATTAAGGTATGCTACATAACAATCACGCTTGCATATACTGCAGAGAATAGTTCCATGAGAAATTGGAGAAACACCGATGCATGCCCTAACTTTCATTAAACACCAGCGAGCGCGGTGCTGGAATCGCATCAAATTAACAAAAGAAATCTTGATACTACGGTGGCAGCTCAAGTCTGCAGATGCATAATTCGGATTGTCAAGTGCCAAATCCATGTGAAGCAACATTGCTTCTTTGCAAAGGAGCTCTTCATGAGGAAGGAGAGGAATTCGATTAAGAAGTGCATAGCGTCGACTAGCAATAGAACCCAGAGGAAACCAATCACCAATTGCAAAGTTCACTGCTTCGCCGCAATTAAAACCTGAAAATTAAGAAAACAAGTGTATGAGTTAAACAATGCTGGTGCGGTAAACATTAGGTGCGCTTTTGCTCCGAATTGGAGTATAAATCCAAGGGAACCACATATCTGACATTTAGTTAAAACTGTATGGTCAGTATTTTAAATATACATCGGACAAGAAATACCCTAATATCTTGGAGGATGCGGTATTATTAGTCCAATTACAATTTGTCCGATAAGTTTAAATATGAGATTAGGCATCCCTTCACTATTAATCCAGTCAAACAAACAGGCCCAAAAGAATTGAGTGCTGGAAATGGAAGAGGAAAAGGACAAGCCAAAATATTACCATGACTAAATCCTGCATGGTATGCTCTGGGGAAAGTTACTATAAATTCCCCAGGCTTTTGCACAGCCTTGTAGACAGGGACGTCGTGTTCTACCAAAGTATTTGGTGGAAAGAAAGTTGTTTTCCCCAAAAGCACGTCGAATGCACCATCCTCTCCGTCAGCCAATAGTATATCACGAGAATAAACATGCTCCCTGACCACCTTTTCAAAGTCTAATGCTGCATGACCAGGAACACCATACCAAGTTTTCGCTGCACCGCAGTGATGATAGTTGATACTGCAGGACAACAGAATATTACTGAATTTCTCTCTGAGCACAAAAATAAGCATTAAGATATATTCCGTTTATTTAATCATGCATACCTATACAAATAGTGATCCTCCACGTGCCAAGCAAACATACTAAATAGCATTCCTATGTAGAGCATTGGTTCTGTAACTCCCTGAAAATGAACCCTGCACTGATTAGAAACAGAAGCAAGCAAGACGACAAAAGAAAATCCAAATTAAGATGGGAGAATTATCATAGTACCGGAATTGTTGTTTCTAGAAGACGTAATATAGACTTCGGCAGCCGAGAAAGCTTCTGAAATAAAAAATAGTGAAGTATGCATCAGAATAGGATCACATAAGTCAAACAACAAGTAGAAGACATGGGAAAATAAAAATTCAATGCTGGCAAAAGATAACTGCGAAACAAAATTTTATGGGACGTGGTTTAGGCCTCAGTGGATTACCTCCCTGAATTTTCGACTTGACCACAACCCCTTTAAGGTTTCTGGATTAAAGGTACCGTAACTAATTCCATCCACTTTAAACATTTTGTCATGTAGGCCTAATTTTAAAATATTCTTTTAAAACCATTTTCTTCCAAAACTAATGACAAGAATGCACTTAGAATCAAATAAATAAGAGACAAAAACAACGCGATCAGTCATGAAAGAAGCTTTGGCAAAGCCACCAAGTCAGCTGATCTAAAAGAATTGAGAATATTGTGTGTCAACTTTACACATGGAGGGGCATTTGGACTTTTTAATTTTCCTATTAACAGAGTTGCATCAGAAACCATACGGCAGCTATGTGGTCAAGTCAGAAAACCAGGGAGGTGATCCACATGAGGAGGTAAAATGGACTTTTCCCAAATTTTGTATCCCAGAGAGGAGATAGAGAGGGTAAAATAAAAACCATGTATATAACTTAATATTATAACTAGGTTAAGAATGGCAAAAGCTAGAAGCGTGTAATCTGACAACGAACACCAAGAAACATATGAGAAAACCATAGACAAGGCCACAATTAAGAGAGAGAGGAAAGAGCAATTTGAAGATACAAAAAGGAAAAAAATGGGAAAACCCAAAAAAGAGTGTTGTAGAAGTAGGTTGGAAATTTTCTTCACCAAAAAAAATAAAAATTTATCACTATATAGAGAAGCTCAACCAGACAAAATAAAGGAGTGAGATGATGGCAAGATAAATCATCCAAATATCCTTCAGTGGAGAGAGGTATGAAAAGCTAATTACACTAGGAAACTTGTTAATATCTTTATTTCTCTAACTACCATTGTACCCATTGGATGCACAGCCTAAAAAATAAAGCCAATAAATAAAATAAGAGATAGTTAAATTTTTTTCCGGCCTCGTCTTCAATGCATGCTAGCGTTGTTCCCATTCTATGCACGAGAAGATATATATTTACTAATATGAATTAAAATTTGAAGTTCGAATAAAATAAATTCAAATGTATTAATTTGCAGTTGTGAAAATTTATGATAAACAAAGCAAATAAATAAAAATTAAAAACTATAATATTATTTAATCTAATAAAACTTAACTCTCCAGTTTCCTAAAATCTCTCTCTCTCTCCCCATATCCCACCCCTCCCCCATGTTTCACACTCTCACATTCAACTTTGATAAATTAAAAAAAAAAAAAAACTCAAAAGCTAAAAAATTAGGATTGGAGGTTTGGAGGATTGGGAGAAACAAACACATTGTTTAGCATATATATACTAGCATTGTGCCCGTTTGACGCATGGGAAAAAATCACATTTGAGTTTTTTTCTGGCCCCGTGCTTTGAAATGGCACACCGTTAGTTAATAAAAATGCTATTGTTTTAATTTTTTTTCCGATCCCGTGTTCAATGCACGCTAGTGTGTTCCCATTCTATGTACGGGAAGACATATATCTATTGTTATTACTTATGAATTAAAAAATTGAAATGTGAATAAAAACAATTTAAATTAATCTGAAATTGTAAAAAATGTACGATAACCAAAGCAAATTAACAAAAACTATAAAGTATAATATTTTTATTGCAAAATACATTTGTACAGAGTATGTAGTGATTGATAGATGTATTGATGTCTATTATCACAATAAAGTTCAGAAGAGGATTGTCCATCAAGCAAAGTCAGAAGGAGGGGGGAGGGTGAAAAGATCCAGGACCTTTAAATTCCATTTGCTTTCTCCCAGCTGATCTTTGGAAGAAGATGAAAATGCACTTCCATCAACATCACAAGCATATTCTACGCTTTCAGTCTTTCCACAAGCTATTTCACGCCAAAATTCTTTCTCCAAGTACATGGCAGGAAGACATCCAGCACTACAGTATCTATGAGTAAAAACCTTATTTGCCATTTTCTCGAACTCACGAAATGTGTAGTTTCTGAAAAACCAAAGTCATACTCAAACACGGAAGAGATACAGTGAAAAGTTTTAGCTCCATTAAGCAAGAAAACTCACCTCCCACTCTTGAAAAAGGTGACCTTGTCATCAGTATCCCACTCAGCGAGACGAAGGGGTTGAACTCGAGATGTAAACTTAAAACCTACTTTCTCCTTCATCAGCACTATACCAGCGGGAACAGAAGCACTCAAAGGCGAAACAATCTTGCATAAACCTGAAAATCAGAAGCATGAATCCGCCACAAGGTCATTGGTCCACTACCGATTCATTCATCGAAAACTTAATATAATAAATAAAAGTCATATCTGCATTAATAACAACTCCAAAATCAAACCGAACGAAGCTTTGTGTATTGGGATTGACAACACAATTTATTTGCCCATCCCTCCTGCTCAATAGCTATAAGGGAGTGTGTGCACAATAATAACAGAAAAGTAGCAGCACACAGTAGTACCAGGGTCCAGTAGTAACAATAACTTGATGAAGAGGAGGAATTATATGGATTGACGAAATGTGAGGATGTAATTAATTGATGCCAGTTCTGATATTGCATTAGAATCGAAGCAATTCTGCTAAGCTAGAACGTTTGACTTTAACAAGCTGATACATCTCACACTGCGTGCGTACATGCTAGTACCAAACCCCCCTAAAATATGTGACACGTTCGAAAAACAACAGGAAGATAGACAGCACATGCCCTGCCTCAATTCAAGAAACTGCAATTATATGTTCATTTATTGATATGGCATGTGAAATGTAAAGAAAGAATGAAGCAAAACAAATGTCATTCTACTACCAAAACCAGAGTACGGTTTTCAGGTCTTTAATAAACATAAGGAAAAGCAAACTATCGGATAAACAACCAAAGAGGGTAATGTTCCTATATGTACTATTATCCAACAGTATCTCTATATCTTTGTTTGCCAGTTTTTTCCTTTATATGTTAAGATTTCCTTCCAGTGAGCAATAAGGGAATCAAATATCCGGATCGGCGGATCCTAACCTTTGAACTTTAAGCCCACACATACTTGTGTAACAATGAAGTTGTGACCACACTCAAAATCCTAAAGAGGCAACGATGTGCGATTATCCAGTAGTATATTCTTATCTTTGTTTGCCAGCTTTCTGCTTTTGTATGATAAATTACCTTCTAGTGTGCAATTAGGGAATCAGAAACCCGGTTTCTAACCTTCGAATGTCAAGCCCAATCAAATTTTGTATCACAATGAAGTTGAGACCTTACTAAATATCCAAAAGGGACGAAGGAGCTTACAACTTTCGTTTCAACTCAAAATGCTCTAGCTCTTAAAGAGAGGACAATAAAGACTATCCAGAGATGTTGGGTCTTGCAATCCCATAATGACAACAGAAAGTATACATTAAACATTCCAGAGGCTCTGGTTGAAGGCAATCACATCTTCCGCATAATTTCATTATCCAAGTGTTCAGAGAACAAGGACTCCAGTAACTGTGACCAAACACAGCTAAGGAGCTACAATTGATAAGTTTAATCAATTAAGTGGTGCCGCGAAACCATGAATCAGTGCCATTTTTGTATAACTGACTTCTAAACACTAAAAGTGAAATACCATAGGAAGCACAAAGCATTTATATGTGCATCATGCATGTTTGCTTAAAAGAGACTTTACCGTATCTTGAAGCTTCTGGAGCTATCTTTTGCAGATAAACCAAAGGGTCCTGAAACTCCTCTTTACTTGGACTGTAAACAGGACACTCGGGAATTTTTTCAGTCCATTCGAGATCATTTAAGTCAAACTTAGCAACATTGCGCTTTGAAAAGGCATCATTCCCATTTGAAGCACCACCGAATCGAGAAAACGTATCTAGATTACCATGTAACCTCACACCGCATGATGCTGGAGCTCTCAACGCATCTCCTCCACTTCTAGTCATGTTAGTGACACATATATCGTCGGTCAAAGGTTTGGGCTTTATATGCTGAAGCCTTTTACGCTTCAAGAATTCTAATTTAGCATCTCTGGAGCTACAAACCCTTCCTTCCACCTGAGAAAAACAGTTCATATATAACTCCAATCAGAAACCTTTTACTAATCAACACCAATATAAAGAAATTATCAAAGCAATTCGATAGAGCTGCCAATGGTTTCACTCTAAGAAATCCTCAGCAGAGTCTTACGATTGCTCCACCACTATCTTGAAATATTACCTCACTGGCATTCCACAATTTACTTTTGAAAAAAGGTAATGACAATACTAAAATCAATTAATAACTACACATTTGCTATCATTTCCATCATATTCAGATGTAAAACTCTCATCTCTTTGCCCAGCAGCAGCTTTAGTACTGTACTGCAGTTGTCGTTCTTTCCAATAATAAAACTGGCACAAACGGCAATGAGCAACGTCCAAATACATTTCCAACTCACAACGTAATTAAGAATCTTTTACATAACCTAGGACTCACTGTAGATTTTACAGACAGCACCAACATAGAAAAAGAAACAAGTGTGCCATAAGAGAGTGGGACTAATTGCCATCACACACACAAACCCCTTGAATGGTTTGTGGACCAAGTACACTTTACAGTGCACCCCTCTCGCCTTTTTTGGGAGTGTACCATTATCTTAACACAAAAAATGACCTCGTACGTATAATCTTCAAATTCTCCAAACAATGCCCACTAGTTTCATCCTTCTCCACCTTTCCCTACGCGCCTACCCATCTGCACTCCCCACGAATCAACACCATCTGTCACGATTGATGTTTCCCACCTACCTCTGACCCAAACCACAGAAATCCTCTTCAAAACTATCAAATTGGAGATGGAATTACAAATAATAATAAAAAAAAAAAAAAACAAAAACAAAAATCTCAGCCGAGAATGCACAAATCCAACCCAAAACCATAGCCATACTTCGCTTGATTGAACCAAGAATGCAGAGCTGAGAGTACAATTCATATTGTTGATTTAGACATATATCAGGAAGAATACATACCTCTACTTTCATTTAAACTAGGAACCTAATAATGTGTGGGTGTGTGGGTTGTTGTTGTTGTGCGTGAGAGAGAAAGAGAGGGCAATTATGTGTGGGTTTAGCTCATCAGATCAAAGGGTGAAGATGAGGATATTTAAGTAAATTATAAGTCAGGTCAATGGATGTTGAAGGTGCACTTCGATACGAACCGCAGAGGAGTTTTGAATGAACAATATAAGAATCCATTTCCGAGTACAAGAATAAAAAATGATACATATTTGTCAAAGTTTTTTTCCTCATTAAGACAATGCAATCATGTCACAAAAATATCTCAAAATTTTCTTACTCTCCAATGCATTTGTTTTCATGTGCATGTTTCTATTCACTCGACATTGTCAGTAACACTTAGAATCATGAGACAATTTCGTTCAGAATGTACAAAGCAAAAGGGAAAATATCAGTGATTATGCAAGTATGCACTGGAGATGAAAACTAGTTTTGCCATTGCAAGCTTAATATTATAGTATAGATGTTTGGGACTCTTTTCAATAACATAACCCATTGAAGGCAAAATACAATGTCATAGCCAAATTTATCATAGACCAAAGATTCACTCCGTCATAGAGAGGGGTAATCGAGAGGAAGGACTACACTGAAAGGATGAATTAGTAATGGAGAGGGAAAAACGTGTTTTTCCCTCTTATGTGTATGGTCTACTAGCAAGGATTCAAAGCCCCACTAGTTATTGTTTGGTGGTGTGATAAGGAGGAAGTTGAAAGAAACCACCACATAGATATTGTGAACCTTAAAGCCCTGAATATAAGATGCACACATATGCTGGGCAGATTAGTTTCTGCACACTCCATCTCCACCTTACACCCTAAGCGGAAAAAAAGGAACCAATCACAATCTACTTCCTATCAAGCGGAACACGATGTTTGAATTATTGTTGTATTTCTAAACAGAGAGTATACACAAGGTTAGTGGAGTGTGTTAGATCAAGCGTCCCAAGGTGTTCATTCATCCTTCTCAACTTAACATACGACCATTCAAGACATACATAGGCATACACACCATATAAAAGCAGCACCGTCAAGATATCCAAATTATTCTCGAATCTCGACAAACTTATCCGAATTATTGCTGGCAAACTTCTAACTAAAAAGTAAGAACTATGAATCCCAACACACACAAATTTGGGCAATCAACAATATGCTATAGCAGGGATACCATCATCTGTATCTTTAAACTATTTGGACTTTTCCACCTGACCACTTTTTAAGTCAATTTATTATCTCTTTCACAGAAACGGTGCGGTGCGGCCGAAAATTTACTTCCTACCATATCAAGACACAAATAATGAAAAAATCCAGAAGTAAAAAATTAATCAATTGAAACGAATTTTTTTTTTAAAAAATACCACTACCAAAAATTCCATGAAATAGCAGAAAATTGCTAAATGCCAAAATAGGATAAAGGCATCCGCATCTTTCTAGAAGCATTAAGTGAATTGATCCGGGAAACTCTACCGATCAAAGAACCATGAAAAGATTCCAAATCGTAGCGATGTGTACCTATATTATATCCACATATTATATATCTACATAAAAAGAGAATGAAAAACAGAAGGAGTAAAAGGCATTACGGAAATCCATGAATGAGCAACAAAATTAAACTTACCATCCAGGATCCGAGAAAAAAAAAATACATGGAGGTCAAGTAAATCACGTACCATTTCATTCCGGAGTCCTTCTCTATGAGCCTCCGTCTTGTTTCACTTCGCTAAACGAACAAATAGCAAAAACCGAATACCAAACTCTAGGCCACAATTTCGGCCATGAGAGATCCAAAACAACGTCTCAGGCTCACCACATTCTCGCGACTCACCGTTTACCGAGTCAAACTCGAGGATCGGGCCGATTCCACCAACCGAGCCACCAACTCCACGCGGAACGAACCAACACTAATTAAAAGCAAAAAGTTGGGCGAGGGCGAGAATTGTACGGGAGAGTCTCAGCCGGAGAAAAAAAATGATTTCCCGGCGAGAAAGACAGGTGTCACGGCGGAAGGAAGTGATGTATGCTTCTAGAGAGAGAGAGGAGGAGTTGTTTAGAGAGAGAGAGAGGGGGGAAGAGAGGAACAGTAGACGAAACTATGGCTTGGAAACCCGAAAAAGTAGAGGGAGAGGATAATTTATAGATTTATAGAGAGAGGAAGAAGTATTTTATTCATACCGTAATTGTTAGGTGTCCTATTAGTTGAGAAACAAATTCCAATTTGGTATGGACAAAAAGAAAACCCAAAATTAAAAAAATAAAAAGAAAGAAAAAAGAAAAGGTAAAAGGAGTGTTGGGAGGAACGTGGTAGTTGTTGGGTTGGTTCAACCAAACGACTTGTAGCCGGCCAAACGCGTTCCCATCTCTTTCCCAAAAATACCCCACACACAAAGCAAGAATTACAAACCGAGATGCTGGTTGATTGGGTGACGCGAGGGTGTTTTGGTCAATTAAACGAGGACGGCATTACCGAAGAGGGGGTCGGGCTTCTGTTTTGGTCAGAGGACAGCGTTTGGGAAAGCGGGCGGGAAATAATCACGTGCATTATCCCCTAAACAGTAGATCGATGTGGGTATTAGGCGAATCGGGGCCGTTGATCGGTTTTGTCAGCTTTCTCTTTGGACGGTCGCCGAGTACGGGACCACGTTTCCATTAACAGCGATGTCCCTTGACACGGTAATATATAGCGTAACTTTGACCTCACATCTCTCCGTCCGTTTTACGGTCAGTTACGCTGGGGGTATTTTCGAGATTTGGCGGACGTGATCGAACGGACGGACGGACGAAGGAGATGTCGAAACGTGGCCTTAACTGGCGTCAGGAAAAGACACGTGGAGGGAGGCGATGGAAGCGGGGAAAAACAAGTCAGAACGGAAATAGCTGGCTGTTAACAGCAGGTTTCACGCGCCCCCCTGTGAGCGGCCCCAGCTGTCCGCTTTCACGAGAACCCACACACACACAGTCTCTCTCTCTCTAGACTTTTCTCTTCTCTCTCTCTCTCTCTCTATGTAGGCAGGCATCTAGTAATCTGGAGTAACTTTTTATCAGACTTGCGTTTCTATTGGTTGGGTTGTAGGGTATTTGTGGCTTTTTGATACGCGGAGGTTGGTCTAATGATTAGTTTTCAACAGTCAGCGAAAACGAAGGGTATTTGGTGTGAAATATAGGAAGAAGAAGAAGAAGTCTCTCTATTTTTTCACGTCGACTGAAAAAGTAGTATACGGACTCTTTGGCGGCTCAGCCATATGTTTTTTGTGGTAGTACTATACGTATTAACAGTGCTAGTCAACATTTTCAACAAGAAAAGTCGCCGGCTAGGCGGCTGGCTTTCGGCTTTAGCCTCCCTTGCTACATTCCAAAATTAAAAGTCAACAAATTTATTTTAACCTCACATCAAAAACAATAAAGTTAACAGCGAACCCGATAAATATCTGGAAGTAAAGAAAATTCTAAAACCAGCTTATTGGATTGTCGTTAAACTTTTAAAAAAAAAAAGTACTTCATTCGTGTCAAATTGCTCTTTTTTTTTTTGCAATTTCAATTTTTTAAAGAGGAAAAATTATTGTCTTAGAGTTCCAAAATTATTCTTCAAAACTGTAAAGTTTAAATTGTTTATATTTTTCAATGTGCATCTAAAAAAATATGTAATATAGAATTTTGTTTGATAGATCTTAGTTAGTTGTATTATACAAACTTTTAAAAATCACGAAAAACATTATATAGTAAAATATATAAAAAAAAATTAGAAATGACACGAATTTCAAAAAGTACTTTTAAGTTGACATATTTTGGTAGTTGTTTTTAGAAATATGTCCAACATTTTGGGACATCCCAAAATAGAAAGAGGGACTAGTAATTTAGGACGGAGGCAATATATTAAAATGTGTAAAAGTGTACAAAAAAATGAAACAGAAACAATGAAATGTATGTGTTTTTTGTCTTCTTCGTATCTTATTGCCAATACAGCGCTTTCTCAATAGGACTCAAAAATAAATTTCGCATACAAAAATGTTGTTATTCATAAGGAGCTTGTTTGGCCTCTCATGTACTCAACCAAACATAAGTAGTATGTCTACCAAACATGAGGAACTTGGTGGTTTCAATGATTCAAAGGTTGGTACC
Organism: Vaccinium darrowii; assembly: GCA_020921065.1. Lineage (NCBI taxonomy): Eukaryota > Viridiplantae > Streptophyta > Magnoliopsida > Ericales > Ericaceae > Vaccinium > Vaccinium darrowii. The sequence continues at coordinate 21,422,689 of CM037162.1, read as the reverse complement.
TCCCTTACTTTGGGACTTGGGGTTCTCATAGTGACTCAAGTCACTTCATTCTTATAGTGATCTTAATGGTGGACCTTTTGAAATCTTCATTTTGGACCAAAACAGTTCATTTTTTTAGGAATGTTGAGCACATTATGGATACCAAAAATTATGATCATCAGAGATTGGTAGACATACAATTACGAAAATTTTGTCTTACAATGTATTCTCTAAAGGATATTGGTCATCCATATAAATGCTATCCGAACAAATGACTATTAGTTCAAAAAAAAAAAAAAACAAATGACTACCAATATCCAAATAATTTGATTTTTTTACATGAATGATCTACTCAACATTCCCGACAAATTCTATGGTTTATATCTCAAATACAGATTATAGAGGACTCACAATTGAGATCACTACAGGGACATAGTGATTGGGCCACCACGGGTACCCCCAATCCCTTGAGCTTTGGAACTTTGATTGGTGATTTTGGTTGAGCTGTTATGTCGGGTTTCGTTTGGCTTGCTTATCTATTCCGGTATGCTTTGTCGTGTTATTGCTTTGTAGGGCTATAAAAAAAAAAATCGGGTGATCCGCGAATCTAGTCTGGGCCAAACCGATCCGTGTTTTTTGGATTTTAACAGTGGATTAATGGTTCAGACACGGATTCAAAAATTAAAGAACCGTATTCATAGTTCGGACATGATTTTTTATTTTGAAACCATGAAAGCCGAATCGACCGTGAGATTTTTATATGTGGACAAAATTAGAAGTGTATACATATATACAAACACAAATTTATATATGCAAGATAATTAAATTTATCATTTTCTCAAATAATTTTAATGTGATTTAGTGTAATGGTGTACCTCCCAATCAAACTTAGGGGTAAATTATAACATGATAAGGGATGTGCTGAATCGTGTCTTTGTTGAATACAAAAAAAAAAAAAACTCAAGAGCTCCGATTTTGTGAACTGGATGATGAACTAGATGAGTAGATGGCTCATGGCTAAACCTTTGCTATTCATTTAATCATGGGCCGTTTCAATGTTTGTTTTAGTTTTTTATGTGAACTCACTGGATAATGGAGTAGATGATCAGTAGATGGCTAGTGAATATATGCTTGTTTGGGACTAGATGATCAATAGATGACAACATGTTTGCTTGTTTTTTGTTTTAGAGTTAGACATGTTTGCTTATTTTTTGTGAATTCAATCAATGCATTTGTGAAACTCGTTTATGTATTCCATGTTGGTTGTTGAGTTTGGGTTCTTGAATGAGTTAACAATTTTTTTTTTAGAATAAGTTGAAAATCTATGGACAAATCCAGAACCGATCCGTGACTCGCAGATCGGATTCGAACTGAACCGTGAGACTTTTGGATTGGACAAAGATTTTATTTTCAAAAAACTGTTACTCGCGGATTAGGATTGGATTCATGTCAATCTAATCTGATCCGATCCAGACTGTGCGCACTCCTACTTTGTAGTTTTTGGCCGCATGGTGGGGTGTTGTTCAGTTGCTTATTTCTCGAGTTCGTATGTAGGGCTTTGGTTTAATTCTCTTTTCCGGTCTATTTTTTCATGTTCTTGTTTTGTTAGGTGTTTATGGCTACTTGCGGGGCTGTGTTTTGGTGAGGTTGTTTTTTTTCAGTGTCATTCTGGTGGGGTGTTGTATTTTGCCAACGTCTTTCTTGGGTCTCGGGTAACCTTTGTTTGCCCTTGTTCCCTTTAATCTTTGGTTTTTCGATATAGATATTAATAAATTTTCTTTGTCTAGCAAAAAAAAAAAAATTTTGTTAACAAGATTTTACAACTGATCAGGTTTTGGAAAGTTTTTACAGATGAGGGTAGATTTACTTATCATGGTAAAGTCATTTAGTATGATGATGATCATGATATTGTTATAGTGTATGTTATTAGTAATATCCAAAATATTGTTTGGGGATGATTTATAATATATTTAGTACTTGCGTTTGTTTCAAGGGATAGAATTTTAGAGACAGAAGATTATGAGAGAAAACGATTTGGAAGATTATGAGAGAGAGATTTGAAAGATTAGGGGAAAAATGGATTTAAAAGATTGGGAAAAAGATATGTTAGTTTGGGGTTTTGTGAATTTCAAGTATAAAAGATAATGTTCATTTTCAACTAGGATTAAATTCTAAAGAAGTCTAAAAATAGGACTAATCTTTACATTACTCTAATTTAAAATGCACCATTACAATAAAAATGCAATTATGCTAGATTTTAAAAATTAGGAATGTTACGAGTTATTATTGGGAAATCATATTATACAATGGAATAAAAATTGGTAAAAAGAACTTACAACTCCATTCGTTGGAATTGATTCTATATGATCTTTTAATTAATTGTGTACAATATGCGATCTTAAATGGTGGTGGTGTGAAAATTTTCATTATATCAATGCGATTAATCCAATTAAGCATTTTTGTTAGTATCTCATTTGCCTATCATGAAAAATCAATTAATGAATCTCGAAAAGATATGGACATTGTGTTTGGGGAAAAGGAAAAAAAAAACCCAAATTAAGGTATAAGAATAAGGGGGTGTTCCACTAAGTTAGTTTTTTGAAAAAACTGGCGTTTCACGGTTTTTTATGTGATGTATTGTGAGAGAATGACCTGTCTCGGTTTTTGGGAAAAACAGTTTTTGTTAGTGGAACACCCCCTAAGAATGAACGTATGAAATCTGATCAACCTACCTTGAGGAGTACAAAAGAGAAGTAACATTTCAATGTAGCAGTGTGAATACCCCGCCGGAGTTCACACAAAAATGGCTTATGAAAACGGTTTGATTAATTGGATGGAGTCGCCACCCGGGTTTGAGGACCGTACCCGAGAAACTGTTTGAAAAATGACTCTTTCGCCCTTAGAATAGAAAGTATTTTTACCGGTCTTTCAAAATGAGATTTCTCGAGTCCGGGAGCTAGATTACGCGAGGGGAAGGAATTTAAAGTACCCCTCATGCCCAGTGTGACCACCGGTCTCTACTAAATGTTTAAGGGATTTAGAAAATACCGTTTAAACAGACTTTAAACACATTCATGCGAAAGCACATAAACACATCAAGATGATTTGCGAAATGAGTGTGAATGCTTATATTTGTGTTATGTGTGTTTGATATCCATGCATAATACACTAAACTATGCCAAACATGCCCAAATCATGCTGGAAAAACCTCCACATACACTCACAGGCACTTCACAAATCACACTTGGATAACAATCTGGGCACCTGGATTAGGCAGATCCAGGCGCCTAGAATGAATGCAGGCTCCTGGAATAAGGGAATGCAGGCACCTGGAAAGCTGATCAGGTAGAAATCTCTCCTATCTAGGTCTCAAAGAAAGCAACAAATGTAATCTTCATAACTTATCCACACATGCTCAGAATGATGTTTAATGACTCTGTGGACTGGATGGACCTCAAAATCATTCATGAAATAATATAAACCTAGGAAACCATGATTTTAGAATGCTTTGTAGATGGAACAAAGAGTATCTAACTGATCTTAGACATGTACCATGCTCTTTTTATGCATTTGATGAGTTCCTAATTGAGTTTAAGGCTAAGAAAGAAAGAGAAGAGGACATAAGAGAGATTTATTCGTGGAAAATGCCTTGAAAAGCTATATGATATGCATGAATGGCTTCAAATCAAGCTCCCCATTAACTGTAATACTTCTGACCTTGCTTGTGATGAACAATGCATTATCTAATCTAAATGCAAAACTTTCCCTTTTGAACATCTGCTTTCTAATGCACCATGAATCATATTCTAAGATGACCATCTAGTTCAAGCAATGAAGACAACATGCACTAGTGATCATTTAATGCTTCAAATGATTAAAGAAAGTGAGGAGAGAACAAAAGAAATTTAATTGGGGGAATGGAATCCAGGCGCCTGGATTCAATGAATACAGGCGCCTGTATTCACTACAGGTGCAAATGAAGGTTCCCCTTTTTGTGATATTCAAGACCTTCCCAAGCCCTTTACCAGTATGAGAGACTAGTAAGGACTGGGTGGCGTCCCCTCAGAGGCCCATTTGAGCATTTTTGGTAGATAACTACCTTTGAAGCTTGATTGAAGTACTTGGATGATTGATTTCGAGGATTTTTGGTGGTTGTAAGGACTGAAATAAGCTACTGGAACAATATGAACTTGGATTCAAACACTTGATTTTGGATGAACAAAGGATTAACTAGTTTTAGTTTAGGATAGTGATGAAAATGGGTTGAGTTGGAGTAGGAAAAAGTGGGTTTATTGGTTGAAAGCAAGAGGGATTAAGTGGTGTGATGATTTTTGGAAATATTTGAGTAGAATAACAGTAAGGGAGAGAGGGAGAACTGATCCTCTTCTAAAATGGAGGAGAGGAGGTGGTATAAATAGGCAAAAATGGGGAAAAAAGGACCACTAGGGTCACTTAGGAGGTCAAGGGGTTTACTATGACACTCCATCTTCCCTCCACTATTTTGTTGCAAAAAATCTCTGCAAAGATCCTCCAAGATGCTCCTCCCCGCCCATTTCACCTTGGGATTCAAGTATTTGGAGTGAGTCCGGGCGCCTAGAATTGGGAATCTAGGCGCTTGGATTGAGTTTGGGCGCCTGGAATAAGGAATCCATGCGCCTCGACTTGGAGACTTCACAAGATTTTGAACTTCACGGGGCCGCTATGAGTGCTACCGAACTTCATTTTGTGCATGGTTTGAAGCGTTGGAAAGCTTGTCAAGTCTATTTCTAACCCAAGTGGTTTGAACCCAAAATGATTTGTACATCAAAATCTATGACCATTTTACCCTCAGGAGGTCAGGAAAACAAGTCATTTTTGTAAAACGCGTGCGTCTCCCTCGTTTTGAATGTACTTGGAAGTGGTGTAGGCTTGGGTTTATTTTGAAGAGGTTTTGGAGGGGTTTCCAAGCAATAAAATTTATGATAAAATATTACAAAGCAATAAAATTTCTGTATAAAAATGGTAAGCATTGAATAGAAGAGGAGAGAGAAAGCCAGTTGTAAAATAAATGCTATAAAGAAAGCACTCGCTAGTTAACAGTTCTTCGGGTAAATACAAGCCTTTCTGACAAAATTCATTTTACTTTCTTGTTTATCTATGCTGGAGTAGTGGCTTTTTTTCAAATATGTTCTCCATTTTACCTAAAACCATGTATATACCTACTCATGTGAACATGCCCTTAGAGCATCAACAACATGTTGGGTAAAACCCATTTTTGGGCAAAATAGCCAAGAGAAGTGAGAAAAGTGTGCTCCAACAGCTTGTCTACTACCTTAGCTATTTTACATTTTCTCCAAATTTGCTACAATACTTGTCCATCTTTACCTAAGCACTATTCACTATCAATCCCTTTTTATATTGTTCTTTCTCTCTCCTTTCTCCTCCCATCTATCATTACAGTCTCTCATTGTGAGCAGCGATGGACGGTGATGGATAGTGAGTAGTGATGGACAGTGACGAACGACGACGAGGGACTTTAGATTGACGAAGTTGCAGGCAGCGAGGGACGAACGGCGATGTAGGTTCCAAGCGACGAACGGCGGCCATGGAGGTTCCAAGCGACGGAGGCGATGATGGAGGCGACGATCGACAGCGATGGCGACGATGGAGGCGACGATGTATGTGTGTGTGTGTGTGTGTGTATTTAAAAAAAATGAAAAAACCAATATTTTAATAAAAGATAAGGTAAAATGGGTAGTGTTGTTGGAGTGTTGAGAGTGACAGGCTAGCTATATGCATTGTACACCAGATTTTTTGGCCAAAAATTTGCCCAAGTTGCTGTTTTTGCTCTTAGGGCATCATTATCAGACTCACCAAACAAAACACCAAATTTAACTTCAAAAACACCTTTTATAAATTTAGCAAGTCACTATCCAAAAATTCTCAAAATCAGACTCTCTAGCCTAACTTTACTATTCCCCTCAAGTCTAATTAAAAAAAAAAAAGTTTTCTTAAAATATTTATTCTCCCCGGATGGGGAGCCGTGCAAGACATACTTTATCAATATAAAAAATTGTTTAAAAAGTGAAGTGATGGAGAAAGAGAGAAAGAAAAACTGGAAAAGTGGGGAGAAGTGAGGGAGGGTGGCAGAATACGAGGGAGAGAGAAAGAATTGGTGCATGAACAGTAGATTAACAAAAGAGATGAGTTAGCTCATCCCCATTAGGGGCATCAAATCCCCTCAAAGCCAAATTTGATAAGTGAAATGCAACAAAATTCTCCAAAATCAGACTTAACAAATCTTTTCCAAATTTGTTAAACTTGTAACTTTTCTACAGTACCGCACCAAATTTGGTGCGACACTGTTCACTCACCAGAGAATTATTCATGCACTGTTCACTTTTTTTTATTAGTTTTGGGAAGTAGGAGTGGAAAGAAAGAAAAATTTAATATAATAAAGTTATAATAGAGAGTCTGATTTTGTGAGTTTTTGGAAAGTGACTTGCTAAATTTGTAAAAGGTTTTTTTGAAGTTAAATTTGGTGTAAAATTTGGTGCTCCTGATAAGGATGCCCTTACTGTAGCAAAGCTACAAGTTTAACAAATTTGAAAAAGATTTGTTAAACCTGATTTTGCATGATTTTGTTGTATTTCAGTGGACAAATTTAGCCATCAGGAGTTTTGATGCCCCTGATGATGATGCTCTTAGGGAGCTATTAAGCACAATTTCAAATCTACAATTGGTACCTTAAGAGCATCCACATCTCTCTCGCCTCATGCCCTTGTAATGTTATAATGGCGAGCAAACCCCCGAAAACTTGTTGTATCAAACTCAACTATCTCCTCGCTATTCTAATAATTGGGTAGATTTGGTACAGCTCCTCGCTGCCTCAAGCGAGGCACTATTCATCCATTACATAGTATTTTTTATTAGTTTAGTTGTGAGTTTACACCCCACTTATTAGTATTTTATTCTTCATTAACTGGGTGGAAATGTTTTTACTAATATTTGTTAACTGTACAAGTTCATTAATACGTACAAATTTTGTACCAATATTGGCAAAATTACTTCGTGCACGCACATCCCTGTACAACATGCATAGATAGTGCATCTCAACCGTCCAAAATGCTTTTGGACAGTTAAGATGCACCGTCCGTAAAAAGATACAACATTTAAATTGAAAAGTAAGTAGGTCAAAATTTGTTTTTATATCTGGACCGTCCAACATGTTTTCGAACGATTAAGTTGCATCGTCCGTAAAAAAAATATCATTTAAATTGAAAAGTAAGTATAAAGAAAGAGTAGTTTTATAAAATGAAGTTAAAATAGTAAGTCTGATGCAGTAGACATTAAAAAGTGACTAGCTAAAGTAATAAAGTGACTTTTTAAGGTGTAATTTGGTCCAAAATTTAAAGAGACTGATGCGGATGCTCTAAGGCTCGAAATGACACTCGTCAAAGTACATTGAAGTGGTTAGTGTCAATTGGCTAATACCACTTTTGTCTTATGTCTCATAGCTCTCCTTAGAAATGGCTCCTTTTGGTTAAAAATAGGCATTTACAAAAATATTGGCTAGCTCATTCTACAAAAGAATTTAAATTCATAGTGACAGACAATACGATTGACTAGGATATTAGGGGAAAAAGATAAAGAGATCAATTGGGTAGGTCACCCAAATCCAATGAATTGTAGGAGTAGTAATGGTTGTGATAGAGTTGAAGCATAATTTGATTTCACCAATATTCTTTCCTTTGGTATAGAAATTCATGCTTATTGATAATCAACAAATAAAAAGGAAATGATTTTCGCATCTTCTAAATTGTTAATCGCACCCTTTTTGGGGTGTAAAAATCAATCTAGAGTGAGTGATTTTCACACAAACTCCAAATTTGAAAGTCTATATAAAACTCTAGTCACTTAGTGTGAGTTTTTTTTTTCCTTTCCCTGCAAGCTCCCTAAGGGGTTGGCGAAGTGGTCTTGACTTGGGACTTAGATGTTTGCTCCCACCTAAGGTCTCAAGTTTGATTCTCACGCCAACAAACTCTTGAGGCCATTGGGGTTATGCTCGGTCGTTATCTCTAGGGCCTCAGAATTATTCGAGGTGTGCGCAAGTTGGCCCGGCCGACTTCTGGTATAAAAAAAAAATCAAAAGTAAACGTATTTCATATTTAGGCCAACCAATTGATGATCAGTACTTGTTCCCATATTAATAAGTCTCTCCAATAGAATCCTATATACAGCATAAAAGTTTTGATAAAAGTGTATACTTATCCAAACGAAGTAGAATAAATAAATAACAGTAAAGTATACTTACAAATAGAACATTAATAAATTCTCACTTTTATGTATGTCACACTCCAACTAGCTGATTCCTTTAGGAATCTTTTCTTATTAAATGAACATTCTTGACTTGTATTGAAACCACTAGCCATTAAACAATTGTCAATCATTCATAGCTTACCATAACTATCTCACCCACTTTTGTATCCACATAAAAGAAATTATAAAACCATATATCCCAATCAACAATTCATCACCCACTATGCAACAATTCTAATCTAAACAAATTGGAGTCTGATTAATAGCAGTTGGTATCAGGTTATGGAAGAACAGCACTGCTCGTAAAAACAGATTTATTATTAACATGTCGAATGATTCCGACCTTAGAATAGCGTGTCAAATTATTTCGGGCTTAGAATAGTATGGAAAACGATTTCGGACAAATTTATGTCTGCATATGCATTTTAACTCTATTCGTATTAGGGTATGAAAGAAGAGCACTGTTCGTAACAACAGATTCATTATTAACGTGTGGAATGATTCTGACCTTAGAATTGAGTGTCGAAAGTTTCTGGGCATAGAATAGTGTGGAAAACAATTCCGGACAAGCATATACATTTTAAGTACTCTATATTCCTAGACCTTTTCATGAATAAATAAACACCCATGCATTGATAATATTATCCCTAAATCCAGTTGAAAAGCAACTCTCAACCAATATGTTTTGCATAGTCGGATGGTGAAGTCTCATCAGGAATGATGCATAATGTCTGAATAAGCAAGACAAGGTAGATTAAAAGAAAGTGTTATGTGGTTTCTTTCTGACTTGTGTATTGAACTTGATCTACATTTGGCTTAGTACAGATATCAATTGTACTTTCCAACACTTGGAAACAAGTACTTTATTGTTGAGTGTTAACTGCCAAAATTGGAAACAAAAACCCAAGGTGGAAACACTTTTGTACATTATAAGGGACGAAATTGCCAAGGTTTAAGAGGGTGTTTGGCAGCCCTAGTAATGCAATTTGCGTTAATATGAGGTTTTGGGTTTCGGCCGCATAGAGATAATTCTAGAATGTAATGTCAAACCATTCTCGAAAATGAACAGCATAATGCATAATTCAAAATTATCTCTTCAAAAACTTTTTGAATTTTGATTATAATTTCATGACTCGCATAATTCTTCTACAAAATATATTCTACATATGTCGTCTATACACTTTTACAGATTGTGATTATAATCCAGAAATTTAAAATATACAATCCACAATTCAAAATAAAAAAATCCCTAAACCTCATTTTTCAGCAAACCGTAGCTACGATGCCCAAGCTATAAGGTTAACTCTAAGTTCAATTCACAAATGCAATATGAAATTGTAGTGCGCTTCAGTGTGGACTTTGTGATCTCATCATCGCGATTCAAATCGCTCATTCTATGGAGTTCATTTAGCACAAAAAAATCAATTTAATTAGACTTCTACTCCATAACCACATCATCTAGATAGATACGGAGTATGTCTTTCGGTTATTTTTCTGAATCATATCAACCATTCATTTTTAAAACATAATTTGTCCGATCATGTGGCTTCCAATAGTTGTCAACATTATCTTGTAAACTTATTATAAAGTGCTCAACAAACTTTATAAGCTGAACTATTCAGATTTTGTGATGATCATATCTCGAAAGTTCCAACCAAATCGCACTACTACCAATAATGTATTAGCGCACTACGTGGACCCTAACTCATTCAACTATCCCCTCCCTCCTTCATTTTTTTATTTTTTATTTTTTAAAAAAAAAATCCTTAGTAATAGTGTGGATAGAGTCATAGAGGTGTATAAGTGTATTAGGTCCATAATTTCATCAATTTAAAAAGCTTATCTTTATACTTGTGGGGTCATGAAATTCAACATGTGGCAAACTCTCAAACAATTGGTAGACATTTAATGCTTGCCCACAAGCTTTAGTCCATTTAAGACCCAACATATTTGTTCATTTTTGTATGTAATTCACATGGGAAAAAGGGAGAAGTCAAGAATTTGAAGGATTCTCACCCACTGACCAGCTTGAGCTGCCTGACCAAGTCTAGCTTTCAATTCTTACCATTATTTCACCGCAAAGACTTGATCAATATGACCGCGACTCTTTCAATATATTTTTGCTTTTTCTCCAAACTTCCAAATTAGTGGTCTTTCACTTGGTGCTTTCAATTTGGGTTGGTCAATATTTTTACCATATCATATAGCCAAATTCCAAAACGTGGAGAGAGGGAATGATGGAGACTTATTATGACCCCCCAATTAGTGGTGGGATCAGAATTTGGATGCAGGAGTGGCAACGCGTTCAATGGAAATCTAGTTACATGTTATGCGGAAAAAAATATGAAAAAGAAAATTAAGTGTTAAGTCATGTAATTATTAGGTTTTTTCATGGGCTTCTTTTGTGAAAAGAAATAAAGGCTTGCTCCAGCTCTATTTTGGTATTCAAATGAAAGACTTTAAGATATTAATTTTTCTTAAACTGAACCGACCAAAATTGCAATTTTTACATTATTTGCACAAAGTGTTACTCCCTCCGTACATAAATAAGTGTCATCCAATAAGATAATTGAATGATTTCATAGAACAGAACAAAACTTTGGATGTTTCATGTCATGGTGTGTCCAACGTACAAGTGGGGTTGCTTGATGTATTGACTTGGGCAAAATATATGCAGAAGGAGAAGTGTTAATTATTGATTAATGTGGGTTCCACCACAAAGTGATGTCATGCTTACCAAAAGTGTATTGCATAAGTAAGTATGACATCATTTTGTAGTGGGACCCATGCCAATTCAATCAATATAAGAGAGGGTTTTGTTCACCCTCTTTTAAGGAAGGTGAACAAAACTGCACTCGGGTGATAGGTGCCCATATTGGAATTCTTATCATTGCTCATTCCCTATAACCAGAGATATTAATGATTTTTGGTTTAATCATTCCGGTTGCTATTGCTGAAAAGATGTTTCTAATCACGAATTTCAGTGAAAAATGCTAACAAAGATAAATGAATGGACAATAACATAATTGCGTATATATAAGGAATTCTTTAATAATGAAACTATTATGCAAAGCCTTAAAAAGTATGAAGCTCGTTGCAATCTAGTAATTTTATCAATGAATATGATATTTTTGTTCTTATTTTCGGTATAAAGTTTTTTTACTATCTTGGTTTTTTGTTGATGGATGAAAATTTGTTGGAATAATGATTAATTATAGCTACTCCCACTAAAGCGAATTTCTGGCTCTGCCAAGGGCGGAGCTATGTAGGGGCCGGGGGTGCCCCTCCCCAATTTCTTATTTTGGAGTATATTTTTCATATTTTTAATAAATATTTAAAAAAATTAAAAATTTTAAAAATAATTAAGAATTAGGACCAATTTTTATTTCGAAAACACTAAATTATAGTGAATCATAATGTGGCTAATAATACCACGGTTGTCGAATGATATAATAAAAACAATAGTTGAAATTAATTTTTTAATTTACCAACACAGACGAATAAAACTCGAATGACTGGATTTAGTCTTGAAAAAAATTACAAAACCAAGATTTCTTTCATAATTCGGCCCCCTCCGATTTCGATTCTTGGCTCCGCCACTGGGCTCTACTACTTATTGCAACAGGTTCATGTTTATCCTTGGGTGTAGATATTTGCCCCCTTTTATTAGGAACTCTCTCACTATCCCAGTTCTTCGTTATTGTGATCAATAATATGAATTGGCTGATTAAGAATTAAATTCCAAAAGAAGTGTTCATTGCTACATTAGTAGCATATTAAGGCCAACCCTGTCTGTCTTTTTTTTTTTTTTTTTTTGTTATCCACCTAATTTGACGTATATTGCTTATATAGATACATGATAACATGAGAAAATGGGTTCGACTTGCACATAAAAATTGGGAAAGAGGAGGTGGATCCCTGTTTTAAAAAACTCACGTTCTTTTTACTCTCCCCTAATCTTATGACATGACAGAACTTTATATTCTCTTAAAAATAAAGAAATTTAGAGATCTCATATGTGATTTCGTTCATAAAAACCCATCATGTCACAAATCCTAAAAGGAAATTAAAGTAGTTTGTGGGCCAACTTTGCCTTTACAATTATTTGTGGACCCAACGTTACTCTGCTTGGTTGACGAGTTTCCTTTTTCACACAATTGATTAGATTCGATTATTAATATCAGATTGCGAGAAAGTAATTTCTAGTAAATCTCCCAATCTCAGCGGGAATAATTTGTCTTTGACCAGACTCAGGTGGAAATGGTTGTGGTCCCAAGACATATGTGTCCTCACTCCACACTAATGGAGTGCTCTACCTCACCTCTAAAATTGAATGTACATAATTTTGGTTTCTAACTGTTAGGTGCAAAGTAAGGCACAAGCTACGTCACTTTTATTCATGCTGCTTATTTCTATATTGGGTGGTTTAATAGTGGTTTGATTTTTTACTTTTTTTCCCCTACCAATAATGAGTGGCCAAAAGTAGTAGCCTACTTTTTGGCTGGGTTGAGTAGTAGTATTTGGTTTACGCAATGGAGTTATTAGATTCCCTTATTTAGTCAATTGGGTTGGTTGGTTTGTCCGTTTGTTTGGGTGCTGAATCAATGGGTTTGTTGTCGTTCGATGCCTAAAGAGTTTTCACATTTCGTTTTGCATTCAATCAAATTTACACTCTAGATTGTCTAAAATAGCCTAGAAAATTAAATCTAATGTTACAAGTCTCGTGTCTCATTTTTCCAGGTCAGTTTATGCACAGATGCATTGATAAGTCTTTGAAATCAATTCTGATATCGTTCACGAATCTATTTGCAGGAGGCTGTTTAATAGACTGATGCCGAAGGGTCGATAGCTAGCTCTTAGGAAGTATCAAATTTAAAAAATGCATTCTGCGAATTGTCCAAGTTAAAATAAAGATATTTTATCCTACATAAGATTATCCAAAAGGGTTTTCATCATATGAGATCCCAATTTGTCTATAAAAAGGCAGCCAGAAATATCTTGTACTCTATCTTAAATAAAAGAAAATAAAAAAATTAAAAAGTTGAAGAAGAAGAAGGAGCCAAATAAACGGTAAACCAAAGTGTCCGTTTGGTTATCCCATCTTATTCCCTCCGTCCCAAAATTTTAGTCTATGTTACTATTCTAATTCTAATTTGATTAAAAAAAAAAAGAGGTTTATTACTTGTAATATATAACACTTTAATTGTGTAATATGAATCTTATTTGATAGATCTCAATTAGTTTTATTAAACAAATTTTTTGAAATATTAAAAAATATTAGAAATTGAAAAATATATATAATCGAAAAAGTAAAAGTAGACTAAAATTTTGGGACAGAGTGAGTATTAGTTTAAATAAAAATAAATGAACATGAGAAACTAATTAAATAGACCCCACCTTTAATTTCCTTGGTGTTGACTTGAATATCTCGACAGTGATGTTCAATTCTAAGGGAAGGATGATGACTTCAATAGCATCTTTTTTGAGTCGATTATCAACTTGTCCAAATAAATACAACTCCAATTTGGCCTCTATACACTGATTTGATGAATCTAAATCGTACCTTTCAAATCTCATTTTCTCATTCTCAATAGAATGAAAATAAATACTTTTCAAAGTCGTATGTTTCTGTACGTATATGTAATGCATTAACTCTACATATATTTCCTTTCACTTTCGTATTAGACAAGCTGTATCACCGAACGATTCTAAGCCAAGAAATAAAAGGGCATTAAAAGAAAAGAAAAGAAAAGAAAAGAAAAACATCGCTATATGTGTGACCGTGTTCTACGAGTTTCTCTATGGTCTTATTGTTTGACACGGTCTTGAAATACTATAATATACATTTTATAACTAAGGGAATATACTTGTTCCATGGTTGGATTCCCATACTTCAGCTCATGAAATTAAAGTTTATGCACTACCGCTCCATCTCCCTTCCGAGAAAATTAAAGTAGTATCTAGTATAACTCAAACGAAAACAAGATAACATCTTACATATCTTGTTTCAAAACGTATGTAACGTATATGGATTTTAGTTCTAAGAGCTTGTCTTACTATTTATGTAATTTCATATGTTTTTGAAGTAGACTTACCCCTCTTTAATTTTGGGCACAGGATGTATGCGGTAGGTTTTTTTTTTTTTTTTTATATTTTTTTAAAGATTGAGATAATTAGAATTCGAACATTGGACCAGCAAGAAAGTTGGTAAAGATCGCAATAATCAGGGCAAGGCGGCAAGCCATTGGCTCGATCGTGTGTTAAAAATCAAGTAGTCTGTCCTGGATTTATACACGAAGATGTAACACATAAGAGACCGCAACACCAAAATAAATAAATAAATAAGAGACCGCACACGTTTTTGTTTTGTTTTGTTTTTTTTTTGTTTTGTAATATGTGGACAATCAGGGTCTGAAATGTTAGGAGAGTAAAATTATTTCCCATGCCATGTGACAGAAGTTTAGGAACAGTAGCATATCTTAGAATTACAGTTAAAGCATACTCAAAATATTACTACTTTAATTGGTTGGTGAATGGGCTGAACTTTTTTCCTTTTCCAGCTACTGGGTGCTCAGGTGCTCTATGTCCACTGGGGGCAAACGAAACGAGCCAACCCGATCAAGGTTTATTTGTGTTGAGCTCAGTTTGTTTATTAAACGAGCCAAAAATTCGAGCTCGAACTCAACTGTATAGAAGCCGAGCTTTTTTGAGTAGAGCCGAGATTGGGAGTGTTGAATCCAAAACTCAAGCTTTAACTCTACTCGTCTACTAAATAAATCGAGCAAAGCCTCGAAACTGCTTGCGAATGCCGAGTAGTTCGATTCTCTTGCAGCCCTTGAATTCCCTAGCTCAATTGTGTGGGTGGGCTTGCTAATAATCATAGCAGGCCCCATCAATAGGGTTGTTCATTAAATTAAACTAGTGGAAGTGGAGGAATGTGTTTTTATCTCCTGGGCTTTTGATCCGAACTGGAGAATACAAATTAGGAGTCAGAGAATTGATACTTGAATTTAAAGATCTTAATATGGGCTGATAAATTGGGCTTTGGTTATGGGCCTATTGCATTAAGGGGTTTTTCCGCCTTTTTGTTTTTTAAAGCTTTTTCAATTGATATATTATGAGAGAAATTGATATATTATGAGAGAATAACTTGTTTAAAAAAAAAGTCATAAACCCCTAGCGGAACGGGACCTAACTTCCCTAAACCATTCGCCTTGGAAAACTAGGGCTGCCTAGTGGATCACCTAATCCGCCCAAACCGAACTATCTGCGAACCCTCCCGAGGTATGTTACGGATGGATATGGATCCTAATATTTTTATTTTGGCGGATGCGATTCGGTTTAGTTTGCGTTTGATCTGCCTAATAATCGTTCTTTGATCCATCAAATCCGCAACCTAACCGACCCATCCGTTTATCACTCACGGACGGATTGAAGATGTACAAAACGACAATCCGCCACGAGTGGATCGGATTGAGAACCGAACCGATCCGGCCGGAACCGATCCACGGACAACCCTACTATAAACAAAAAGTTTATAAGACAATGCCCCATCTAATCATTAAACACCAAACGAAAATGAAAAAGCACGAAGTTTTTGTTTTTCTTCCCTGCATATTGTCTTTTTAAATTTTCTATCTGCTAGAAGGATATGAAAAATAGTAAGCATTTTGTTAAACCGAAATCAATTAAAGTAGACTAGAATGAAATTACTTGGGAAAGAAAAATATCGTAAACAAGCCATCATCAAATACAAGTTGAAAGTAACTTTTGTTTATTTGAAAAATTTCTCATGTAGTAGTTAAAACCATGATGATAACTTAAGTGGACTAGAATGAAATTACTACTGTTTTATGTCCTTGAATTTCCAATCAAATGATTTTAAAGTTTGACAGAAAAACAGTTTGAAATTTTCGAAAACCAAGATAGTTTCAAAAGTAGCACTTTTTTAATGCTAGATACACAACAAAAATGAACAACATACTCACAAAGTGTGTGGACTCCACATACATTTTACACTCAACTGTGTGTGGAGCCCATACACTATGTGTGTGTGTTGTCCACCTTATTATTCATTTTTATTGTGTATCTAGCATTTTTGTTGATGAGGACTTTCCAAAATTTATTCTTTGAAAACCAAAAACTAATTAAAAAAAGGATTTTTTTTCGCACAAACACCAATTTTTTAGTATTATATTTCCCCTCAAAATGAACATACTAAACTCGAAAACAATTTCTCTGAAATTAATCCAATAATCTAAAATAGCAACCAAATTACTGTATTTTTTTTTTTTCTTTTTCAAATCGTTACATTAGTCTTGGTTCATTATAAATCCAACAATTCTTTTGAGAAAACCTATGAAGCAATAATTTATCCTACATTTGATTTTGTGGGTACAAAAATTTCCTTCCCTAAAAATATGTATTATTTGAAAATACTACATTATTGCTACAGCATTTAAAAACTAGACATTTCTACGATCTGTCTGTATCAAAAAAATGTCTCCTCTTCAGTCCTCCTCACCTCCCTCTCTCCTCTCCAAAAACCCTAATGCCCAAACCCCTCTCCCTTTCTTCCCCAAATCCCATTCCCTCTCTTTCTCTCTTCTCACAAACCTCCCTACATTCTCCTCCCTCCGCTTCCACTCCACTACCCTCTCCAAACCCCTTTCCGCCGCCGCCTCCAGCCAAGATAACTTCACCGGAGATTCCCCGCCAGAGATAACTGACGAGTGGGGAGAGAAATCAGGGCCGGAGATTGAGACGCTGACGAAATTACCGGCTGTCGATCCCCCAAAGGACGAGGATGAGTGGGGAGGAGGAGGAGTCGCCGTCGGGGCGGCGACGGTGGGGGTTGTCGCGGACGAGTGGGGAGAGAGGGGAGAGACGGAGATTGAGCCGCCCTCGTCTAGGTTGCCCGACGTCGATCCGCCAAAGGACGAGGATGAGTGGGGTGAGAGAGGAGAGAGGGAGATAGAGATGTCGTCGTCGAGTTTGCCCGACGCCGATCAGCCAAAAGGCGAGGATGACTTGGGTGGGGTTGGTGTTAATGGTAGTGCTGTGGAGGTGGCAGCGGAGGAGGAGGGTACGGCGGAGGAGAAAGATGATATGGAGGATTTGAAGAGGCGTTTGGTTGATATGGTTTGCGGGACTGATTTCGGGTTTCGGGCTTCGACGGAGACTAGGGCGGAGGTTTTGGAGCTGGTTACTCAGTTGGAGGCGTTGAATCCGACTCCGGCGCCCACCGGGGCTGCTGAGATTCTTGACGGAAATTGGGTTTTGGTGTAAGCTCATTAATCTCTTCATATATGTTTTGATTTTGGTGCTCCCTTGTAATTACAGTCACAGCGTAGCAAGCATTTTGTTGATGTTGGGGGAATTTTACTTGCTGCTAATTGAAAATAAACAGGCCATCACCCACCAGAAAGAAATTTGCAAGAATTGTGAAACTTAGAATAGCTATTTGTACCAAGGAAAGTTGTCAAAACAGAATGCGTGTCATGTATGTCCTTGTCTATATTGTATTGGGATATGCATTTTGTCTTATATACGCTATCAAAGAGTAAATTCTAAGTCAAAAAATAGTTATACCCCATGTTAAATGCAATTGCCTATAACAAAAAAGTCTTAGATGATACGAAATTCCATGTCCTCTACCATTATATGGGTCAGTAAAAAAAGTTTATGGTGCTTCGTATCGTGTATCACATAATGAATCGTATAGGTATCACAGAAGTACTAGTTACTTTGGCATAAGACGTGTTTATAGAAATGTACTGGTTTTACGTCTGAAGTTACTGAATCAAAAGATATGTATTGTTATTTTATGCATATTGTAAGATTTCTTTAAACATATTCTACGTTTATAGGTATGTATCAATTTTGCCTCTGCTTGTATCTTATAGTAATGTATCTATTGTGAATCGTAATATTCTTCCAACTTTGATTCGTTTTTTAAATGTGGATAAATACTTGAACATAAACTAGACGATGTTGGATAAGCAGATGATACTTTGCGACAATGATACTGTGTTCATCAAATGATATGATAACAACAATACTCGATATTAATTTTTCAATTTATCAAAACCATCTCATAAAAACTCGAATAACTGAACTACTGAAAAAAAATCACTGAACTAAGATTTCTTTCATAGCTCAGCGCCCTCCAACTTTGACTTCAGGCTCCGCCACTGGCCCGTTGTATCAAGTCTTGTAACTTACTAACTGAAGCCTGAAGGGGTTATTTTGATGTCCGTATACACTGTACCTGTAACAAATTCAATTTCATGAGAAGAATCTCCCGGATGTAGAACTGTGGCAATTTGGTCATTAAAGGATGAAACCAGTAATGGTGCCATGACACACCACCTTATCGTTGTCATAAAATCCACTTTTTCCTCGGTTGGGTAAGGGATGTTGGATGACTCTTCTATGCAAGTTGAAAAAGCTATAATCTATAGACCAACATTTATACATTAAAAGCAATTGTAGTGCTTTGATAAAACATTGTACGCTGTCATCTTTGTGAATATGTTTACGCTAGTGCCGCAAGTTGTGTAACTGTTGATTTTATTTTCTTCACTGGGATACCTGGAGAGCAATATGGCAAACGTACAGCAATAAACTTGACGGAAGTGGTCTTAGAAATATTACTCTGGCAGTGTACTTAAAAATTGATCTTTAGTTTACATTCCATTCATCAGGTACACGGCATTTTCTGAGCTGCTGCCACTTCTTGTGGCCGGCACCACCCCTTTGCTGAAGGTTAAAAGTATTTGCCAGGCAATCAACACCAGTAGCCGTACCATAGAGAACACTACCAACTTGTCCAGCCCTTTTGCCTCATTCTCCTTCACTGCCTCTGCCACCTTTGAAGTTCGTACTCCTACTACACTACAGGTACTCTTGATTACAAGTACGATTCATTCAATATAGTTATTACCTAAAGGGGCCTTGCTCCCAGGCGCCCGAAAACAGAATGTGTGGAAAAAATGGAAAAGAATCAAGTAAGCTGATTTTACTGCGGAAGTCAATTATATCTGAGTAGGAAAACCTCAAGACATTTTCTTAGATCTGAAATCTATATTACATGAGCTTCATTTTTTTATTTATTTTTGGAATTTAGTTATATGGACTTTCTAAATGCATGATGTAGCTTTTTAGTGGGATACATGGCACGGCCACGGCATGAGTTGACATCCACTCAACAAGCATATCTGGGAATTCAAGTTTTTCGTATACCAGTGGATAAACTCTGTTGTTCACACTTTCTGCCGAACACTTTCAAGGACTCTGATTATGAGCTTTTCATAATCCAGACTTTACAATCTACAATCCAGTCTCTATAATCCACCAAAATAATCTGTGCCAAACACCCACTATGCATGCTATGTCACGGAGACTCTTTCAAGTTTAGTACCCGTGGGTATCAAACAAGAAATGTGTCCAGCAATTTTGTTGGGCATTCACCTACAGGCTACAACTATTGTATAATGCATGGCATGATTTATAAAACATTGTAAATACTACTACTTATCTACAAACAGCCTTATGTGCCTATGATAGATGACTGTACTCTTAATACCTTTTTCTTGACTTTAAAATTAGATGAATCTGACCCTTAGACACATACATGCACTCGACACTCGTACACCAGTCCATGTAAACGTAATTCTTTTCAAAATATTGCGTATATATAGTTCACTCCTTGGAAATTGGAGAACTTCGGCACCACGTCAAATGAGTAAGCTCAATCTGTGTGAAAACTTTTTCAGGTTGAATTCAAGGAAGGAAGCGTGCAACCTCCAGAGATCAAGTCGATCATCGATCTCCCAAATAAAGTTGATATTTTTGGGCAGCAAATCGACTTATCCCCAGTCCTACAATCTCTTAACCCACTGCAAGAGGCTGTGGCAAGTATAGCTCATGCTATTTCTGGTCAACCTCCACTTAAGATTCCCATTGCCAGTGGGCGGGAAAAATCCTGGCTCCTTACTTCATACCTTGACAAGGATTTCCGGATATCAAGAGGGGATGGAGGCCTATTTGTGCTTGCTAAAGAAGGAAGTCCTTTTCTAAATCAGTGACCAGGTACTTCTATATGGATTAAAATTCAAAAGGTGTATATTTGTCTTGATTTTTCCATTTATAGTGTTGCAATTTTTTGTGTCATCATTTTGTACCCAATACGAACGTCTCCTTTATTCATCATCTAATAAAAGAAGAGGTCATGTCCAAGTGGCCAAGTTGCCTATTTTTGCAATCAGTCAAGTGGGAAGGAATGAAGTTCTGTGATTGCAAACCAATCAGCTTAATCTAGATGGTTAAATGTGAATTCTGTGTTTCCTTGAGACTTTGATGAGGCTAGAATATGGTTGGTTGAAGATGGATGTGTGTTTTCTTTATTCCTTTTCTTTTACTAGCATTTTAGCCTCTGTTTGTTTCACGCTAAGATATTATCATAAACAAATATGTTCCGCATTATGCTCGTTTTCTGCTGCACAAAAACCAGGTACAAGTGATTTTTTGGTAAATCATGATCTTCCTGTAGCCGTAGATGACTTCCTGATGAAGACTTGCAAGTTACGTTTCCCTAATGTTTCTCGTTGTTACTTGGGGTGTCCGGATCAGTAACGCTCGTTGTAACTAATCACTGTGAACCAATTTCAATGTAGACGGGCCCTAAAAAACCTGGACAGAGCCTCACAAAAGTGGATGGCTCATAAGATATTTCAAGCCTGAAACCTGCAACCAGTTTAAAATTTTTATTTAACCAAAAAATGCGAGCGGGATCATTTTACGTTTGGGGGTGTTTTGAGAGCCCATTGTTTTAATTATTCGTTCTGCATTTTTCAATCTTGCGTATTTGGTAATCAATTAGAAAATCCTAATCGATCCTGTCAAAATTTATTTTGCAACAAAATAAACTGGAGAATGAAGAATAATTTAAAAATGACCGTAGAGAAGCTTTTTGGATTCTTATTTTTCACCTTTAATTCTTGACACATCAAGAAGTGCAAGAGCAAATGTAAGAGCCCGTTTGGGAGTCTTCAATATTGAATTTTGAATTTTACATTAACGGATTTTGGTTGTTTGGAAGCTACATTGTAAAATACATTTTGACATAAGACATTCTTTAAATCACACAATGGAGACACAATTTAATAATCAACTCTGAGGTACTTTTGCATTCTGGTAAAACAACCTCATCATTATCTATTTTGATGATTACTCCGAAACACTACTCTGTTGCAAAATCTATTCTGTACACATCTCTCTTAGACACTCACATAGATTAATAATTAATTATTACCATATTCCAAAAATCTAGTATAATTCACAAGAGTTGCGCTAATTTCCACCCAATAGGTGGAGAATAATATGCATATAGTAACAAATAAGTTCGAATATCAATAGACATTTCACATATATCAACATACTTTCATTGATATCAATGTACTTTTCTCGGATATTGATGTACTTTTCAATTCATAATTCAAAATTCAAAAATGCAAAAATAATAAACTCCCAAACGGACTCGTTCATTCACTTCAAACTCAATTACCACTCCCATCCCTAGACATTCATCCAAACACTTCCACAAAATGGTTAAAATGCTGACCAAGATCTATTTACAAATTGTAATTCTAAACATTACTCTTCTGCAAAATATAATTTGTACACATCATCCAAATACTTTAGACATTTGCAATGGCCTCTCTAAAATATTTTTCTAAGAAAAACAAAGGATCCACATTTCTGTGGTAAGTCTTTCCTAACTTAGTGCATTGACAAGTAATTTTATATTTTTGGATAAATTAAAGAAATGAATTATTAATTTTTTTTTTGTTAGTGGTGTGGTATGGTCAAACTTGGTAACTCCGGTAGGTTCCACTTGGCCACGGTTAACTGACAAAATTAAAACAAGCATTATCCAAATTGTGATAAAAGTGAGACCTTTCTTAACTAACAGGGTGGGACGTACGTGGTAATCCATGCAACGGAGATGCTCGTACATTTTCTAATTGTAATGGAAAATTCTATCTTTTTTAGAACAATTAGCTTCCAAACACTCTCTTAATATTTGCTTTATTACGTTTAGAATGAAAATACCTGGCACAAATTTGGTTTTTAGTTAATTGGAGTATTAATTTTATTTGACTCTCGTTCTGTCCTCTGAACATTTATTTCCTAGACAAGATGCCTATTTCACGTGTTGCAAATCAATTGATATCTATGTATCTACAAGATGCCTATAAGCAAATGTAGTTAGGTTGAAAAGCCTCCAATCCTAAATTCTCAAAAGTTTGATTTTTTAAATGTGAGAGAGAGACAGAGAGATTTTTGGGAGGTGGAGTTTTGTTTTGTTATAAAAACCACAATTTGTTTTTCTTGTCTTATATTTTCACAATTGAAAATTAATTTATTAGAAGCGTTGCGACCGTTTAATGCATTGGATAACACTTAATAGGGAAAAAAAGCTTCTATTGACGTTTTTTGCCCGTCCCCGTGAATCGAAAAGCCAGTTTGAAAGAAAGCAATTGCTGTTTCCAAAATCTTATTTCAGATGCTTTTCTCATTCTACTTTGTAAACTGATACCTAAAACTAACAGATAGTATCTTTTACTATTTGAAATAGTACCATTGGCAGAGGGATTTCAGGGGGAAAAAGAAAAGCCATAATGAGAAGGAAGAACCACAGCCGTATTCGAAATTCATTTAACTGCGATGGTAAAAAATTGATCACTTGACCTCAAAAGTAACTCGGACAACTGAAAATAGACACAATCTAAAAGAAAGTCCCAAAGCAGCTTCACATATAAAACCATAGCCCATAACTAGTATCAAGCCGCCTTCTTTTTGGATTTGACCATTACAAGCCCGATAAAGACGGATAAGAAGCAGAGAAGTGCCACACCGGCGACTACAGGAATGAGAACTGCATATTCTTGCGGAAGAAAGTATCTGTGGATGAAGTGATCACCATCCACAAATGGCTGAAAATTACATAGAAAATCGAAAGTAAGAACAAATTCATTCAAGTTTAGAAGGTAAATGCGAACTTAAAAGGAACGTAAACTAACCAGGATGAGGACCCAGAGGGTATAGTAAGTGAATATGGATATGCTGATAAAAGATAATAGAAACCCAACAGCCCTGTCTGCTAATTCCATTATAACACTCCAGAAGTTTCACTGCCTGTGGATAGAATCGGAGAAATTGGCATCTTAAGTTCACCACGATCTTCATGTTTCAAGACAAGGTACATTTCAGATGTTAACATGAAAAAAAAGGAGAAAAGAGCAGAGTAAAAGTTCTATCGTGTTTCCCCAACTCCCCTAGCTATCCCACATCCAAACCAAAGGGAAAGAAATTCGAATACTTGCGATGGTAATTTTCTAACACATGAGAAAGGAATCTGTTTTTAGCCCTAAAAAACTGTTCAATACCATCATCATGCTGGTTTAGGCTGTAGATAAACAGGCATCAAATCGACCTTGTTATCCATATCCAATTCTACATAAAGTCTTCCAAGGGAAACTCCAATCACAGGGATTTACCATAGCTATTCATTGGAATCCCCACACACATAAATGATCTTCAATTTTCCCACCCCCAGCAGTTCACATAAGGCGTAAGAGAGTCAAAAGAGAAGCAAGCTTCATGCTCTTTCCCGCCTTACTCCAGTCTAAATATGTGACAGGTCCTCAACCCTTTGAAGACCCAGCACACCTCACACAGTGATGGTATCAACTCAGAAGTTCTCTAGCAACCAATCAAGAAGGTGATCATCAGACTCTCCTTGTTTACAATTACAGATATTCCACCCATAAACAGCATTTCCACCTGGCATCAAATAAGTAGCATTTCCAGAATTTTGCTTCTCGTACTACTAAATGCGGCAAGAAACTAGCGAAGGAATGTTCTCATGCCCCTAGTGATCAAACATGGATATGAACATATTCTTGGTTGTAAATAAGTGTTACAGGGTGGTCAGTACGCCTAGACAAAGTAGTGCCAAAGGTACCATATGAGTAACAGCAACCCCTTCTCCATGGGGAATTGGAGTAGCTAAGCAGGTATAGATACCCATTCATTGAAAGCTAGATAAATCATACTATGCCACCTATTGACTATCATGCTTTTGACCAATATTCAAACACCCAACACACAGCCATGGCTAGTCAAGTGAGAGATGCTACAATTGATTTGGTAACCCATATAAGACAAATGTTTTAACACAGATTCAGAGTTTAACTAAAATCAAAAGAATAACCTGTCCCACCACACCCTTTGGCTAAGAGCATCAGCATGTGGCTACCTAAATTAACTTTTAAGCAAAAATAGAGAGCCAATTCCCCAAAAACCTCAAAAAATCAAGCTACCTATCTCCCCTCACCAATTTATTTTGGCTAAAATGCCTACTCAAAATTGAGTAGTCACTGTTCACTCACCTCTCATTTTTTTTTAATTACTTTTCTTGACAAGTGAGAGGTCATGATCCATGCAATATTTTTTTGGGCGGGAGTAGGAGTAAAAAGAACGAATAGTTTAATATAGTGGAGTTAGAATAGAGAGTCTTATTTTGTGAGCTTTTGAGTATAAAAGGTGTTTTTGAAGTTAAATTTAGTGCAAAATTTGGTGCTCCTAATAAGGAGGGACATGGATATGGACACGGACACAGATATGGCAATCCTAAAAAATTGGACACGGACACAGAGGGGGACACAACAATATTATATCAATATATATTTTTTACCATGCTTGAATTGTAAAATGTAAACACAACGTTTAAAAAAAACATACTGTTCGTCACAGAAGCAGTCAGGTCGCACATAAGCCACCGAGTCGCACGACAGAAGAACACCCAACCTACAGATGCATACTCCTCCATGTGAAATATTCATCTTTTTTGGAGCTTTTTGGTAGCAGTCGTGATTCTCGTGACCAACAGCCATCAGCTGTTGGTTCGTTGGTAAGGCTAGTTTATACCGGCTTGGATGGATAAGGTTGATTTCTTGAGAACTCTTAGTTAGGCCCATAACACAAAAGTAAAGTTTAATCGCATAGTCAACCGGTGCACCCCCTCTAACTTAAGAACGTAAAATAGTACCCCGATAACTCACACTAATCCCCGTAGCCTGTAGGCATATATATCCAATACAGATTTCGAGAGTTAACACACCTGTAATTAGCGTTACAGCGAGTGAGCAAAGCCTTCCATTTAGTGGCTTCCCCCCTTTTCCCTCACCCTACTCTTTCATTTCCGCTATTTTACATCCCTAACGCATGATTTGTGAACTTAGACTCCACCTTCTCTGTGTCGTTCTTTCCCCCTCTTGTAAGTCTTCTCTTCCTCAGGATCATCTCTTATCCTCCTTATCACCTCGCGTTACCAATTCTCTTTGCACACTGTAACACATATATACAGAGAGAGAGAGAGAGAGAGAGAGAGAGAGAGAGAGAGAGAGAGAGAGAGAGCATACAGTCGCAGATTCGACCGATCGACCTAGGGTTTCTAGTGCTCTCCAGTCTCCAGATCTCTCCAGTCCAGAGGGTCGTGGGTGAATTGAGGATATATAGTGGTTATTACACTATAACCAGATAATGTTTAGAAATATCATGTTTACCCCCAAAAATATTAAAAATTATAAAGACCCCCGCCGTGTCCCCGCGTCCAACAAGTCAATACGGCAGCCTCTAGGAGTGTCAGTGCTTTTTAGAATCATAGCCCTTGGGAGACAACTTAAGCATAAGCGACCCAATAATACATTGCTTGAAAGTTATCCCTTCCAGAAAATAACAAAGGAAACAGATAGCTCAACTGCTTCAAAAAGAGTTCCATTCAACAGAAACAAGAAAAGAGAAAAAACAAGAGGGGAAAAAATTCCCGAAGTGTAAGTACATGACTTTGCAACTCAAAAAGAACTGTCAAACACTGCAGTAAACAGGGAGTTTAGCCTGTTATTGTACAGAAATTTGCATGTTGCAAATCTGACCTTGGTTAGATTGCAACACTACCTTCCCACGAAGAATATGGATCAGTACAATTTTCCTAGAAAGAAACATAGACATTGGTAGAACAGGACGCTCAGGAGACCACATCATAATCTTCTAGTTTTTTCAGAGCATAGAAAAACCAAAGGTTCCATTTCTAATGCACTCTTTCAGTTGTTATAACAATTAAAGGGTTAAGATTCTCTCTCAGAACAAAAAAGTGACCTCCACTTCTAAGCATAATTATATTCAGGGCTTAGATATCCAAGCACCACTCAATTGTCCCATCCTTTAACTCAATTTTTATCTTCCTAGTACATGTGAAGCTCTTCACACTTCACCGAAAAGCAAAAGAGGTAAGTAGGACTAAACTTGGAGAGGAAGATATTTGGTATCCTGGGCTTCCAGTAGTAATTCTCCTTTTTCTTTACCACCTTCAAAGCGAACATGATGCAACCGTGAGGATGAACCAGGTTTTGCTTGTGCTTAAATTTTTATTTTTTATTTAGTAATTTGCAGTCAAACGAATGCAACCAAAATATCTACAAAACAAGAAGAAAGGTATTGACAAATGATAATCTATCAGGTCTGTTTGATTGGTCAGATTAACGTAAGTTGTATGAAAAAACATGGGAACTGCATTTCCCGTGTTCAGGGGAGGGATTACGAATCGAAGAGGAACTAATACAACAGAATGTTGGGTATACAATAGCTGACTTAGGAAACATGGCATTAATAATTCCTGCACTATTACTCCAGTGTGATTATTTATGCTGTGGGATAAGTCATCTCCTCATTATTAGCACTACCAATCAAATGTAGCCTAAAAAGGCAAAATATTCGGCAGCCAAAAATGGAAAACCATAAATAACAAGAAATTAAGATAATGAAATGAAGTAACGAGCGAGACCTCAAATAATTGTTATGATCAAACCAGAAAGGAAATCCTCTATTCCTGTATGCAAGAGTAGATATGCATGCTTGTTTCGCTGGATTATGCATATTTTTCCAGTGGATAACCACACATGACACAATGGGTCCAACTAAACAGATTGAATCAGCAGTTGATAATTGATATTACCAGATTCCATCCATCATCGACGCTAATATCAATCCATACATACACTTAAAATGCGTTTGCAGATGGCAGAATATTTGCGTGAAGTCCCTCTGAATTTACGCGATTAGATTTACTTCCGAGTCAATCGAAACCCTAAGTTCAATCGATCAAATTTGCAGGAAAAAGTTTGAATTCCTTGAAAATTTGAGAGGAATTGAATACCTTGTTTGGTCGACTGAGATGGAGGATAGTGACAATCTTTGTAGTGAAGCTGCGAGTTCACCCTCTCAACGGCGTTAACGCTGTGTTCGGATTGAAGTTGGGGTAGGAGAGAACAGAACGAAAATAAGAAAGGTTCAATTGCAAAAGAAAAGAGAAAATAAGCAAGAGAAAATATGGTAAATGGACGGTTTGGATTGAGTTTGAGCGGATTGATATGATTTGTGGATTGATATGATTTGTGGATTAAATATTGATATGAACAGGTTGAAATATGGAGGATTAACAGTAAATGGGTTAAAATCACCAAGGTGGTAGCCCAGTTGGTCGGGGTATGAGGCATAGGGCCTTTCCTCCATGTGCACTCGGGTTCGAGCCCCTCCAGCTGCAATGCTTGTATGCGCTGGAGGGTCGCGTGGAGGGCCTTGTACCAGCTGTGCGCTTTGGTGGTGCTGTGGTGACGGCCTGTCTTCCCGAACAGTAGTTATGACTCGAACCGGACATTCCACAGCGGGCCGGGAGCCCCTATGGTCACGCCCAAGGGGGGTTGCTACGCTGGTCGCCCCCTCCCACCCTTTTGGAGTTCAAAAAAAAAAAAAAAAAAACAGTAAATGGGTTAAATATAGGTAGTCAAACTCAACCCGACCCAATTTTGTCTTCTCTCTCCTCCTTTATATATATCCCTCCAATATGTCAAAATATTTTCAAAAAATAAAAAATAAAAAATAGGGTTTAACTGCTCGGAAGGAAGCTCTGCCCTCCATGGGAGTAGAGACAGACAGGAGATATTTCTCTCACTTTCTACCATCGGCGTTTGGTTTTGGTCCTTTTGGATATGTTTGGGAGTTTTTATGACGGTGCCTTTTTTAGTCCTCCTTTCCTAGGCTTTATGCATGTCCTGTACTACTTTTTACTCAGTGTTGATGTATATGGGTTGAATATAGGTCAATCTATAGACAAATTGAATGAGCAGTCAAAACCACCCGACCCGGTTTGTCCTCTCTCTCTCTCTCTAAACCTCCAATGTGTCAAAATGACTACAAAAAAATGAAAAAAATTTATTGTACGTGGATATAACAAATAAAACGAAATTTGATGAACTGAATGGGTTTTTGATTTGCATTTGAGGCTTTGCTCAATCGGTTTCTGAGAGGAAGGTGAACGACCCCAATTCAAGTATCAAATATGAGAATAATATTTCAAAACAATTGTGGCCCAACGTGTATTTTCGGTTGTGTGATCAACAAACTTAAAGTTTGTAAACATTCACAAGCTCTATAGGTTATGTAGAATCTACCGTCAGAGTATTTATCGATAAATTAGCAATTTTTACAATGTAAACAATGGTGCAGAAGTAAAACCTAGAGTAATGAATTGATTCAGGAAAATTTGGAATTGTAAATTGAGAAAATGAACATGAATTGACAAATGGAACATCGTGCCCAAAATGAAAAAGAAAGAAAAAATGAATTTCTAGATCAATGCAAAATATGAAGGAGAAAATTAGGGGTGAGCATGGACCAGATTGACTCAGTTTTATAGTAAATCAATAACCAAACCACTAGTTTTTTTTTTTTTTTTGGTCAAAAACGATAACAGATGCTATTATTGAATACCAAGAAAAACATCAAGAGGAGCCTCCATCCTTTGACAAGGAAGGGAGGAGCCAATCCGGGGGAGACTCGGTCCAACGACCATACCCCATTCCAGTGAATCCTTTACTGGCTAAAGAATGAGCCACAAAATTAGCAGCTCTACAAGAAAAGGAAAAAGTGCAAGAATGAAAGCTACTAGATAAAGATTGCACATCGCTTATGATAGCTCTCACTTCTTGACTGATCGGAGTCCGTCCATTGATCATGTTGATGATAACTTGCGAATCGCCCTCAAAAATCACTGCCGTAAGTCCCAGTTGTTGCCCCAACTGCAAGCCCCTACGAAATGCTAATGCCTCTGCGACAGCAGCGCTGTTGCACCATGGTGACGCTCCATTTGCAGCAGCCACAAATTCTCCTTTGTCGTTCCTAATGATTAACCCGAATGCTCCCATTTGAGAAGTCTTCTTCCACGCCCCATCGACATTGATTTTGACTAGGCCACCATGAGGTTGTTGCCAACCCGCATTGGGCCCCTCCACACGCGCATCCACTGCCAACTCATTAGGCTGATTTGCATCCTGGAACTCCCTTAAACACTCCTTTGCTCGAGCGAAGACAACTCTGGGAGGTAGGACCTTGTGCTCGAAGACAGCACCGTTTCGGCACTTCCATATATGCCACAACACGACTGCCGCAAGAGCGGAGCACCAGTCTTTATTTCCTTTATTCTGCCATTGCACCTCCAAGGCATCCCACAGTTCAACAAATGAATTAAATTGAGCATTACCAAAGTTTGGATGTAAAGAGGAAATGGACCAAGTTCGTTGGGCAAAAGAACACGTACAAAAGAGGTGAACAATCGACTCCTCCTCTGTACCACAAACTGGGCAAACCGGTTCCACTTCCACCCTTCTTCTAATAAGAACCTCCCTTGTAGGCACAATGTCGTGGAAACATCTCCACAGAAAAAAATTGGACTTTCCTTGGAACCCGGAGTTTCCACAAGTGCCGCCATCTCTTTTCCATTACCTCCTCGTCATTAGAGGTTCCCCCATTCTGCATGTTAAACCCGCTGTCTATAAGATCCCTGATTGCCATATATCCCGACCTCGCATTATAGGATCCAGTGTGCGAGTAGTGCCATACAATAGTGTCGGGAGCATTTGTACATGATAATGGGATACTCAAAATGCTTCGTGCCTGTTCCTCTTCAAATAACCTATTGACGTCCTCTACCTTCCATGTCTTCGTTTCTGGATTAATGAGTTGATCAGCTGTCACAATTCCATCATCAGTTCTGGTTCGTCTTGGGACAAAATCTCCAGCCTTTGGAATCCACGGATCCCCAATCCGCACTGAGGACCCATTTCCAATCGACCATCGTAGTCCTGATTCCAGTACCTTCCTTCCTTCCCATATGCTCCTCCAAACCCATGACGGATTATTCCCCAAACGAGCCTCCATAAAGTCGCAATCTCGAAAATATTTGCTCTTCAACACTCTCGCCATAAGACTCTTGTGTGCCACCATAAGTCGCCACCCTTGCTTAGCTAGTAGAGCAAGGTTATAATCACTAAGGCTACGAAAAGCTAGCCCGCCTTTAAATTTGTCTTTGCATAATCGACTCCATTTCAGCCAATGGATTTTCCTCTCATTACCCGTCTGACCCCACCAAAAACTTGCCATAGCTGCCTCAATCTGGTGGCATAACCCCTGAGGCAATCTAAAACATTACATGGCATATGTTGGTAATGCGAGCGCGACCGATTTCAATAAAACCTCCTTACCCGCCTGAGTAAGCAGCTTCTCCTTCCACCCAGCTAATTTTTGCAAAACTCTGTCCTTGATGTAGGTAAATAACTCAGTTTTGGACTTACCAATCTCAGCGGGTAGCCCCAGGTATTTCCCGAGATTTGCTCGAATCGGAATAGACATCAAAGCGCTCAATTCGACCCTTAAATCTGCAGTAGTATTTTTACTAAAGAAAAGAGCTGACTTCTGGAGATTAATGAGTTGGCCCGATGCTTTTCGATAGTTCTGAAGAATAGAATCAATAGTCTGCAACTCTCGTCGATTAGCTTTGCAAAAAACCACCGTGTCGTCTGCAAAAAGAAGGTGACTGATGGAAGGGCTGCCTCGGCAAATTCTGATTCCATGAATGGCTCTTCTCTCCTCTGCCTTACGGAGCATTGTTGAAAAACCCTCAGCGCAGAATAGAAAGAGATACGAAGAGAGGGGGTCTCCTTGACGAAGCCCCCGCGATGGCCGAATGAAACCAGAAGGGTGCCCATTGAGTAAGATCGAATAGCTCACCGTCGAAATACATCCCATAATCCATCCAACCCAGACCTCGTCAAAGCCCATCTTACGCATAATCGCTTCCACAAATCCCCACTCCACCCGATCGTAGGCCTTGCTCATATCCAATTTTAATGCTACAGATTTGTTACTGCCATAACGACAATTCTTCATATAATGTAAAGCTTCTTGAACAAGAATCGTATTGTCCGATATCACCCGCTCTCCAACAAAAGCACATTGACTTTCACTTATGATCTCAGGTAGAAATTGTTGAAGGCGAGTAACAAAAACTTTGGATAAAACTTTGTGCACTGAGTTGCACAAGCTGATAGGCCGAAGCTGACCCATATTCATTGGACATTGAACTTTCGGAATCAACACTATGTGGGTGTGATTGATGCTGCGAAGAAGATGGTTCGAATGACAGTAGCTTCGAACTGCGTCCACGATGCTCAGCCCGACAATAGGCCAAAATTGTTGAAGAAATCCTGCTCCCATCCCATCTGGCCCTGGCGATTTGCCAGGATCCATTCTAAACACTGCACTTTTGACTTCACTATAAGAGATAGTTCGAGTTAAGAGCCTATTCATTCGTGTCGAAACTCGGCGGTCCACACAATCTAGGACCGAGTTCACATTATCAACTCCCTCCGAGTTAAAAATGTTTTTGAAATAGTTCTCCGCAATACTTCTTACCGCATCCGACTAACCGGTTCTGTTGTCGCCTCTGTAAAGTCTGAGCATGGAAGAAAGCAGTATTCTTGTCACCATATTTAAGCCACGAAATTCTGGATTTATTACGCCAATAAGTTTCTTCATCTTGAAGAGCTTTCTTGAGCATTAACTCCGCAGAGAAAAACTCTTCATAATTAAAGACTGGGCATTCAAAAATAAGTTGTAACTTGGCCTCCATGGCCTCCTTCATATGCCTGCTATTTAGTTGATGTTGTTACCTCCATTACAGCAGCCCAACTCGACAGGCTCTGATTTTCATATGAATCTGGTACCACTTCGACCCCACAAATCTCTTGCTCCACTCATTTTTAACGATACTAGCACAATCCTCTTGTTGTCCCCAACGATTATCAAAAATAAACCTCTGCTTGTACTTCCCTTTCTGCACTGTAGCATTCAAAAAATTGGGCAGTGATCAGATCCTCCTGGAGTAAGATGCCAAACTAGAGCGTCCGGATGGCGAATTTTCCAACTAGGACTGGCTAAAAAACGATCCAGCCGCACTTTGACATTATCTTGACCGCACCTTTTATTGTTCCATGTAAACGGATACCCGATATAGCCCAAATCGATCAGATTGCTTTCCTGAATGAACCTCTGAAAATCCGCCATTTCCCAAGCTTGCCGATCAGCCCCTCCTGCCTTCTCATCTGCGTGCGTGATTGCATTAAAATCCCCTCCAACAAGCCAATCTAAGGATTCCGTCCTCGTCGTCTCTAGCAAATGTTCCCATAGCCCCCTTCTGTCCCGGGCTGAGTTAGGGGCGTGAACTAAGGTAACTCTGCAGCGATATTGCCCTTTCGTAACATAGCCATCTATCACATGTGCTGAACTAAAAATAATCTGAAAAGACACCTCCTTCCTCCAATATAAACACAATCCTCTAGCCAAACCAACAGGGTTAACGAAAAAACAGCCGCCATATACACCCAGGTGTTTCTGAAGCCAGACCAAATAGCTATCCGTGTTTTTGGTCTCCATCAGAAACACCAAATCCGGGGAATGGAGTCTCCAAAACTCCTTCAACCGGGAAACTGTCAGGGGATTCCCCACACCCTAACAGTTCCACACCAGAGCATTCATTGAACGTTTGGGGGCCCATTGGGGTTGGCCGCCTCCACTTGATCGACATTAGAAATATCACACAAAAAATCCTCTTACCTTCTGGAACCACTAACGAGTTCTCCTCCGTTCCCTCTAATCTCCGTTTGCCAGGCTTCAGAACAGCTCTAGTACCCTCCTTCTCCTTGTCACCCGATCGAGTCCTCGTCTGCTTCTTGATTGCGCCCTTTTTTGTTCCTGATTTGTTGCGGTTGTACCCCCCCAAAACTTTGTGGAGTTGAGTATTCTCTGCCTCTGACGCCTTGAAAATGTGGACTTCAACAAACCCACTGGACTCAATTAAACCAAGGCCTGCTTCAGGGGTTTCAACTACAAGTGGGCTAGAGGAAACCACAGGCCTAGAAGGCAGTTGCACACCTTGGGCCAGAGGACAGCCCAAAGCAGGAAGACTTGGTGTAGGATTTAAAAGAGTATTATGGGTTAGAGGACAGCCCAAGATCGCACCACTCCCTGGCATGTCATTAATCTGCACCCCCTTAAGCTTATCCGCTAAATCAGCTCTATCCTTGCCCACATTTGAATCACGCGAAGATCCCGCCACCAAATCTCCCATTCTAAACTGATTGCCGTTGATTGCTACAAGCGCTTGATCATCCACCTCATCTAGCCGAGATTCTCTCCTATCAATCTCTTTTGGAAACTTTCCAATCCCGTCGCCCTCGCTCCCATTGCACCGGCCACCGCCGGCGATCTGATTACCGGACAACATAGCTTGCCGAATAGGTGTCTCCATTCTATCTATCTTCTGATATGGACGCACACCTCCATTCCCCTTCCAATTGTAGCCCCTCCTATAACTTGGAGTCGCCGCCATCCATGATCCGTATTCGTTTTCCTTCACAGTACCCCTTAATTGATCCTGATCTTTGGTAGAGCACTCCCTATCCTCATGGTCGAGTTTACCACAATAATGACAGAATAACGGAAGCCTCTCGTACTTGTAGTCGACCCAACATTTATCTCCCCCTCCCAACGATATGTTTCCACCCCGCCGGAGTGAACGATCCAACGGGAGTCTGATGCGAATGCGAACGTACCGACCCCATTCATCACCGTCGGCCATTTTGCTCACTTCTAATACTTGACCAATTCGATTACCAATCATCTCTCCAATCTCCGGCGAGATACATTCAAAGGGCAAACCCCATAATTGGATCCAAAAATCCACATCATGAAAGTTTACACTGTCAACCTTCATTCCAACCTCCCATTTCTTGAGAAGAAGCAACATATTGTCAAAACACCAAGGCCCTCCATTCAACACCCTACACATATTTGCTTCAAGGGAGAAACGAAAATGAAAAAGATTATCTCCAACCTCTAAAATCTTTAATCCCTCATTCTGGCCCCACACCTTCCTCATTGTATCTTTCAGCGCTGCTTTGCTGAAGCTTCTCTTGGACAGAAGCTTCCCTACCAAACTAGATGCACACGCCTCTGCCGCCCTTGCTAGCGCTGTAGAATCTATAATTATATCGTCCTCTTCCTCTGGAGTAAGAGAGAATTTCCCCATCTTCTCCAATACTTCCTCTGCCATCGTAAGCCCCGATTTGATAAACCAGGGAGAAAGACACAGTTTACTAATCAGAGATAAGACTGCGAGCAACTGAAACTTTCTAAACCGAAACCCTAGAGACGGGAAATCTCTAGAGAGAGAAGCTCTAGAGAAAAGTCTCTAGAGAGAGAATACTATAGTTATGGATACCAAACCACTAGTTACAGATTATGAATTTGGAGAACCAAACTAAACCATAAAATTCATAGAACCAAACTAAACCATAAAATTCATAGAACCAAACCAATCCAAACCATTAATAAACGGTTCGGTTTCGGTTCTGAATCACTGTTTACTTGAGGTTGAGATATCATCTTCATAAACTATTTGAAGAACTTAAAATTGCAAAGATAAATTAACCAACTAAAGAAAAATAGAATACCAATAATTAGTAAATGGATAGGGCAATTGAATATAGCATTATATTCGGAAATTAGTTATCGAGAAAAATATTCAGACATCAATTGACTAAGTTCAACAGGCATGTATGTTTATTGTATTCAAATCATAGGAATATGTTATTATCATACAAAGAAGTTTAAGGAATCAATCTTGGAAGTAAAAGGATATGGCAGTGAAAGGGACCATAAGATCATGAAATTAATTAACTATGGAAAACAAAGTTTCTTTAGGGTACTCAAATTAGATTATATATATATGTATATACAGTTCAAATTGGTTTGGAACTGGAATCATTAATGTAAATTCATAGACTAAACCATTTAATATGGTTTCTAAAATTTTAAAACCGGGACCAAACCACATTACTGAAAAACCGAACCAAACCATTAATTCGGTTTGGATTGGTTTGGGCTGGACTTACGGTTTTACATTTATTTTGCTCACCCTTAAGAAAACCCAAAACCCAATAACAACAATCGGAAACGGGTCTAAAGAAGAATTTAGACCCTAAATTTTGATTCTAAAGATGGGCCCACCAGATTGATCACATGAAACGAGAGAGAGAGAGAGAGAGAGAGAGAGAGAGAGAGAGAGAGAGAGAGAGAGAGAGAGAGATCTATATAGTACAAGAGATCAGGATTCACCTTTCACTTTCAAGCGGTAAAGCAAAAAAATTGAGTATTGATCGAAGCAGTGGCTCCTGGCTCGGCACAAGTGATGGGTTTACAGGAGAGGGAGAGAGAGAGAGGGAGATGGGTCGTTGACTTGTCAGCGATGAACAGATTTTTATTTTTGGGTGCATCTCATTTTGGATCCATGTGTAACCCATGTGTACATGGATTAATCCATATACAACCCTTATTACGATATAAACGGATTGAGTTGGGTTACAAGTGAGCGAGTTTGGGCGGATTTATGGGTCGGGTTGGCAATTGACACTAGAAATACTGGTGGGGAGAAATTCTAAAGAGAACTGTTTGCTTTTCCTTTGTTTAATAAAGAGGAGAAAAAATAAAATAAAATGGGATAATGAGAGAAAGAAATGAAAAATTGTTTGGTTATCCTTTTTTCCAAAAATACTTTTGGAATAGTTTCATTCTCTATCCACTCATTTCTTCTCTCTCCAATCATTACTATCATTTTTCTCTCTATCTCTCTCCGGATATTACCCTGTCTCTAATTATTACTTTCATTTCTCTCTCCCACCATTACCCCAAAACTATTTTCAAAAACCCAACCAAACACTACTGTTGACTTTCTCTTTTCCTTTTTCCCATGACCATTTTATTTTCCTTCTCGTTCCATGATAGAAATCAAAGAGGAGTTTGTTCATTTTTCCTTTCCTTTTTCCAAGTTTCAAACAAATTCCTTCCCATGCGTTGGGGCTAAAGAATTATAAAATAAAAATGAAGAAATAAATAAAAAAATTTGGAAAAAAAGGAATCAAGAAAAATAAAACAAATGACTTGAAACTAATTTGTTTGAATACCTAGGATAAATATCACATGATAATATGTTGAATAATCAATTGTGGGTGGGGTTATTTGGGCACATGTACACCTCTGCAAGTGCCAACATTGATACATTGTCACCGGAGAGAGAGAGAGTTATAAGTTGAATAAGAAAGAGAAATGATCATAAAATAGAAGAAGTTTTGTAACGACCCTGATTTTTGCTAAATAAAAATTTCATTTATAAAATTGATTTTTCGTTTCTTTAATTATTTTCTTTAATAAAATTACTTAAAGTTATTTTTAGTAATAACTATTTTGGGTCAATAATTATTTTTGTGCTAGTATATATGTGTGTATATTTATACTATTATGTATAATAGTCCTACTAGATTTCTACTAGGTTTCCTACTAGTTTTCTTCCCATTAATTCCTAGATTTCCCCTAGATTTTCCTAGGGCTATTAGTCATGTGTTTGCACATGTAGGAAGGAGGGAGGAAGTTTCCCAAATACTTAGTCACCAAGTAAGTGCACTACATTTTCATGCATGTGCATAGGAATCCCTTAAAGTGTAACCTAAGATTTACTTAGACTTAGTAGTCTATTAGACTTATGACTTGTGTGTATAACTAGCACCTAAAACTCTACAAGTAGGACTTACTTTCCCTCCAAGCAAAAGAGAGCATGTGCTCCATTAATAAGAAGGAATATTTGCATGTTCCTTTCTTAAATAACCTAAGTAGTCTAGGTTAGGAGCCCTAATTAGGCACATGCCTCCTAACCAAATTCCTAGTAACCAAAACTCCCCAAACAAAGGTGGCCATGCAAAATTATACACTACTTAGGATCAAAGAAAATACCTAGAAAGTGCCTACAATTAAAACCCTAGGATGTGCTTAATTATGTAAAACCTAGGAATTCTAGTGTATTAACCTAAGGATTTTTGTCTAATTCTTGGGCACATGGAGCAATTTATGAGCACATAGGAGGGAGAGAGGAGGCCGGCCCGGGGTGGGGGGTCACCCCGTTGCCTATAAATAGAGAGCTTTGCTCTCATATTTCTGCACACCAACAAAGCTCTCACTTCCTCTTTCCAAGTTCTTGTGTTGTTAAGCTTTCTAAGCTTGTTCTTCCTCCACCACCACTAAAAACAACCTCACTCCTCCACCAATAACCACCCACCAATCTTAGAAGTAGTAGAAAGCTAGAGCTTTAGTGTTCGTAGCTCACCGGAAAACCAACCTAGCTTGTTCGACTTCTGGCTAATCACCGGAAAACAAGGTTAGATTACCTACCCTAATCTTTAAGTAGCTTTCCTACTTTCAATTACTAGTTTATTTTTACTAAGTTTATGCATGTTTTACCACTAAAAAGTTTCTTTAAGTTGTTTACTTAACGTTTTTCCGGAAAACTAGTGGTGTTCTTGAAAGCTTACGGTAGAAGGTTTGCATGACTTAAAGTAATTTTTTTTCAAACTCATGCATAGTAGCTTCTAAGTCAAAATTGAGTTAGACTTTTCAAAATTATGTAGTCATATTGCCCAATTGAAAGTTTACTTTTCAAAATTACGTGGTTAAAATTAGGGGTGAGCATGGACCGGATTGGTTCGGTTTTGTAGTAAACCAAGAACCAAACCACTACATACGGATTATGAAATTGGAGAACCAGACCAACCCACAAAAGGCATAGAACCAAACCAATCCAAACCATTAAAATACGGTTCGGATTCGGTTTCGAACCACGGTTTTCTTAAAATTGAGATATTGTTTCCGTAAACTATTTATAGTACTTAAAATTTAGGTTTACTACGTTAGGTTTATATAGAATACGAATAGGTCCTCATATATAGAAATTTACGGTAATTAATCATTGTAATGAAGGAAATCAAGGAATAAGAATAGGCTATGACCGAATCATGTATAAAAATTTGGAAAAATAGAAACGTGCTCTGGAATTAAAATTGGAAAGGGAGAATTTCATCACCGAATTTATTTGCTATAACTAAACCACTATTGGTGTATTGGAATTAGGGGAATAAGTTGTGAATTCTAGGCAAAATAAAATCTTGTCAGAGAAGGAATAATGAATAAATTAAATTTGGAAGTTAGTTGACTATGGCTTATATATATATATATATATAATATACATGGTTCGGATCGGATTGGAACCGGAACCATGAACGTAAATCCACAAACCAAACCATTGACTACGGATTCTATTTTTTTTAAACCATGACCAAACCACGCTACTAAAAAACCGAACCAAACCAATCGGTTTGGATTGGTTTGTTCTGGATTCACGGTTTGGGGGATTTTCTGCTCACCCTAGTTAAAATGCTCAATTGTTTTTCGGAAAAGAAAATGATAAACTTTTCTTAAAAGTAAAGAGTAAAGATTTTGACCGGTACTTGGACTATGAGATAACCCAAGACTAACACCCTTGAGAGTCTATCAAAAAGACAAGCTTCGCGCTGTCTAAGAAAGGAATGGTGATTCTAACTGGACTTTTTTGACCATCCGGCTTGGGACTCTCCGGTTATCTCATTTGTCTAAAGAAAGTCACCAAAGAAAATTAAAAGTTTTGAAATGACTTCATGAACAATCAGTAACGGTTTTCTGTGGAATCTAGACTATTTTGGAAAAGGTAGAGCGTAGAAAGGGCGTTATATTATGTGACACTTTACACGTAGGAAAGCTGTTATTTTATGAGATACATTTATTGAGAAAAATTGCATGGACACGTTTTGAGTATGATTGAGCATACTGCATGATCACGTCACGTTACGGTTATTGACACGACACGTTTTACGAGAAAACAATTGAATGGTTGATGATGAGAAATAGAGATGAGAATGAAATTGTGTTTTGAAATGGAAAGAAATGTGTTTTGGAAAATGAAATGAAAAGAGATGAAATGGAATGGATACGGCAGTGCAGCCGTAGCGCCGCCCATCATGTTAGTGTGTGCCACGATAGGGTTAGGGCAAAGAAATACAGTAGTGTAGCGAGAGTGCCGCCCCCAACTTCGAGGAGAGAACTTGGTGGTTAGAGCTAAGCGTGCACAACACATAATGGACGGACCTTGAAATGTACTGTGGGGATCAGTAAGACAAGACAACCGGAACTATGTTACGTGTGTGTGTGGGGTGAGCGGACCTTGTATCTTGTAAGTGTGTGCCTTGATACAAGATAGCCGAGACCTCGAGCGAAAAAGTTGGTAATTGTCAGTTGAAAGGAGACGGAAACGGGCCAATGACTTTCGAGTGATGGGAGATGTTGACATGAATAAAATTTGAAGAAGAATGCTGACACTGAGAAGATAATATGAAACATTGTTCGTTTGTGCATGATTTATATATACGAGACGCTGTTTACTTGCGTACGAGATACTATGATCTGCATTGACACTGACACATCTGCATTCATGGGATACACTGTTTTCGATAAACTCTGTTTTACTTTTCTAGTTATATATATTGTTCTAGAATTGCTAGTTAAAGTTTGGGTACAAATCCTGTGCCGCCTTCTGGCCATAGACCCTTTCGGTTTGATAATCGATGGACTACTGATTCGGAGAGTAAGGAAGTGATAAGAACAAGTTGGCAAGGTGCTGTCAAAGGATCAAAGATGTACGAAGTTTTTCATCGAGTTAAGAACTGTCGTCAAGGACTTCGGAAATGGAGCAAAACAAAGAGTTTCAACGCTAAGAAGAAAATCACAGAGCTTCAAGCTAAGCTTAAGGATATTGGGGAAAACAACAGTCCTACGATGGAGGGGGAAGTCCGACAGTTGGAGACGGAGTTGGGGAAAGCATGGGAGCAGGAGGAGGCTTATTGGAGACAAAAATATCGTAAGGAATGGCGCATAAAGGGGGATCGCAACACAACCTTTTTTCATGCAGCGGTGGCACAGCGAAGGAAGAGGAATAGGATTTCAGGCATTCAGCGACAAAATGGGATTTGGACTGAAGATGATAATGAAGTGGCAACCGAATTTGAGGGGTATTTTCAGAACATTTTTCAGTCTGAAGGTGTGGCGAACGAGGAGGAGATTATCTCGGCAATAAAGGCGAGAGTGGATGCAAGAATGAATAGGGATCTCACAAGGGGTTTTAGTGCAGGAGAGATAAAGAAAGCGTTGTTTGACATGGATCCATCTAAAGCTCCGGGGCCTG
This sequence comes from Vaccinium darrowii, assembly GCA_020921065.1. NCBI lineage: Eukaryota > Viridiplantae > Streptophyta > Magnoliopsida > Ericales > Ericaceae > Vaccinium > Vaccinium darrowii. Next base: position 21,381,795 of record CM037162.1, on the reverse strand, counting down.
ACGGAATGACGGCGGGTTTTTATCAGAAATACTGGGATGTGGTGGGCGAAGATGTTACAAAGGCGGTGCAGCACTTTTTCCAAACAGGTCATATTCTTAAGAGTTTTAACTATACGAGAATTGTTTTGATTCCAAAAGTAAAGACACCGGTTCAAGTTTCTCAATATCGACCAATCTCCTTGTGTAATGTTTTCTACAAAATCATTTCTAAGGCCCTCGCCAATCGATTGAGGATTGTCTTACCTTCTATCATTAGTGTCAATCAAAATGCTTTTGTGCAAAATAGGCAAATAGTGGATAACATTTTGGTTGCCCAAGAAGTTACCCACTGGATGAAGAATAGAAGGAATGGACGGGAAGGGTATATGGCATTAAAACTGGACATTGCTAAGGCTTATGATCGAGTGGAATGGCAATATTTGGAAAAAGTAATGCGACATATGGGGTTCGATAATATTTGGGTTAACTGGATTATGAATTGCATATCAACGGTTACTTATTCGATTGCATTAAATGGGCAGCATCATGGGTTCATTAAGCCTACGCGGGGTTTGAGGCAAGGGGATCCGCTTTCACCCTACCTTTTTCTTATGTGTGCTGAAGGGCTGTCAAGTTTTTTGTCACAAAAGGAGGAGCAAGGTCTACTGCAAGGGATCAAAATTAGTAGGAATGGGCCTCCTATCTCCCATTTACTATTTGCAGATGATTCGCTGATTTTCTGTAGAGCTCAGAAGGAGGAAAGTGAGGTTATTAAGGAGGTACTTACTAAATACAAGAATGCTTCGGGTCAGTTGGTTAATGTGCATAAGTCAGCAATCAGTTTTAGCTCTAACACTAGCGAAGCAACGAGGAGGGAGTGTAGAGGAATTTTGGAGTTTGCTAACAACTCGGAGGGTTCGATGTACTTGGGGCTGCCTTACTTTATTGGGCGATCAAAAAGGGCTGCACTAAAGTATGTAAAGGACAGAGTGGTAGCAAAAGCGAAAAGTTGGAAAGGGAAAGTGATGAACGCAGCTGGAAAAGAAGTTTTGCTGAAATCTGTTTTGTTAGCAATGCCTACTTACGTTATGGGATGTGTCAAGATGCCGGTTAGCCTATGCAAAGAACTTGGGGCAATTATGGCTATTTTTTTCTGGAGTGGTTCTGAAGATACAAGGAAGATTCATTGGTTAAGTTGGGAGAGGCTCTCAGAGGTGAAGGGTAAGGGCGGACTTGGCTTTCGTGATTTTGAAGCTTTCAATCTTGCTATGCTAGCAAAGCAAGGGTGGAGATTACTGAATGGTGAGGAGTCGCTATTTTATGAGGTGTTTAAGGCTAAGTACTTCCCTAACACTTCTTTTTTGGAGGCGCAACCAAAACAATCAAGTTCTTGGGCTTGGCAGAGTATAATAGCAAGTCGAGAGGTGATCGCAAAAGGATGGCAGTGGAGAGTGGCTGATGGTAAAAGTATCAATATTTGGCAAGACCCATGGCTAATGGATCCCATGTACCCAAAAATCCTAACCCCAAACCCTCATGACGAGAGATGGATGAAAGTTAGTGATTTGATTGGAGCGCATGGATGGAAGGAAGGGGCGGTGAATAGCTTGTTCATAGGGCGGGATGTCAAGCAAATCTTGAGATTGCCAATCAACCAGTCTGGATTGGGGGATAGACGAATCTGGAGAGGCACTTCACAAGGAAAATTCACAGTGAAATCAGCTTATGTGCTTGCAAAGGAGTGGGTACAAAGTCAAAGACGGAGTGCAAACTTACGCAGGCAATCCAGTGGGGAGCAAGAGGACATGGAACAATGGAAGAGAATATGGCACATTAAAGCTCCTATGAAGATCAGATTTTTTATGTGGAAGTGTTTGCAAAATATTTTGGCTTTGAACAATAACCTCTACCATAGAAAGCTTCCAGTTGATTGCTTGTGCCCTGTGTGTGGCTTGGAGCCAGAGACTGTGGACCATATGCTTTTTCGGTGTGATAGAGCGACAAAAACATGGCTACTCTCACCATTTAGATTCAGACCGGAGGAGATGAGGATAGCCAAGTTGCAAGAGTTATGGAGTAAGCTGGGAAAGATCGAAAAGAATGCAGAGAAATGGGAGACATTGGGTTTGTTAGCGTTTGTATGCTGGAATATTTGGAAGGCCAGGAACGAGTGGGTGTTTAGAAGGGCGAGAGCTGAGGAGACCAAAATTATTTCAAATGCAATGGCGGAGTTTCATGAGTTCGGTGAACAAGATGAGGATTTCGGTCATGGAGGCACGACACAAGTAGAAGGCAGCAGTCCACAATGGGATCCACCAGACTCGGGTTTGATTAAGGTGAATATCGATGGAGCTTTTTTGAAGGAAACGGGTAGAGGAGGAGTGGGGTTGGCATGGAGGAATGACCGAGGGAATCTGTTGCGAATGGATGCTTTTCCCATTCCGAAAGCCCAATCACCAGAAATGGTGGAAGCTTTGGGTTTTCGATTAGCGGCAAAGACTATTTTAGAGATTGGAGGCTCCAATTACATTTTGGAAGGCGATGCTCAAAGAGTGATCAAGATGCTACAAGGAACTAATGCTACCAGTGCTAACTTGGAAATCGTCATCCAGGATACTCTTATTTTTGTTGATTTGATTTCATCTTTGTCTTTTAATTTTGTTTCTCGCAATTGTAATAGGGTGGCTAATGCTTTGGCCAAGTATGCCCTAAGTATTGATTGTCCTGTTACTCAAGTTGGTGATTTTCCAACTTGGGTCCAACAGGAAGTCTCTTTGGACTCTTAGCTTTCCGTATGCAATAAAGTTTTAACGATTGACAAAAAAAAAAAAAAAGTTTGGGTAGAACTGTCTACTAGGCATTATCGCTCACGGTGTTGCACTTGTGTAACCCTGGCATAATACCATGATGTTGCTCTGCGACTCTGACATATTATGCCAGACTATAGAGATGAACAGGAGAAGTACTATGGCTTGAAGGCCTATAGAGCAAAGCAGGATACCGCCGGGATGGACGATCATGCAATGGAATAGAGAATCCCTAGTCCACCCTGTAGAGAATGAATGTATTAGCAGGAAGATCTATGTAATTTTCTTTTGGAATACTGTTGTAAACCCTATTTATTATTTATGTATTCTTTATTAACAAACCAAAATTTTGAGGGCGTTACAAGTTTAATATGGAGATTACTTAATTTCATCTACTTAATCAAATTAATGAACTGTAGATACATAAATTGAAGTAGCAGGAAATACCCAACTGTTGTTTAGAGTACATATTATTCGTAAATAGAGTTTAATCTTCCAATACCACTCTCTTGTTGAAACCCTAGCTAGCTTATAGGCCTTAATTGTTACTAGTATTATTCTTAATAGGGGAATCATGAAACATCTTTCTATTTGTCCTGATATCTTGTTTTCCTCCTGGTGATCCTCCGTTATTGCATTCCCAATTGCATATGCACACTCTGGCAAAAAGTTCACAACGACCGAAGGAGCGTTCATTAGGGTGTCTGGCTTCGCAATTTTTCATGCAATTAGTGTCGTCTCTACTTTTGCACTCTCCTAGATCCTCGCTACACGACCGTCTTGCTTCTTCCGCCTTTGTTATCGTCCTCACTGCAATCCATTGATTAACCAGTTTTACAGACATGCAAAAACATCAACCATAGTAGAAATAAACTTTTGATACGTAATTACCAAAAAAAAAAAGTGAGGACATAAAAAAGAACAATGCGAAAATCTATATTAATTTTTAATTACGCTTATTTTTCTTTCTAGCCTTGTAAACACCTAGATGACTTGCTGGAAATAAAAGGGAAAATTAACTTTCTTATTTTGTTTCTTCCCTTTCTTGATAATCAAAGAAAATTTACCTGATGAAGCAATGAGGAGGACAAGCAGAATACAAAGCTGGGGAACTTTTGGTCATCTTTCCAAATAAATCAACCTTCGAGAATTTCTATTGGTTTTGGCTTGAATAATGATCATCCCAAAAACACCTACATATTTATACACAAATGGAAATATGTAGGGTTCAACCCATTGCCTTCCATATATTTGCATGTGTGTGTGTATATATATAGATAGTAAAGAACTTAATTCTCATTATTTCGATTTTATTAATTACCTTATTTGTTCATGTGATATGGATTTGGTCAACCCCCATTGCCTTCCATATGTTTGCATGTGTATATAGATAGTAAAGAACATAATTCTCGTTATTTTGATTTTATTAATTACCTTATTTGTTCATGTGATATGGATATGTTCATCTATTACTTTTTGCCATTTTTTCCCCTATTACCGTAATAGGCATCCTACTTTCTTTATTAGTTAATTAATTAACTACTTTCCTATTCTGTGCGAAATAAATTAATCCAGGTAATAGAAAATACAAATAACTAGAGTATTTTCCTGGTTGTCATTTGAGGATAATCAATAGAAAGAGATAATCTCTCCTTTTGGAGAAAAAATAAATAAATCTTGTCTAAAAGTAGACAAGAATTAATTATTATAATTTTAAGTATAAAAATTACCATTAGTTAGGGGCTGCAACAAAAATCCATTAAACAACTAAACTGGAGAGAACCTGACCAAACCATGCGTTTGGGTTTTGGATTTCATGAATTAATGGTCCAGAACGGAGTACAAAATTTGAAGTGAGATCAATATGGTTCGGTTCATGGACCTTCACCAAAGAAATCGTGAATTAATCGAACCAAACTGAACCGTTAAGTAAGACCAAGCTCATGAGTTTATTATCCTAGGTCGGAACAAGTTGATATGATCCCCCTTTTTACTTTCTCGTGTCCATGAACAGAATCAAACCGAGCCATTCACATATATATAGGTATATATGTTAGTCTCTGTTGTTGTAACGTGTATATCTGTAAGGATAGGAATATATGTTATTTTCTACATTTACTTATTAGGTCGTTGATTTAGATTATACTATGTGACTCTGCTTACTAACAATACGCACGGAAAATATACGGTTACAGAAGTTTTACCCAGAAAATGTACAGATGTTTTTATTTGGGCCCACTCCGGGTCCCACGCGAATGATTGGAGCCGTTCATATTTTTCAAAAAAATGTTTACTTGTACCCTGTAAAAAGCTTTTTTTTTTTTTTGGAACCAAAAACTGGATAAAAGGATGGAGTATTTACCGAATTTGATTAAGATGATTACAATGAAGAGTCAATGAAGTATTCACTGCTACAAAAACCTTAAACCATGACAGTCAAAAAGTGTCATTGAACACAAAATCTTTGGAGGTGTCATTAAAAGTCTAGATTTGTTATGACAGTCAAAAAAATTCATTGAAACATATAAGATGACGATGTAAACCTGTCATCTTTGCAATAAACAATGACAATTTTAAACCATCATCTTATCTATCCTCCATTCCAAAAAGAAAAAAAAAACCAATTCTAGTTCGAACATATGACTCTCGCGTGGCCGCCCAGTGGAGCTCACGTGGCGCCTACGTAGCGTAGCACTTATGTGGAGAACAACTTGCCCCGAACTTGAACTTTAGACCTTGAGTTCTTCGCACGCGTGTGTTACCAACTAAGATAACACGCTTGTTGTTGACAAAAGACCAACAGAAATATTTATATTATATTTTCAAAATTTTTTGAGCTGAACACTTTTAATTTTAGTTTTGGATTTAAACTGCTACCTTAGAGACATTGAAAGTACAAGATGACAGTTACGTTTAATGATGCTTTTTGACCGTCATCTTTTATGATCAACTTCAATCTCGGTTCTAATTGAAACTGACACTGAAAGGGATTAGTTTCAATGTCATTTTTAAGGAAAATTAACATTAAAAGGTTTTCCATATGAGCTTCTGGAAGCGCCTTGTTTCAATGTCGGTTTTAAGCAAAAACTAACATTAAAGAAAGAGATAATAATGTCACTTTTATTCTAAACCATCATCTTATATCGCAAAGATGACAATTTTTAGGATAGACTAACTTCAAAACTCTGCCCTCATATTTTCGATCACAGTTTTACGAAACCTGTCATTGTTTCAATTTTTGGTGTGTCATCTTTAACCATTTTCGGAGTAGTGATTATTTTGAAGAACATGAACGACTTAGATCATCCATGTGAAATCACGAATAGTCCCAAATCAACTGATTTGTACATTTTTTTGTTAAAAAACTTATGTACCCGTAGCATTGTCCCAAACAATAATACTACGTGATTAGAGGTGTCAAATGGGCTACGGGCCGGGTCGGCACGGGCACGACACGAGCACGTCACGTTCGAAGGCGGCATGGCACGTCAAAGGCACGGTAAAATCCTAGCACAACACGGAACGACTCGGTATAAGTTGGCACATAAAATGGCCCGATATAACGTGGTGAAAGCTTACATCCACGCCCAAAGTGAGTCAAACCCCTACTCGGCGAAATTTTAAGAAAAACGTGATCCCCCACATCAAAAGATAACGGACGTCTCCGACAATCGGGATAACTCTTTTGACGGCTTTGTGCGGTTAACAAGTGTTGACAAATCACTTTCACTTTCTCGGTCGTTGCTTCTTGCGCGTCCCTAAGCCTTTTGCGAATCAACCCCATACTCTCGGCGGTCTCGATCACTAACTCAGGACCCACAATGGTTGCTTCTCCCAATTCGAACCAACACATCGGTGATCTACACTGCCTTTCATACAAAGCTTCATACGGTGCCATTTCGATGCTCGATTGGAAGCTATTGTTGTACGCGAATTTCACTAACGGTAGATGATCCTCCCAACTTCCTCGAAAATCCAACACACAAGCCCGAAGCATATCTTCTAGAATTTGAATCGTCCTCTCGGATTGTCCATCGGTTTGCGGGTGATACGCGGTACTAAACAACAAGTTGGTGCCAAGTGCGGATTGTAAGCCTTGCCAAAAACGAGCCGTAAAGCGCGGGTCTCGATCGGATACAATAGATACCGGAATCCCATGCAAGCGGATAATCTCCCGGATGTACAAACGACTAAGCGTCTCTATCGAGTCGGTCACTTGGATTGGTAAGAAATGCACGGTCTTCATCAATCGGTCCACTATAACCCAAATGGCGTTGTGCCCCCTCAGTGATCGCGGTAAACCCGTCACAAAATCTATCATCACATTCTCCCACTTCCACTCGGCTGCCGGTAACGGTTGTAACTCCCCTGTCGGTCATTGATGTTCTGCTTTCACTTGTTGGCACGTTAAACACTTAGCCACGAAAGTCACTACGTCCCTTTTCATCCCCGGCCACCAAAATTGCCTACACAACTCGTGATACATTTTCGTCCCACCTAGATGCACGGTTGACGGTGAATGATGAAATTCTCGCAAAATCTCGTCCTGACACGAAATTGGTACAAACCACTTACCTTGGAAACGAACGCTTTGATCGGCATGAATCATCCAACCCATCGGCGCCTCCCCGTTGAGAAACTTGGTCCAGAAAATTCCCGCTTCCTCATCTGTTTGTTGCACCTCCACTACACGAGTTGATAAGGTTGAATGAATGGTTAAGTTGCACAAGGTGACTCCTTCGTGGATATCCTCACAATGTAAAGTGTAAAAGCCCAAATGCTCCATCATTTTCCATTCTTCTATTGCCAAACTCGCTAAACTTGCCGGCTTTCTACTCAACGCGTCCGCTACCACATTCGCCTTTCCCGGGTGATATTGCAATTCGAAGTTGTAGTCCTCTATGTGCTCCATCCAACGACGTTGTCTCAAATTTAGCTCCTTTTGTGAAAAAAGACACTTCAAGCTCTTGTGATCGGAAAATACCTCAAACTTCTCACCATAAAGGTAATGTCGCCAACTCTTCAACGCAAATATCACGGCCGCTAACTCCAAATCATGCGTAGGATAGTTTCGTTCGTGTGTTTTAAGTTGCCACGACCCATACGCTACCACTTTACCCCGTTGCATTAACAAGCACCCAAGACCTTTCCCCCGAGGCATCAGAATACACGGAGTAGCCAACTCCACGCTCAGGCACAACTAAAATAGGCGCATTAGTTAACCGCTTCTTCAACTCTTTGAATGCCAATTCGCACTTGACGTTCCAAACAAACCATGTCCCCTTCCGTGTTAACCTAGTCATTGGTGTCGCTAAACGTGAAAAATCGAGAACAAACCGACGGTAATGCCCGGCCAAGCCCAAGAAACTCCGTATCTCAAACACATTCTTCGGACGCTCCCACGTTAATACCAATTCTTTTTTCCCCGGATCTACGAACATCCCGTTCTTTGACACCACATGACCCAAAAATTTGACCTCAGATAACAAAAACTCGTACTTACTCAACTAAGCATATAATTGATGCTCTCTCAAGAGTTCAAGAGCAACGGAAAGATGAGATTGGTGCTCCTCTTCGGAAGGTGAATAGATAAGAATATCATCGACGAAGACAATAACGAATCGATCAAGATAAGTCCGAAAAATACGATTCATCAAATCCATGAAAGTGGCGGAAGCATTGGTTAGTCCAAAAGGCATAACGACAAATTCATAGTGACCATATCGAGTGCAGAAGGCAGTTTTAGGGATGTCCTCATGTCGAACTCTAAGTTGATGATACCCGGACCTCAAATCAATTTTGGAAAAGCAAGTCGCACCCCGGAATTGGTCAAACAAATCGTCGATTCTAGGCATGGGATATTTGTTCTTAACGGTGACACGGTTGAGCTTACGGTAATCTATGCATAAACGGAGCCACCCATCCTTCTTTTGAGCAAAAAGAACCAGAGCTCCCCACGGCGACGTACTCAGACGAATAAACCCCAAATCTTGTAGTTCTTGCAATTGTGTTTTCAACTCTCTCAACTCGACCGATGCAAAGCAGTAAGGTGGCATCAAAATGTGTGTGGTGCCCGGTAACAAATCTATCGTGAACTCAACCTCCCACTCGGGTGGCAAACCCGGTAACTCTTTCGAAAAAATGTCCGAAAAGTCACAAACAACCCGCGGTAACTCCTCATGTGTGGATAAATCCTCATCTAGTGTCAAACTCGCCAGCAAATATGCAATCGACCCCTTATCCCGTGGCTCATACATATAAGGCTCAAATGGCTCCCGACGTTCCCCGAAAAATTCAAAACAACCACTCTCCGGCCTACAAATATGGACTCAGCGTTTAAAACAATCAATAGTTTCACAGAAAGTCGATAACCAATCCATACCCAGTATGAGATCGAACCCGGACATATCCAACATTATGAAGTCGAACTCAAAACGACGATCTAAGATGACCAACTCACATCTCCGACAAATACGATCCAAAGGCGCCCTATCACCCAACGGAGTATCAACAAACAATGGAGGGCTAAGCTCCTCGGTTTCCAAGCCCAAAGCAAGTACAAAAGATGCGGCAATGAAAGAATGCGATGCTCCGGAATCAAATAAAACTCTAGCAAAAGAGTTGAACAATAGAAATGTACCCCTAACGACCGAAGTCTCTGGAGTCTGAATAGGAGGAAGTGGTGGTGGTGGTGGTAGTCATGTAGAAGCAGTGATAGCAAAGGCTCAACCCGAAGTAGTCTGAACTAGTGTGGAAGAATTAGCCCCTCTGTCAACCTGTGAGCCCTGAACTGAAGTAGTCTGACGATAGTGTCTCTGCGTGTGTGCACCCCTTTGCGGTGGTCTACCAAACCCAGAATTTGGCCTCGGCTGCTGAACAGAATCGGACTCGCAACGAGTACCCCCCCCCCCCCCCCCCCCCCCGCGCGCTGTGGGCAAAAATCTAGCAACGTGGCCAACTCTACCGCACCCGAAGCAAGCACTCGAAGCACCATGAACGCGAGACGGTGGAGGTGGGAGAGTCTTCGGATTAGGGCATTGAGTGCGAATATGGCCCGGTTGGCCACATTGGTGGCAAGTGATCGGTGGCCTCGACGAATTTTTCCCAAAGCCGGAAGAAGTAGGTGCCCGGAAAGTAGAACGGTTGCGCGAAAATTGAAGCGACTCCCCTTGCCTCTTCCTATTTTGATTCCCATAGCTTCCAAATACACCCCCGAAATTACCCGTTAATGCACTCAAGGTCGTGGTCGGCAGCCTCGCATTCTTCTTGTTAACCCCCGAAGTCTCCAAGTTTCTTGCCAATTCCAACACCGTAGAAAAACTCGTAAGGCCCCCACTCATCACAAATCGTTGAAGCGATTCGTCCAAACCCTAAAGAACCTCTTACACTTCTTCTCTTCCGTTGATACAAGTTCCGGTGCAAAATGAGATAAAGCTTGGAATTTCATAGCATACTCCGACACGGTCATGGTTCCTTGCTCTAACCACTCAAATAGGTCCCGAAGCATGTCCTTGAACGATTCCGAAAAATATTGGTCCTCAAAAATTGCCTCAAACTCGACCCATGTCACGTTCTCCACGTCCGGCTCATTCACATTCCCCGCCGTCCTAGCCATTACCCTCGACGCTTTCCTAGCCGCAAGCACCGACTTCCATCACTCATTAGCCTCCCCACTAAGTTGACAGGCAACGAGCTTCACCCTCACGGCATCCTCGGTTACATCAAGTACGTCGAACAACTTGCAAATTTTCGACAACCAATGGTCGGCTACTAAGGGGTCCCTACTAACCCCATCAAACGTAGGAGGGTTTAACTTCCGAAACTCCCTCACCACTTCTATAGCACGGTTCGAAGTATTAGCCCTAGGTGTTTGAGCCATGTGCGCCGCAACAAAGTCGGTTAGAAGAGGATTTGGTGGTTGTTGAAGTCCCGATTGTTCCACATCTTATTCATGTCGATCATTTCGATCCCCTGAATTTCTCCCGTGATGACTAACCTCATCATTGGCCCGCTCGTTTCTACCACGTCTAGCATTTCGACCACCTCTAGCGGTTGCACCACGTCTGGCACCTCTCCTAGGCGGCATATTTCTAATTGGAATATAAGAAAGAAACATCATTAAGCCCAACACTATCTCAAATGAGGTCAAAGCCCCTACGCCAACCCAACACGGGCAACTCAACACTATGCTCGTTAACTCATATGCGTCACAATATGCCTATTGTAGACACCCCGATTTTGAACCCAGGATGCACTCAAGCATTCCCGATGATGAAATAGACCAATCGTGCATATCCTCAAGGCTAAGAACAAGGCTTGAACTCACCGAACCACCCTAAACCATTCTAAACCCTCCTAGAACAACCTTAAACCAACCAAAATGACCAAAATACCCTTCAAACCATCCATAAACCATTTCAAAACAAACCCAAGCCTACACCATCTTCTAGTACATTCAAAACCCTCTTTATTGATATATAATATGTCCCAATCCATTTTGAAATGAGGGAGAAGTGTCCGTTTTACCAAAATGACTTGTTTTCCCGACCTTCTGAGGGTAAAATGGTCACATACTTGGATGTACAAATTATCTTGGGTTCAAACCACTTGGGTTAGAAATTACACTCGACAAGCTTTTCAACGCTTCAAACCACGCATGAAACGGAGTTCGGTAGCACCCGGGGCGGCCCCGCAAAGTTTTACCTTTTGAGCAACAGCCTTGAGCGCTCAAGGCCCCAGCCTTGAGCGCTCAAACCCAAAAATCCCACCTTGAGCGCTCAAGCCCACGGCTTTGAGCGCTCAACTCTGATCCAGATTAGTTTTCTGCAGAGCATCTAATCATGATATTCTACTGCAAGAGGAGCGTCTACCTATGTTTTCTACTGCCTAAATACACTTCCTAGACCCTTGAACATCTCCTCAATCACCCCCCAAACCCAATTCAAAAATTAAACCCATTTCCCTCCCATTTCTCTCTCTATATAAACCTCCTCCACTCCCTTGACTGATCTCTTACACACTCTCACACCCTTCATCAGCCCTCTCCACTCTCTCTCATCACTTCAATCACGTTTTAGCCTTTCTCTCCTCCATAGCCACCACCCTCCATCATCTTCAACCTCCAAAACACCCAAAAATCTCATCTTTAAGACCAAATACACATGGGTCTTTAAGATACCAACTACAACAGCCCCTCTCTCACTCTAATAAGCCATTTACAGCCCATACATTCCATCAATTTCGTCCAAACCTAGCTCTTCCATCAAAACCCACCTCATCCAAGCCAAAATCACCATTTTAAGCTCAAATACTCCATCATCCACTCAATCAATCACTCAATCAGCCCTACACTCACACTCCTATGTCCAAAATACTTCATCTATAGCCCATAAACATAGCCACTACCATCCATTCATCAAACCACAAGTTCAAGCCTTGATCAAGCCAAAAGGTAGTTAAAACCATGTGAAAATCACTGTTTTGGTCTTGCTGAGGGGGACCAGTGGGCTCATTCAAGTTCCTCATACTTGAAATGAGCCTACAAGGTCTGAAAAGTATCAAGAAAAGCATTTTATTTTGAGCTTGAGCGCTCAAGGTCTTACCCTTGAGCGCTCAATCCACTTTGAGCGCTCAAATCCCAACAGAAAGTCAGTCACAGTGTTTCAGCCATAACTTTTTACTCCGAACTCCGTTTTGGGCGTATTATATATCAAAACGTAGATAATTTGAAGGGCTACAACTTTGTAGTTTCATGTTTTTCTCATTTCTATATCAAAACCCTCCAAAACATGCAAATAGTGTCGGAAAGACAAATAATTTTGCTCAAGATGGTGTTCTAAGTCCTATTTCTCTCTTTCATTGTCATTTTCTTTGTTTATATAATTCCACCATCGCATTGTACATTGCACAAGCATCCACCATCACTTGGTTCGTATTTGAATACTTGTTTATGTGTTTTCCCATTCCCATACTCCCTGTTATTTGCTCAAAATTGATCTTCAAACATTTCCAAAATTTCACAAAATGTTGAGTAGAGACCGGTTCACGGACCGGGCGAGAGGGGTGCCGTAAAACGCTTCCCCTCTCGTAACCAAACCCCCGAATCCGAGAAATCTTTGGTTCCGCCATGATCAGTGAAATCTTTTTCAATGGGCAAACGAGTCATTTTTTATCGGTTTCTCGGGTTCGGACCTCAAATCCGGGTGGCGACTCTAACAATCTTCAATCTTTTCAAACGTCAAGTCGAATAAAATCCGGTGGGCCGTCCACACCTATGTTATGATCATGAATGTCACACAAGCACACAATGAATGAGAAAATATGATTTTCATGAGAAAACTAATGCAAAAGTTTAAGCCCCAAGACACGAAGTCTTCCCACGGTTCCTAAGTATTCGAACCTATGCTCTAATACCAAATATAGGAAATATCCACGTGGGACAAGTCAAAGTCTTACAATTCCTCTTTGAATAGTCAAAGTCAACAAATACATTCTCACCAATACGGATGAACGGGGCCCGAATACATAAATACCAAGTTTGAAAGTTACTACATTGGCCAAATAGTCAAAAGATTGACAAATAGAAGTTACAAAACTGTAATAACCCGAAATTTCAAAAATAAAAATTTCGGTTTATTAATTCGATTAGTTATTTTTAATATCGCTGAATAAAATAATTTATTATTTAGTTTAAATAATTTGAATGAAACTAGATCTAGTTTGTTTATTTCCTTTTATTTATTTTTCCGCGCCGTAAAATCAACGCGTGCACACCGAGTATTTCACTACATCGCATCCGGAAGGCCTACTAATTTTCCCAACTCTTATGTTGTCCTATTTTGACTAGCCTTAGCCTATTTAAAACCCTAATTAGACATGTGCTCAATTTTGTCTTCCTACCAATGTTGACTTTACTAAACCTAATTTGTATTTTTTTTGAATTAATGAGAAGAAAGAAAATTTGACTACTTAACAAGGTAGGCTACCTACCCAATTACAATCTTCTATAAATAGCTCACTCACCTTGCTTCATTTCTCACACCAAAATCTCCCAACTTCTCCACTTTGTGCTTTCTAGTGTTCTTGAATGAGTTCTTGAGTGTTCTTCTTGAAACTCATCCTAAACCACCACACTCCACCACTCTCGACCACCCCTAGATCTTAGAAAGGTAAAATAAGTTAGCTAGAAAGTGTTTGAACGGAGGTCAACTAGTCGTTACGCCACCGGAATTCAACTAGCTATTCGGCTTCCGACTAATCATCGGAATTAAGGTAGATACTTTATCTTAACCTTATATTAGTATTTACTAGTTCATATTAATTATGTTATTATTTTGCTTAAACGTGCTTAATTATGATTAAATGTGATTATGTTGGTGATTAGTGATTTTATGAACAATTAGACTTTGAAAAACACACTTAGTCATTACTATGCACGATTTGAAATTGACTTATCAAAATGCACCGTTATAATGCCCGATGGACTTTTGGAAACCTAAAATATCCAGTTATAATGCCCGAATGAAAATCGACTTTTCAAATTTACGCTGTTATGCTGCCCAATTGATTTTTGGAAAATAGCCGACTAAACTTTTCTTAAAGCGACTTCAAAGTGTTTTGACTGTACTTGGACTGTTGAGATTAACCCAAGGCTAACACCCTTGAGGGTCTGTCAAAAAAGATATGCCTAGCGCTGTCTAAGAAAGGAATGGTGCCAGTAACTGCATTCGTGCGGCCATCCAGCCTGGGACTCTCCTGGTTATCTCATTTGTCTAAAGAAAGTCACCAACGAGATTTTGTACCTAAAGTAACACGGTTATCATGAAATATTTTTAAACGAAAAGTTTATCTTGAAACGATTTCTAAACGGAAGATTTTTATGTAATATGGCATGTGCATGTTTTCCGAGACGGTACGACACGACACGTTTTTCAAGAAAATGATCGATTGTTTTTACAAGAAGAAATAGAGATGAGAATGAAAATACTGTTGTAAATAAAATACTGCCATTGGAGTCCCGCCTCAGTTCCCCGGTGTGAACTGGTGGTCAAAGCTCAATGGAACTATACTATAAACAACACTGCCATTAGAGTCCCGCCTCAGTTCTCCGGTGTGAACTGGTGGTCAAAGATCAATGGAACTATACGGTAGTGCTGTTTATAGTTCTCCTCAAATTCCGCGGGTGAATTTGACGGTCAGAACTTACTCAGTACAACACATAGTAAACGGATCTTATAAACAGGCTGTTAAGTTCGGTGATATAAGAAAACCGGGACTATGTCGTGTGTGACGCGGAGATAGCGGAACTCATACTGCAGGAGTCAGTCTATGGGTGGCCGAACCTTCGAACGGAAAGGTTGGTGACCGTTAGAACGGGGTTGTAAAACGGGCCAATAACTTTCGAGAGCTGTGAGATGTTGACATGGTTGAAATTTGAGAAGAATATTGTTAAGAGAAAGTGATACGAGATGTTGATACTGTACTCTGATTTTTATTAAAGGAAACGAGATACTGATACTATACTCTGATTTTTCTTAAAAGAAACGAGATACTGATTTTATTAAAGCTGCACTCTGATTTGAAAAGAAATGGGATACTGATTTTATTAAAGCTGCACTCTGATTTGGATGTGATACTGATGCATTGACACGCATGAACTTACTGTTTTGATAAATGGTTTTCAACTATTTACCTGCCAACTTTATTGTTCTAGAATTGCTAGTTTAAAGTTGGGGTAGGGTATCTATTGAGCGTCCTCGCTCACGGTTTTGCCCTGGCATAATATCACGATGTTGCTTCGCGACTCTGACGTATTATGCTAGATTATCACGTTGGACAGGAATACCTTTACGGAGAACACGGAGCCGGAGGAGCTGCCGGAATGGAGATCCACCAGGCGGAGGAATTTGCGGAGCCGTAGAACCCACCCAGTCTACTTTTTTGTAATCTGTGAAGGATAGACCATCTATATGTATTTTGGTTATTATTATTACTGTTTAGACCGACTTTAAATTGTAATAATAATCCATAACGCTTTTCCCAAAATGCGGGGCGTTACAAAAACCATCTTTCAAAAATATAAGACAAAGATGGGAAAATAACTTCATACATGTATAAGCTCCGTGTATGTGTCACTCCACAAGCACCCAATCTCATGCTCCATGGCAAGTACCTGAAAATTGATAGGTTGAGCTCACTAGCTCAGTAGGAAAACTATTCTACTAACGCAAGGGGTATAAACATGATGCATGCATAGCAAGAGAGTATGATGAGGGACACTACCAATGTATAAGGTTAGGATGAACGAATGACTATAACCCGACCACTAAGTACCCAAAATGTGTTCACATGTCTAAAATGTGTCCAAATGTCCCAAAACAAGTTTAAGTATCTAACCAAAATCCAAGCAATTGCCAAATTTTCATACTCGTACACAAAAATCCAATTTTTTGCCAAATATTCCAACATTTTATGAGAAAAACATTCATCAATTTAATAGGGAAGTATTCCAAAACTTCACCGTTTTCGCCAAAAAACGTCAACCGGCGCGTGTCCGGTACATAAAATCATGAAATTTGATAAATCACATGTCCAAAGATTAGTTTTATGATTTCAAAGGGAATTCGGTGTTCAAAATGGTGGTACGGGTCAAAAACACGAAGAAACGGACAATTGGGGGGCCAAACGGGCATCAGGGAACAAACCGGGACAAAATGAAATTTTGTGTAGCTGCTGGATTTTCCGCCCGGGCGGCCCCCAATCCCGCCCGGGCGTCTCGGGCAAATTCTGGACTCCCCAGACAATGCAAAACTTCACCCCAAAGGGGTGAAAATTGACCCCAAGTGCAAATGTGGTGTTTTAGGCCAAAAATTGGCAATGTAGAGCAACTAATGGACATCAAAGGAGGGTACAACAACAACCAATTGCATCAAACAACAATCAAAATCATAGATCACAAAATCAAATGGAACAAAACCCACTTTGGAAGAAAATCATGATTTTGAGCAACTGGATGAACAAGAGTGGG
Organism: Vaccinium darrowii; assembly: GCA_020921065.1. NCBI lineage: Eukaryota > Viridiplantae > Streptophyta > Magnoliopsida > Ericales > Ericaceae > Vaccinium > Vaccinium darrowii. The sequence goes on along the minus strand of CM037162.1, from coordinate 21,364,983 downwards.
ATATATGCAACATATCACATAGATACAACTAGAGGGAGTAGAATTTGTTCTCCTACCTCAAGATTGAAGCTTCAAATATGATGAGAAAACAAAACCCAAGAGCTTGAGCTTCCAAACCGAAATGCCCCCTTCCAAGCTAAAACCAACACAACCCAAGCTTGAAATCACGTAGAGGAGAAGGTTCTATGGTGGAACCTTGAAGGAATTTGGTTTTGGTGGAGCTTTGAGGTGTAACAATGGAGGAAAGTTGAGAGAGGGAGAGAGAGAAAGAGGGGGCAACTGTAGAAGATGGGAAAAATAGTTGATTTTTGTCATATTTTGTATACACACATGTGTATATACACCTCCCACTTAACACTTACACCCCTCATATTTCAAATATGTTTTAAAAGACCCAAATGCAATCTAATGCTCTCACATTGACCCATATAACTAAGTTTTCATTTTCTCACATTTACCCAATAGTATTCCGGGAAAATTATGCAAAAATACGGGTCCTTACACACCCTTTGTGGGTGTGTGGCTGCAGGCAGTGAGGTACGCTGCCGAAGCCGGAAAAGAGGGGGTTTAGTACTTGGAATGTGTGTTCGGTTACTGTGGAAACGGCGCTTCACTGTTGAACAAGGTATAAAAGGCGAACAAATGCGAAATTTTTGCGCTTTGCAAAGGTTCTCAATTTCTCCATTTCTCATCAGGTCTCTCTCTCTCTCTCTCTCTCTCTCTCTCTCTCTCTCTCTCCATGATTTATGTATATTTTGATACTATTTTTCCCCTTTTTTAGGTTTGTCCTTGCTTCTCCGCTCCAATTTTTTTTTTTCCTTCTTGTTTACCCAATATATAACACAGCTATATGAAACCTTAACTTAGGCTATGTTTGGAACATGAGGAAGGAAAGGAAAAGGGAAAGAAAATAAAATGAGAGGAAAGTGGGAGGAAAATTTCACTATTCACAAAACTTAATTTTTTTTATTTTCCCTCATCTTTCTCTTCAAACCAAACAAGAAGAGGGAATTTTTTCTATTTTCCTGTCCTTTTCCTTTCTTTCCTCATGTTCCAAACAGAGCCTAAAGGAGCAAATCAATACCGAGCAGTGAACACTGAGAATTGGTTTATAGAAGTGTGGTATATACAACGTCAGGTGATAGAAAACTAGCTGTTCCTTCAGTAAAACTCTTTCATCCTCGTCAGTGTCCATCATGGAAGATATAAATGCGACAGATATCGAGTGCGAGGCCTGGACTACTTTTTAATTAGGATGTCCCATGCATCTAATTGAATACTTATTAAATTAGGATAAAGTTGGTTGGGGAAGAAATGGAGAATTAATTTGTGTTGTGTTGTTTGGTTATGGTGTTGTACAGGTGTTATTGTGATTGTCGTCTCATGGCGTTCAGCATTGAAGATCGACCAGAGAATTTTTTTAAATGCTTTATTGGTTGTGCATTGATGACGTGTGCTGAGGCTTTACACGAGAAAGGATTAGACTATTACATGTTTGACTCTAATGTAGATTGGTCTTGTCTGGTGTTGAAATTCTCAAGTATGTTGTTGATGATGATTTTGTTACTGGTTACTCGGTCATATTTCAGCTTGTTGATGTTTTTGAGTGGATGTGTATTCATAAATTGTATGCATGAAAATTAGGTTGCCCGGGTTTACCTCGTTCGCAATATTCAGCTTCTTAAGAACAACATGGTACGTTTCTATTCTTGCTCTTAACTGTAATAAATATATATGGAATATGCTGTTGTGCAACATAACATGAAAACATCCCTTTGGGTTTAGTAGAATTCATTTACTATGTAATACGAAGTGTAATAATAGCACAGATGCAAGGCTCGGCAACCTATTCCCTATAACTACTGCAAAAAAGTAGCAAGGTGGCGATAAAGTTAAGTTTTAGGACTCTTATGCTCAGTGCTTCGACAGAAGCTTCTTCGATTGGTGTTCTTGCATGGAGATACCATCGGTAGTCGTCATCAAACACGCAACACTCCACTGGAGTTGGTTGGGCTTTGGCATTGCTAATGGCATATGCATGAAACAGTTTGAGCGTATGTTTCAGCACTTGGATATTAGATGCTCCAAAGACTATAGCTTGCACTGTAGTTGGGCCGTTTGAGATGGTGTATGAGAGCACTATCTTATATTCAATTCTCATGTCAGATCAACTGTAAGAAATTAAACTTAAAAGTAACGTTTTGGATTTGGTGATGTAGAGAGACGATTGACAGAGAGGAGAAGGAGATCAGACTGGTGATGCCGGTGCTGGAGTTCTAGATATGTTTTGGTTTGCTATCACAAGAGCACAAGAGAACCTAGAGAAAGAACATAGGGAGGGGAAAGTGAAGGCCAGGTTAAGAATCTGGAACCCCAACAGAAGGTTATTTCTCTCTCTCTTTAACCTTTATATTAACTGATTTGTATGATTTCTGCATGAATTGATCTAAGCTAATAGATTATTGGGCGGTTGATGTGAAAGGGTGAAAAACTAGGTTTCTCCATTAGCAGCACCATTGCTATGAAGGTAATTATCCAGCGAAAAAATGACTCCCAAGACGCAAAACTGACATGCAGATTGCAAAGAATAAAACAATGTGTTTGGTAAATGTAATATGTTGAGGAATTAACACTAGAGAATAAATCCTATTATAGATGATGAGATATCATAGAGAATAAATTACTCCTAACATAAATCCTATTATAGAGAATAAATAAAATGTATTTCATAGATGAGTAGTAAATCTAATGGAGCTTTAAGTATTACTTTGATGTAGTCTAGAGTAATGGTGAGTAGTTTCAAAGACCTTAGAGACCTAAAAGGAGAATGTGGCTTGCACATTTTGGACAAAGAAACCCTGGTTTTTTTTTCCTTCCTGTTACACTACGCTGGTTTTGAGGTTAGTTCAGGTATTTCACTCTTGGTTTTTAGGTTTCCTTCTTCTTCTTCTTCTTTTTCTTTCATTGTCTGTTTTTCCTTTTCATCAATATTTGGTACTTTAGGTTTATACATACACCTACATATGTACTACACAGTACACCCCAAAAACACTTTCAGTTGCGTACCTGGAACTTTAGGTTATTTTCTGTCATCATCTTGCCTTTTTTTTCTTTTTTTTGGTTATTTTTCCCTCATGTTTTATATGTGAGGTTCAGTTTCAGTTGATATTTAGCGGGTACAAAATTTGCAAAATTAAAGACATGATGAATATGTTTCGGCCTCTGTTTTTTCCTTTCTCCGATCTCCTTGATTTTGTGCTTCGTTACTATTGGTTAGAACTCTTTACTTTTCGCTGTACATGGTACATGGTTGTGTTTGAAAGGCTTCTCGAAAATGGAAAGGAGTTTGAAGACCAAACCAGGGACCATATGAATGAATGTGGTGCCGCATGAAGGAATATCCATATGGTCATGCATTTTGCGGAAACCAAGTGCTTTATCAGTCAGGTAATCTTCTATTTTACTTAGTTTGAGCTACTATGTCCATTTTCCTCTTATCAAATTTTCAAACTCTGTTGGGTTTTTGTGGAAACTAAGTAGAAATCTTAGTTGTTCTATGGGCTAAGGGCTTCGGAGTATTATTTTGTGGGGAAAAAATGGCTGCTCCTAAACGCCTCTCATTTTTGTGGCAGTTTCTGTCTGTGCAATTTTTTTTTTTTTCCTTATTCATATGCTTTGGGATTTCATCCAATGGTCAAGTTTTTTTCCTGCCGCTTTGAAATTTAGATTTAGTTTAAGGGTGGACAATGTGTCTTCAGATTTAATAGTGGCTAATTGAAAAAGAGAGTAATTTTTTTGGAACACATTCCACGTATTTGAGTTGAAGGGAAGCATGAAGAAGTGCAAGTGCATAATTACAGATGTTGTATCTTATGTATTCAAGTTCTAAGGGCAATTCAATTTGAATCTTTTTCTTTTGCTCAGCAAGTTTAGTTTCCAGTTTAGGTGATGCTACCATTTTGCATAGCTTATGGCTTGATTTAAATTCTTGTTCTTTTGTTTTAGTACCAGAGTTCTTGTTAGCACTTGTTGGTAGGCGTTATATATCGGTTGGTGCTTTGGTTTGCTTGTACTATTTATTGGCAAAACATCATACAATGGTTGGGGTTTCTGACAAATCTATGCTAATGTTTCATAATGTTCTTCCTTGTGATTTTAAATACTGGAGTCTATTAGTGTTTGCTATCTACATACCTGCTGCGAATACATTTGCAATTTTTGTTTTGAACGCAAACATTTTGTCATGAATCAAAGTCGGAGCATTCTGAACGAAAATAATGTGGTTCTTGAAAAGAAGATGTTGGTCTTAGCAGGCAATACTCAATCGAAAAAAAGTTGATGTGGAACTCAGCTGCCCATTTCTTTGTACATTGTTAATGATGACAAATTTCCCTAGATAGAATTGCTAGCAGCAAATATTACGGTTAGGCTAATGTGTAATGAAATGTTACGGTTATATATGGAAATTGTGTAATTAGCAATATGACTGAAATTTAAATAGCCTCATGGTTTGTTTTCGCAGCAACCTGTTTGTATTTAGTGATCTTTTTATTGCAGTTATTTGTTTTCTAGAATTGAAGTGTATCTATGGTTGAACAAAGCATACGAGAACTTCATTTTTTATCTGTTAGGAGTGCAATAAATTCAGCATATTGTGTTTTTGCTAATGGATATATTTTTTAATTTTGTCTTTAGTCCCACCAGCATCTCATGTGCCATTACTTCTATTAGTGAACTGAACCCTCATTAGTAAAAGATCACGTTAGATTGTATAGATGATACTGCATGTAATACCTTTTTTACTTTAAGATGGATTTCTTAAAGGCCAGCCTTCGATTGGTTTGGTTGGTCACCACATCCTCAAATATAGTTATTCCCTTTTCTTCATTTCTGTGGTATGAACTAATGCATCTTTTAAAGACCAAGCTTGGATTGCTTTGGTTGCTGACCACAGCCACATCCTGACACTAATTATTCAAAAGAGATGAATCAGATCCTTTTCGGTCCGACTTGGATCATTGCTAGGTCTTCAACAATGCTCATTTTGCATGCTAGAGCAGTTGTTTGTGTTTGTTGTTTGGGATTTATTTGGTTCAGAAGTTACGGTTTCGTAAAGTGTGCTAGCTCTTGGGTAGACAAGACTGATAACAGTTTCATCAAATTCCCTGAATCTTTAAAGCCGTAATGTTTATAATTAGAAAAAGACTTTTTATAATTAGAAAAGGACTCCAATATGGACCTCAGTATGCAATATTGGAGTCCTTTTCCAATTTGACCTTGTTTCGAAAATGCTTGAATTTTCTGTTTACATTTGGCTTATATGTTGTTTATGTCCTCAGATACTCCCTAAAGATTTGCTTAAGAAGTACATAACTTATGCTAAGTCAAGTGTGTTCCCAAGGTTTCATTGCATGATGCTAACTTGAACAACGTCACACAAATTTATGCCGAACTGTGGAAAGAATCTTTGGTTAGATGTCCTTCTGTTTTTTTGTTCTAATGATTCATCAATCATTGGTAATCTATTGCATCTGTTGGCTGATTGATATGTTATCTGATCGATGTGTTGGTAGCATGGACAAGGAGTTCCTTAAGCGGTGAGGCACATAGAATCCATGATTCGTGGCCCCAGACAAAAATCTAAAATTGGGCCCTATGTTTTTTCCTAAAAGACAAAAGTTAGAGACTCAACATGAACTTCAAATGATAGATACTTTGTTCTATATTTCGTTTTTTGTAGTTTGTGTCGTTTGATAAAACACAGTTTTCTGTCGTAATTGTTTATTGTTATTACAACAATAAAAAAATAATTGGAATTGGCAAATTGATGTGAACATTTACGAATACGCATGAAGTTTTTTATTTATTTTTTCGATAATGATGACACCGACCGAATATTTTTAAGAAAGTTGACAGACAATATGGATACAATGGAAGTATATATTCACAATCAAGTTCTTATAATATGGTAGTTTTGAACCTAGAACAATATTTATATCCTTAATTGCCCATTTAAAAGACTTTTTCGTGGTAATGTAAACTAGAAACTCAATGAAAGAACCTTTCAAAAGATTAAATGAATTAATACAAATCTTTTCTAGCGAAAGAGTCTACCCAAGTTTAAAAAGTGGGTATTTGCCAAATATGATATATTTTAGTATCTATTTCGACTATTTTAGTCAAGAGGTATGTAAAATAAAATAATTTAACCAAACCATATAAAAATAAATATAAATACAATTAATGAAGAAATATTGTAACCTTTTATACTAGAAATCTGAAGGGAAGGAAAAAAAAAAAAAAAAGAGGTGAAGGAAAAGCCAAAAAAAAAAAAGAAGAAGGAAAAGCAAATTGACATACTGAAGGAAAAATAGGCCCGGTAGTATGAATCGAACACAAGCCCAAGCCCTAAGGGGAGGGAGCTTTTCCGCTAAGCTATGTACTGCTTTTGTTACATTTGGGCTGCATAAATGATTTATTACTTACTCACATATGTATTTATGTGTGTGTGTGTATATATATATATATATATATATATATATATATATATATATATATATATATATATACATATATATATATATATATACCTATTATGGGGCCCAAATTTTGGGCCAAATGTTGGGGGCCCTAGACCCAGGCCTACTGGGCCAATGCCCAGGGCCGGGCCTGGATGCACCTCCGGCACCAGTTGACGTTGACATGGCAATGCATTTCCTGCTTGACTCCTTCATTTCAACATAGAAATTTGGGGTCCAGAAAGCTTTGCAAAAGGTACAAAAAGATCTCCCGATTGATCATTTTTATGAACCTACTGTTTCATCTTGATTGTATTGTTCTACTAATTCCTGTGTGGTCCATTTTGTCTAATTGATGTTCAAATACTGGAAGTTTGTCTGTGATGTTGTAACCCTTTTTCTCTTATGGTACCGTTGGGAGAGTGAGTTTAATTGCTGACGAGGCTCGAATGTCCGATAATGATGTTACTTGTGGCCATAACGTTTTGGAGTTAAATCCCACTTTGAGGGTTTGATTTGGGAGAATTGAGATGACAGTATCAGTTTTGGGAGAATTTAGATTCTATCTTTTGGTTGGAGCATAGGAAGCTTTTTCTTTGTGCTGCTTGTTTTGCACTTGATACTGTCATCTCAATTCTCCCAAAGGTTTTAAGCCATTAGAAATGGCTCCTGATCTATATGCCCACTCGCAACAATTGGATTCTTTACGGATGTGCTGCTGATGGCAGTGCAGTTGATCTTTTTCATGCTAAATATACTCGATGCTTTGTTAAGCTATGTGTCTGTAGAAGAGGATAAAGACAAATACCCATTCCTTAAAAGGCTAAAAGTAGTGTCCTCTTCTACAGAAAAAGGGGGAAATAAAAGCTCTCTTTGAAAATAATTGCTCCTTTTCAATTCTCTCCTGTCAAGTGGCTAGACAATGGACACTGAAATAGGGCTCTGATTGTCACCTACCATACTTATCTTTTTTGAAAAGAATACTCTCTCTCAACATTCTAACTAGATAGTATCATATAATTCTAAGAGCAGTTCACATTGGTTAAACTTTTATGCATGTGTCTCCAAAGATATACGTTGTAAACTTCCTCCATTATTTTGTGTAAAATTGGACAATCAATTGAGCAGGAAATGTTTAAGTTTGAGGTATATATTCTTATGTCTGTTTGATGGACTCTTGTTTTGTAAGATATGTAAAGCTGGACTTGATATTTTAATATAGGAACAATTGTTGGAATAGTCTTTGGAGGCCACGCCGAGACAATGTTTGGCATAACTGGCAAATACTTAAACGACAACACACAAGAAGTAAACTATAAATGTCCGACACAATTTATATTCACTGTTCATTTCAAAAAAATCACAATACCAAATATTTATAACAACATTATCATTGATTGCATTTTAAATACAAAGCAGGTTATCAATGGATGCTGCAACAATACAAGGTTCAACAATGGAGTTTGCCATTCATCTTCAAGCGTACAAATCAGACCTGAGAGAATCATTGCAGTGCTTGTTCACGGTTCACCATTGTTGACGTAAAAAATTTGTCTGAAATCATACAAGCTGAAGAAAAAATTTCCCCTTGCTATACTCATGCAATTCCAGCCACAACAGATCATTCAAAACAAGTAAAAGCTGAATCTTCATCCCCCAGAAAGGTCACTCCACAACAGACATGGAGCAAGATGGACTCGAGGATTCTGATCTAGAACTCCATTTTTGACGAGCTATTTTTATCAGAAATAGCTTTGTATAGATACTAACCTATTTGTTTTCACAAATTCTCGTTAACTTTGTACCCAAGACAATATGTTGAATACTTAAATGTTTTCATGTCTTCAATGTCTAATGATACACACTCCTTCATTCAAATGTTTCATTTTGAATACTATTTCTATGTTTCAATGTTTCTTTAATCTTCTTGTATCTTTCCGTCTTCAATTCAATCCAACAATAGAATACGCACACAAAAATGTTATTATTGTAAAATCAAACAATCTTTAACCAATGAGTACACAGTGACGTGCGAAGCACGTCGGACTCAACTAGTTAGTACTAGAAAACAAAGTTTAATCCCCCAATACCACTCTCTTGTCAAAAGCCTAGCTAGCTTATTAGGCTTTAATTGTTACTAGTATTATTCTTAACAGGGGAATCATGGATCATCTTTCTATTTATCCCAATATCTTGTTTTCCTCCTGGTGATCCTCCGTTATTGCATTCCCAAAGGCATTTGCATACTCTGGTAAAAAGTTCACAATGACTAGCGGGACGTTCATTAGGGTGTCTGGCTTCGCAATTTTTCGTGCAATTCGTGTCGTCTCTACTTTTGCATACTTCCAGATCCTCTATGCACCACCATCCTGCTTGTTCCGCCTTTGTTATCGTCCCCGCTGCAATCCATTGATTAACCCATTTTATAGACATGCAAAAACATCAACCATAGTAGAAATAAACTTTTGATACGTAATTAGCAAAAAAAAAAAGTGAGGACATAAAAAAGAACAATGCGAAAATCTATATTAATTTTTTAATTACGCTTATTTTTCTTTCTAGCCATGTAAACACCTATATGACTTGCTGGAAATAAAAAGGAAAATTAACTTTCCTGTTTTGTTTCTTCCCTTTCTTGATAATCAAAGAAAATTTACCTGATGAAGCAATGAGGAGGACAAGCAGAATACAACAAGCTGGAGAAGGTTTGGTCATCTTTCCAAATAAATCAAGCTTCCAAAATTTCTATTGGTTTTGGCTTGAATAATGATCATTCCAAAACAGCTACATATTTATACACAAATGGAAATATGTAGGGTTCAAACCCCATTGCCTTCCATATATTTGCATGTGTATGTGTATATAGATGGTAAAAAACTTAATTCTCATTATTTCGATTTTATTAATTACCTTATTTGTTCATGTGATATGGATTTGGTCAACCCCCATTGCCTTCCATATATTTGCATGTGTATATGGATAGTAAAAAACTTAATTCTCAGTATTTCGATTTTATTAATTACCTTATTTGTTCATGTGATATCGATTTGTTCATCTATTACTTTTTGTCAAATTTTTTTCCTCTATTACCATAATAGGCGTCCCACATTCTTTATTAGTTAATTAATTAACTACTTTCCTATTCTGTGCGGAATAAATTAATTCAGGTAATAGAAAATACAAATAACGTTCATGGACGGCTCCGATCATCCATGTGAAACTAGGAATAGACCCAAATCAACTAATTTGTACATCTTATGTACAAAAATTTATGTACCCCTAGCATTGTCTCAAACAATAATACTACTTGATGTCGAAAACTATATTGATCAGTTATAACACAAATTGACAAAGTAAATTGGAAATCATTTATCTGAAGATAAATGTTCTGTGATCATGTACTGATTGATATCAATTTGATGTGATTTTTACACAACTTAGATTTTAATGAAGTCTAGGATCCTCTTCCTAAAGGACCAGGCTCCATTTAGTATGTCATCCTTCCATTTGGTCCATTTTTAGACGGGTGGGATCAATTTTGCCGTGAAAACACAAAGGGAAAATGACCAATAAATGGTTTTTAAAACTAATAATACCAATTACATGGTAAGGTTTTTCAAAATGACTGAATACATGACAAGGAAAAAAATAATTCCACATACATGATACCAACAAATTGCAGGTCCAAAATACCCTTCTCATTTTTTAAGCTTAACATACACACCCCCTTCCCATTGTTCCTGGAAATATTAGCTGCCCAGAGTTGCACCGTGCATGTAACAACATTCCACTGTGAATGAAAAACATTTGCACCTTTCAATAAAAGAATTGCACTCGTATTAGTTCAACTTGTCCTGCTATTGTGATATCAAATCAAATCCTTTTGGACGGACAATGTCAAAATTGCACCGTGCATGCAACAATATTGCACTATAAATGAAAAACCTTGCATCTTGCAATAAAAGAATTGCACTCACGTTAATCCAACTTGCCTTGCCAGTGTGAGATTAAATCAAATCGTTTTGGACGGGCAATCTCAAAATTACACCGTGCATGTAACAACCTTGCACTGTAAATAAAAACCCTTGCACCTTGCAATAAAAGAATTGCACTCACGTTAGTCCAACTTGCATTTGCTAGTGTGGCGTCAAATCAAATATTTTTGGACGGACAATCTCAAAATTGCACTCTGCATGCAACAACATTACACTGTAAATGAAAACCCTTGCACCTTGCAACAAAAGAATTGCACTCACGTTAGTCCAACTTACTTTGCCAGTGTGAGATCAAATCAAATCTTTTTGGATGGACAATCTCAAAATTGCACCGTGTATGCAACAACATTGCACCGTAAATGAAAACCATTGCACCGTGCAATAAAAGCACTACACTCATGTTGGTCTCACTTGTCTTGCTAGTGTGAGGTCAAATCAAAGATTTTTCAAAATAAAATGTACTTTCTTACATAGAAAATAAAAGAGAATAAGCCGCCTAAGTGTCTAGCATCGCTGTTTGGTTTTTCTTGGCTAGAGGCTGCATGTCTCACCATCCTCCTCTTTCTTGTTGTCCTCATCCTCATCTTTATCATTCTCACCCCTGCTGCTCTCATATGGCACATCATCATCATCACTGTAAGAAGCGATGTCGAGTTGTAGTCTAAAAGGTTACTCCCCCACGTCCTGCTGAAACTTTCCCACCTTGAGCTTGCATTGGGGCACGTTGTACAAACCCAAAAATATCAAAAGGCAGAATAAGAGAAAGAAGAAGACATGATGAGAAGAAAGAGAGAATGAACATGTGTCCTAGGAGCAAATTTAGAAGGTTTCGGGTAAAACGTCTAACAGAAACTTTTAGTTGAATGCAATCACTTCTATCACAATCATTCCCAAGCAGTGACAAATAAGATTTCGAAGGAAAACTAAAACAAACACCATTTGAAATTTTGAGTTAAACTATGTATGGCCAGAAAAGTTGATCAACTTAGACAGGTCAAATCCTAACATATATTACTTGTCCTTGGAGACAAAAATGCTTGAAGTCCATTTAGTAGAAATGAATAGGTAATACATTTAAATAAAAGTTCTGTAATTTAAATGGATTTGTCCATAGTAATAAGACCTAGAAAAACTACACATGCACGCTTCTGTTTTGAGACATACATATGCTAGTCATAGTTTTTTTTCTGTTTGTAGGTCATAACTTTCAATGGATACAAGTTTAGCATCTAGGCATAACCATGTTATCGTGGTCATTGCTGTTATAATGGGCATCAGGGCATCATGAATTCATGATTACTTAACCATCAAACACTCTACAACGAATTTTGGCAAAAACAGTAGCACAAGCACAACAAAAGAACAATGGCTATGATCACGACGCTACTTTATGAACTCGTCCTATTCCCCCTTTTGTATGTTGAAGAGGATGATCAAGAAGAAGTATCAAATGCAAACTGAAAGAAACTTATTGTTATTGTTATTGGTCATATTAGAGGTTCGTCAACGAGAACATTCAAAAGAGAATCGCTCTCTTTCTTCGCGGGCAACTAAGAAAGTGTTACGAGATCTTCAACCGTTTTTTCTAAGCTCCATAAGTTCTCCCTTTTTCTGATTACCAAATAACAGCCTATTGCTAAGCTCCAGAGGAATTCCCAGTTAACAGCCTATTATGATCTTTTGTCTGTTGTATGCTTACATATTTGATTCATAGTCAGACGTAGATTCCCCCATGTACTGGCAACTGAAAAGTTTTATAGACAGCACTTCAAAACTATAAAGCTCCTGAGTTCTATCACAATCAGTATCGACCAATAAAATGGTCATTTGGACATGGCCCAATAACCAGTAAGATGAAGCATCAAGATTCTTGTTATATAAGAGCAGCTGAATTCCCATTGGAACAAAAAATATATTGTTGCTCTATGGTACCAACCCAGATCTAAATATTAACCTCATCTGAGTATTTATAATCAATACCAATACAAAACAAAAGACCACTCTTCTCACAAGCATTTTATCAAACAGATAGGGTGCGAAACCCATGTGGGTTGATTTTCTTCTATACAAACAACCCACAAAAATAACACACACATATATTGGGATGGAAATTTGAATAACAAGAAAAAGGAAAGGAAATAACCTTCGATTTCAGGTAGTGGTTGAGGACGGACAGACAACCAATAGGGCTTCGAGTGGCTCTGATCGTCGTCGATTGGTGCGGCGTGAATACTTCTGTAATGGGAAACGATGTCGTCTGCGTGTGTGTAACGGGAAACGATGTCTTCTGCGTGTTCCGGTAAGACAGAGAGAGCGAGAGAGAGTGCACCGCGTTGCACAGGGAGGGAGCGAGAGAGATGGAGGGAGGTTTACTCGATGGATTTGAAACAACGAAGAAGACGAAGAAAGGGTTTGTGTGTTTTACAGTGAAAGGGGAAAATTATTCTACCTTTTAGAGGGAAAAATTGTTGTGAGGGTATTTTGGGCATTGCAACTGAAATTTACCATGCATGTGTCATTTTTTTTTCTCCTTACCATATCTTTGGAATTTCCCAAATGACCTCCTTTTGGTCATTATTTGCTCCTAACACCACCTTTTGGTCATTTTTTACGAGAAGAGGGTGAGCAAAACCCTCCCTATTATTGGTTGAAATGATGTGGACCCCACCACAAAGTGATGTCATGCTTACCAAAAAGTGTATTGTAGAGGTAAGCATGACATCACTTCGTGTGTGGATCCCACCATTTCAACCAATAAAAGATAGAGTTTTGTTCACCCTCTTTTAAGGACAGTGAACAAAATTGCACTCCTCATGAGCATAGTCCCCGAACATAAATACATTCTCGGAAAAAATGGTTCAATTGGACTTTGATGACTGTGTAACATTTTCTATTTGCAGTAGACAAAATGTACGACAAAAATGTGAAATTTGAAACTTCCACCGGCTATTTTGTCTTAGAGAAAGTGCATGGAACATGAAAGGAAAACATGAAAAGGCATCCGACGGATGAGATTCATTTGGTACACTAGTGTACCAGACAGATCTAATTGGTCGGATATCTTTTTTCATGGTCATTTTCATGTATTGTAAGGCTCTTTGTCTTAACGGGAGCTTATGTGACACAAGCGGTGGCTGTGAATCCAGAGTGGGCCACACCGGCCCAAAAACCAAGGAAGCGGGGGGTGTTGTGTACAGTCGTGCTGTGCACCCCTCGGCCGTTGGATCGTGATTTGGACGGCTCGGATGAGTTTGACAATTTTTTTTTAATTTTGATTTTTTTTTACCAAACGCATCCGAGCCATCTAAAACACCGGAAGCGGGGGTGCTATGCACCCCTCGGCCATTGGATCGTGTTTTGGACGGAGCCGTCCCAAAAACCTGGGGATAACAGACTTAACGAAGACTGTCCCTTGTTAAAACTAGTCTCTCTCTCTTTCTCTCTCTCTCACTGTGTGTCTCCTGGTGCAATTCTGTCTCTGGGTATGTGCGACACGTGGTTGTCTCCATTTCACTCCCACCCAAGCACAGAAATTCCGAAACCCTAACCACTATGGACACTCATATATCACATATATCATCGTGAACCAGACCTAATCCAACTCTTTCTTCTTCACCTTTGGCATTCCATTTTCACCACAACCTGAAACCCCCGAAAAAAAGAAAACCAAGATGTCTGACCTGCCGGAGGAAGTCATCGCCGACATACTCTCCCGATTACCAGTGAAACCCCTTGTTCAATTCAAGTTGGTATCCATCCCTTGGCGCTCCCTAATCGAAAGCCCCAATTTCGTCAAATTACACCTCAACCGCTCAATCGAAACCAAGTCCAATCAAACCCTGATTTTGAGAGAGGAACAGCTCTACTCTGTCGACTTTGATTCGCTCGACGGACCCCTTGCCGATGCCGTAAGGCTCGATCACCATCCCTTGAGGTGTCAGGACTATGGAACTGAGGTATGGGGTTCTTGCAATGGGATACTGTGTTTGTCAAATTCGTTAGATACTGTTGTTTTATGGAACCCATCGACTCGAAAATCAAGAAGATTGCCTTATGCTGCGGTTGAGTTCCCCAATCAGCCTCGTTATTTTGTGAACCGGGTTTACGGATTCGGGTATGATAGTGTGAGTGATGACTATAAGCTTGTTAGGATTGTGGTGCTTAGAGGTAAAGAGGATGATTCTGTGCACTATGAGGTTAAGGTTTATAGCTTGGAATCGAATTCATGGCATAGGGTTGGGAAGTTCCCGCACTACCCTTATTTAAATAGAGTAGGTGGTGTACTAGCCAGTGGTAATTTGCACTGGGTTGTGAATGAAGAAACTGAGCACGGTGAGACGAACTTGATTGTTTCTTTTGATCTCGGGTGCGAGGAATATGGGTTGGTGGCGCAACCCGAGTTCACGAATACCAAGTTTCACTTAGATGTGGAGGTATTGGGAGGATGCCTTTCGTTGATTTGCAATTTTTACTTGACCAATGTTGATATATGGGTTATGAAGGAGTATGGAGTTAAGGGATCTTGGACAAAGTTGATATCCGTGCCGCAACCGGGTGTATTAAGGTCTTTTCAGAATGTGAGACCCATTGGTTATTCAAAGAGAGGCGGGGAAGTGTTGTTGCAACACGGCCCTCTAAGGCTCCTTTGGTATGATCTTAAAGGGAAAACAGGCAAGAGTGTTAGAATGCGTGATGTACAAGAGTTGTCACAAGTAACAATGTGCGTGGGAAGCCTTGTTTCGCTCAAAAGTCGTGGAGGTGAACGCGATCGGAAGAAGAAGCAAGAGCAAGAAGAAAGGAATATGTAAGCTATTGTCCAAGTGAACTAGTTCTTTCAATTCTAGATGTTTTTTTTTTTCTCTATATACAATTATTGCTCTAGTGCATCTTGTTGTCTGTTGTTCATTTTAGACGTACTTTGGATACTTTGTTTTTAACATAACGCAAGCTATAGTTGGGAAAAAAAGACCGACGCAATTGCGTATGTCGTTTGCAATTAATGAGTATGTATGCGTAAATCCAACTAAAACATGCACAACCAATGTTTTAAAAATCGGACCAATGAGCAAACCGGAAAAGGACCCGGGTGGACAGTTCACCGGTTCAACCGCGGTCGAACCGGAGTTGGATAGTGATGTCATAATTACGTCAAAATATTTAAAAAATATACATGAAAGAATATAGTACATATTAAACATAATTTGTTAAATAAATTTTTTTAAAATATGCATATTTCATTCAAAAGAAATTAGTTATATTTGGAGATTTAATAGTCACTGTAATTTGAAAATGTTTGCAACGGTTAAAGTAGTAATCTTTCGTACGTAGTTGTAAGCATTTACAAGTATTTATTTCTGCCCATAGGTGTAAAGGTTTTTTCCTTGAAAGGGTATCCTCACCAGTGTAAGACTGTAAGTTAAGCCTGGTGGAACTGTGAGATTATTATGCTATTCTCTAGCCTTTTGTCCCACATTGCTTGGATGGATGACGACAGAGGCCTTTGGTGGTATATTAATCACATGTGCATCACCACTTTAGAGTTGCTTCTGACCTTCCTGGGTCAAATGAACCACTGCTGGTTCCGGTTCAACCGCGATTCCTCAGCGTTTTTTGCTAAATAGGCCGGTTCTCTTAAAAGAGCAGTTCCGAGGTTGGTCCAGACCAGACTTGGCTCTGGTTGGGGTTCAACCGGTTGAACCATCCGGTCCGGTCTCTAAAACAGTGAGTGTAACCTCTATGCAGTGCACTTTTTTTAAAAATAATGCGCAAGCTCTGTATAATGGAAGTATCACATAAAGAATACTCCTGTCAAGTATGTATCTCTTCTGAATCTACCAAAGCAACAGTTTGAAAACTTCCCTTGTAACCAAAAATGAAAACGCTGTAGAAGAACCTCTTTGAGTCTGTATCACCAACTCTACGTACTTAAAGTTGCCAGGGATCTGTTCGCTCCAAATGCAACCCATCAGTCACAAAGATGCCACCAACTATGCCTTTGTAGGCTTTTTAAAGCAGCAACCTCCTGCTGTACTTCATGGAAATGAATTGACGAGCCTTGCATGACCTAATAAACTCCAAAGATTAGAAATTATTCATACTCCAGAGGTCTAGCCATGTAGCAGTGCAATAAAAGATGGTTGGAGGACAACGCTACCTTCCTAGTTCCTGTTCTTGGAACACCAAGGTTCCATTCATTTGTCAAGAAACTAGTGCAAGAAAAGTAGAAAACCATCCCCAATAAAATTACATTGAAGCAAAGGAAAATTTCATTTGATAAAAGAAATTTAAGTGAAAGTTGGAAAGTAGTTAATTAGGTAGCTATGAAGCACCGACACCTCTCCGGGACCCCGTATCGCAGTGTCCCAACACGGGGACACGGAGACACGGCGGGACACGTGTCCCGACACGCCACGTGGCATGGGACACGGCTGTAGTGCTTTTTTGGATGGGGACACGGCGGGGGTCAAATTGAAATATTTTAAAACTTTTAGGGGTCAAATTGAATTTTTTTTAAAGTTTTAGGGGTAAAATTGAAATTTTAAGTTCTAAAAAAATTCAATTTTACCCCTGAAAGTTATAAAAAAATTCAATTTGTCCCCTAAATGTTTTAAAATATATTGTGTATATATATATGTAAATAAATATATAATTAAATAAATAAATAAATATACACGTGGCGTGTCCCCCGCCGTGTCCGTGTCCCCATTTTTTAAGAATTGCCGTGTCCCCGTGTCCGTGTCCGTGCATCATAGTTAGGTAGAAATTATTGGAGAAGCAAGATTCCTTGTAAATCTTTTGCTTTTTGCAGGACATGTTTTGAGGGGTAGCTAGTCCTAGTGGGAAAGCTAATCCTAGCAGACTAGCAGTGCAATAAAAGATGGTTGGCCGACAACGCTACCTTCCTAGTTCCTATTCTTGCAACACCAAGGCTCCGTTCATTTGTCAAGAAACTAGTGCAAGAAAAGTAGAAAACCAGCCCTGATAAAATTACATTGAAGCGAAGTAAAGGAAAATGGAAATTATTTTCCTTTATTCGTTCATTTGATAAAAGAAATTTAAGAGAAAGTTGGAAAGCAGTTTAATTAGGTAGAAATTAATGGAGATGTAAGATTCCTGCTGAATCTTGTGCTTTTTGTGGGACATGTTTTGAGGGAAAGCTAATCCGAGTGGGAAAGTTGGAGATGTGGGTCCTACAACTTTCCTGCTAACTGAACACATTAAAATGCAGGAAACTTAAACATTCTCGTCCTTTTTTTTCCTTTCCCTACAACTGAACAGCGCCCAAGTAGGAAGCATCTCACCCCTCTTTTCCAAGTTTTCCAAAGTCTAGATGAAATATAAAGCTGTGATACAATTCATGTTGACGCCTTGGTTGAACTGCAACTGCCCAAGGAAGGCTACCCTAGGAATTCCATCTTAGCAAGCGGTGATAGGACAAATATAGTAAATACCTGTCTTTCATTGAAGTTTTGCTTTTTAACAATTATTTTCATATTGGGACAGATAGGAAGACTTGTTTTTGTTGGCAAAAAATAGATACACAATCCCAAAAAATTAATGAACTGTCCAAATTTTTTTATAAAAAAAGTAGAATAAAACAGGGAGTAAGAAATCTATACGAGGCTACGTTGTAGGACTCCTTGCTGATGACTACAAAATTTCAGTTGCAACTGAATCTAAACCAATAAATAGCAAAAAGAATTTAGGCACGCAAATCTCACTTTCGAATGAGCCTGAGCAAAAATTGTTGCTTGTGAGGAGAAATTATTCTTTTCCATTACAATAACAATAAGTGAAAAGATTCATGTAATTGTCACAGACTTTTTGCTGTTCCAATGACTATACACATCACTTGAAGAAAAAATCTGAGGAATAGAGGAAAGTATTCATCACAAGTTATTAGTATTTCACAAGAGGGGAACTGATTGAAGTCGAATTGCGTAACAGCACAAATAAAATATCTAGACTGTGTACAATGTGATTGATAATGTCCAAATTGGTGAACATGGAGCCAAAATAGAGTTAGCGTCTAGAGAATAGACAATGGTCCATTGTCTATGAAAAACTGTAATGAAAACTCCAAATAAGAATTTAATGAATGATACGAAGAGTCGAATAACAAAATAATTTCTAAGACCAAAACATTGAGGAGAGTAGAAAGCATTGATGACCAAAAAAATGTTCCGTTGTTGGATTATGCCAAGAAGAGGAGTTGAGAGCAACTAGAAAAAGGGGTAGATGAGTTTCTATTTGTTTGTTTATAGAAGACATGGCATAGGGCTTGGCAGATTCTTAATCTCTTTAGAGATGGAGTTCTTCTCAAAAGTGACAACAAAATGTATGCGTTGTTAATATTTAAGAGTGCTGCTAAACATAATGCATTCAACAAAATTGGTTGGTGATGACTAGAGTTCTCTGGCTTATATGTATCAACAAGTTGCTCATTTCCTGCCTCATAATTATGGATATCTCTCAGGGGTGGTTTCCTCTCAACGGGGTTCAAACTGGTGCTATAAGCTACTGGAAGAAGAAACCGAGGAGCTATATGGTGGAGGGGTAGGTAAATAAATAAAGATGCTCCGCTTTTTATTAGTATCTGTTTATGCTATTACTTTAGGAGCACAGTGCACCAATGATGTTTGTGTAGTTGATATTCTGCACATATGAATTTACATCAAGACTGATGCAATATGTCTCTCCCCCTTGTCCTATTCTGTTGCCTCATTCGTCTTAGCAATTTTTTTTTTTTTGGTTGCCAGGGTTTATGGGTGCACATGTTATAGGATGATAACGCAGTTTTCAGGCTTGAAATTGGAAGGGGATTTTTTTTTCCAATTAAATAGCAACTATCAATGACTTGACGAGTTTTCCTGTACATGTGACATCTGCATTCAAGATTGTGGTCTCACTTTGTAGAAAGATAATTCTTCCCTTAGTTTGGGATGTTATATTATATGCCACCTGGTCCTTTGAAGGCTGGTGGTTGAGTGATTTTGGGCATGGTAAACATTTTGCTTGTATCTGAGATCAGGCTATTCTTAGACCTATTTGGTATAGTTATTATTATTGTTTTCATGTTTTGTTTTCCGCTCCTTTTTTCTTGTTGGTATTCCATATATGGAACCGATGAAGAAAACTTGAGAATGCCTTAATTTTCTTATCTGAGTCACTTTCTTTTCCGAACTCAGCAGAAAATTCGGAAGCTTTTCACGATTGTTTCCTGGCTCGGGTTATTACAGTAGATTTTCTAAAACAAAATTTTCCACTAAATGTGTTATTGTTGTTCTTTTTTTTTTTTTGGTTTTTCCTGTTTTCAGACAAACCAAATGGATAATTCTTTAAACGGCAGCTGTTTGACACCTGACTAACATTTCAATATGTAGTGAAGATTTGGAATGGTATATTTTCAATCGTTCTGATGTGTTCTGTTATTATTTCATGGCTTTTACATCCACAGGTGTGTTCTGATGTGTTGTGTTGGGTTTTGGTTTCTAAGTTTTTTGACGCTCAAGGCAAAAGCTGCTCAACCTAAGGAGGATCGCAGCCCTTTGTGCACAGAAGCTGTGACCAGCTGGAGGGGCCTCCATCCGGTTGTTGTGGTTGTCGTATGTTTAGTACTGCTATTAGGTTAACAAACTAACTGCCTTTTCGTTGCATTTGAATAAGAGCCCCGGTTAGCTAGTAGCTGGAGCACAGATCTTGAAAAGCAGGCCCGGGGATGTAGTTTTATGTGGCCTTTGCATTATCGTCTTGTTGTAATAAAGTTCTTGTATCTATGCAAGCAGAACAGAGAGTGTTATGTGCATGCCGCTTGTTTTATTGAAGTCCAGAACGGTGTACTGTCTTTTATCAATGGGAAAGGGCAACTCAGTGCATGAGGCTCCCATTCAAGCAGGGGCAGGTAGGGCTGCAAACGAGACGAGCTGAGATTTATTGTGTTCAACTAAATTACCCCCAATTTATTAATTTTTTAATTTAATTTGAAAAAATACAAAAATCAATCTGAACAATTTTTTTTGTCTTCTTTGAATTAATTTTACGTTTAGCACACTTTAAACCATGACTTAACTTTAAAAAACCCATGATACAACTAATTGGATCCCACCCAATGACTTAAATTAAAAAAAAAAACCGTGAGAAAACTAAAACCCATCCCCTTCCCAGTAACCCCAATTCATTCCCTGGCCTTCCTTTTTTTGTTTCTCACTATCTGTCTCCCTTTCTCCTGCCGCTCTCCTACTGCATCCTCTAGCACCGGCGATCAAGGCAAAATCACGAGTCAGGAGATCAGCTTCTCCGTCATCAACCCAGATTCAACCCCCGCCGCCGACCACCACAACCCAGATCTATTATTCGATCAGCTCCTCCTCTGGTTTCTCTCTCTCTCTCTCTCTCTCTCTCGTGAAAAGCAAGGTGGATTTGGAGGGGCATTTTGGACCTAATCCACCCGGATTTGCCAATGATAGGGGTAAGGCCATCCTTCGCAAATCCACCTGCGGGTGGATTACAAGTCCGGTTGTGTGGGACCGGAGCCCAAATCCGCCCTCTCATTTTGCATCCCAAACACCGGATTTGTGTGGGGCTGGGATTACAAATCCGGGCGCCATCTCCGGTATCCAAACAGGCCGTAAGGGTGTGGATAGGAAGCTTGGTGTGTACATTGTATATATAGTCGGTTTCTAGTCCGGGATCCTTAAAGTCCGGGATTGTCTGGACCAATCCTTTCCTAATGAAATTTTGATGATATGAAACGTCCAACGTGTTTAAAACATGCTTTTAAGGGTCCTTACGAGAAATCATATAAAAAAAATGATTGGAAGGGCTTCATCCGAGTAGTTTTCGATTAAATACAGTTTTATCAAAAATTATTCAGATGAACCCTTTTCAGCCTTTTTTTTTTTGGATGATTTCTCGTAGGGATCCTTAAAAACACCTTTTAAACACATTGAACAATTTAAATTATCAATATTTGATTGGAAAATGAAAGGTGTGGACAGGAGCGGACTTCGAGGGTAGTGAACTCGAACATTGGTTTGTATGTGTGTACACACACACACACACACACACACATACGAATCATCAAAACATGTTTTAAACACATTGAACGGTTCGGATCATCAAAATTTTAATCCGAATATTGGGAGTCTTTCACTGTAGCAAAGTAAGGAATCCCTTATTAGAAGCTTGGTGTGTGTGTGTGTTTCCCTCCGTCCCGAAATGTTTGTCCTACTTGTAAATTTCAACATTTTATGCACAATACACAATAGTACCCAAAACTTGTAACTTTTCAAGTTTGACTCTAATAAAATAGGAGTTAATCAAGTTTTGAAATTAAATTGTTTTCCAGAAAGCGGAAAGTCTTGCCACCAATGTAATCAGATAACTTTTTCAAAATTTTAGTAGGGATGGCAATTCCCCCAAACCCGATGGATACCCGCCCCGCCCCCACTTATTTGGAGGCGGATATTACTTAATTTTTCATCCAATAGGAGCAGGTATGGTTGGACTTAAAGAATCCCCAGTTGAAAATGGGGCGGGTATAATTTTGTGATATCCACCTCCGAATACCCGTCCCCGCCCCCGTTTCCAATTGTATATGTATATTTTTTATGAATGTATGTATATATGCGGGCATATAGTAGTATATAAATGTATATGTATGTGTGTATATATAAGTATGCATATACATATGATTTGTGTATATTGTTCCGAATTAAAACTACATATTCTAAGTGTTAAAAAAAAGTTTAGTGATAGTAGTTAAAATTTCATATATCCTGGAAGACTGTTATTTTTTTGTAATTCTCTATTCTATTTTTTTGTAAATTGTTGTTTTTGTTATTATAGGACAAAAATTAGATCTTATCCTTTTTTTTTATTTTTTGGTTCAACAAATTTGGATATGGATTTACCCGAATATACCCGATCCCCAGTGGGAGGCGGGTATGGTGGATTGTCCACTATCCTTTTTGGGTATGGAGGTGGGTATAGGGATGAAATTCCCAATTGGAAATCCGGGGTAGAATAGGGTTTCCCGATCCATACCTTACCCGTTGCCATTCCTAAATTTTAGAACGCACTTTAAACTTTTCAATTATTCTTCTTTTGGTCTCATTGTTTTGATTGATAATAGTATCTCAACGGCAGAAACGAAATTATACAACTTTCTTTTGTTGAAAATTTTAAATTGGCCCCATATTTTGTGCAGAAAATTGGTGTAAATGCCAAGTTTGGGGCTTTAAATAGTGTTTAGTCCAACTTAACTTATTTTAATGCCTCCAATACATTGATAGAAAAATTTTGAGGGCTCAAGGACAAAACTAGACAAAAATACCCTTAATGAAATCACTCACGCGCGTCTATCTTCTTGGTGTTGACCGGCACAGATTTCCCACCGTGTGTGTCTTCTTGGGAAATGAATCAATAACTTTGAACCCGTCACTTTCCGCACAGTGACCCTCACCTAACTGACCCATCACTTTCACGTGACATCACCTGCCATTTTCCCAACCCACTTTCACGTCTCTCTCTCTCTCTCTCTCTCTCTCTCTCTCTCTCTCTCTCTTGTGTATGTGTGGGACAAAATTGATGGAATGAGACAAAATTAATTTCTCTCTCTTCAATTTTAGGGGTGGGTTCAATTTTTGGTGTTCAATTTTAGGGGATTTAGGCTATTTAGGGATATGGTATAGTGGGTTTAGGTATTTTGGGTTTAGGCACTTAGGGTGCACCTTCCAATTATAGGATTTTAGTGGTTTAGGCACTTTCATAGGGTACCCTAGTTTTTTAGGCACTTTTATAGGGTACCCTAGGGTTTAGGCACTTAGGGTGCACTTTCCAATTATTGGGTTTTAGTTGTTTAGGCACTTTCATAGTGTACCCTAGTGTTTTAGGCACTTTCATAGGGTACCCTAGGGTTTAGGTTTAGGGTGCACTTTCCAATTATAGGGTTTTAGTGGTTTAGGCACTTTCATAGGGTACCCTAGGGTTTTAGGCACTTTCATAGGGTACCCCGTGGTTTAGGTTTAGGCACTTTCATTAGGTTTGGGAGTTTAGGCACTTTCATTAGCTAGTGGGGGTATTTTTGGAATGTGTAGGTGATTTGTCCTTTTGGCATTAAGAAAAAAGTTGATGTCCTTATTGAAGTAAAGACTCATTTACTATGTCCTTCCAAAAAACGGACCCTATTTTGTGACAGCCAAAAAATGAAAGTAGGACAAACTTTTTGGGACAGAGAGAGTATATATATATACTCACATGGACTTAAGACAACAAAAAATGTTATACTTGTGCATGTATGTATGTATGTTTTATGTTGTATATCTATATGCTCTACAGGAAAATAGTCTCAATTTCAAAATAATAGTGAGATTTAATAAGTTTTTGAAATGATAGTGTATTAAGATATCAAATTGGAATAAGAAGTCATATTATTTTATTTCTCTAAAAAGTAAACAAGTCTTATTGAGACGAGCCTTGACGTGTTCAGGCTCGTTTGTTAAGTTTTCAACAAGCTCGAGCTTGAGCCGAGCTTCAATAAAAACTTAACGAACCGAGTTCGAATGAGCTCTTTTCGAGCCGAGCCGAGCTCACGAATGGCTTGGTTCTTTGCAGCCCTAGGGGCAGGTATAGCAAACAATGAACAAAAATTGCTCCATATTGAATGGCTCGGTTCATTTACAACCTTGGGAGCAGGTATAACAAACAATGAAAAAAATATTGTTCCGTAATCCGTATCGAACCGCAGCCCAACATCTTGGAATTTTGCTGTATATTTCCAAGCATTGCATGGTTGTGACAGTTCTACAATGCTCCGGCTAACTTTTGAAATGTTTCCGAACTTCTATTTTAGCTTGGAACAACATGCTGAACCAAAAATTGATCTTGTACTCAACATTATCCCACTTTTGAAGTGGCTATTACCGTGACTCTGAACCCAGCTCTACCAACAAATAACAGTTGCATAAAATAGAAAGTTTCGGTTCCTGGTAGAATTGGCTCAGTAGAATTTACAAAACCCCGAGGAACTTTGAACATTAAAAAGGTTAAGATTTTGGATGGCTGAAGTGAGAGAAAAAAAAAAACAAAAAAAAAGAAGGGGAGAAAACAACAAACAAAAACAAAATTTAGACCAACAATTTTCCACTTTCCAAATCCCAACAATGTCTGCACCATCTTCTGAAATACTAATGGTTTTTTTTTTTTTTTTTTTCCTGGTTTCCAGAATTTGAAACCACTAGTTCCGCACCATCCAGTGCATTATATCCTTCCTGATCACTCCCTCAAATGAACCTCCTCTGTGGCTCAAACGCTTGTATTGGATATCAGTTCCAGGCCTCATGATCGTGGCAATGGTGGGGAAGGATTTAGGCCATAAATTTCTTGGACTGAATCTTTGTAATCTCCCCGGAGTTTTCTGGTGAGATGAATAGGTGAATTGCTTTGTCATATTGCTTGCGTTCAAAAGGGGTTTTCCCATGGGAGGGACACCGACCTGAGCTGATGGCTTCATCCAGACGAGCCAGCGGACAGCCACATCAAACACAGCACGTGTTCGTCTGTGTTGCAAAGAAATATGAAAATAGAATATTTAGGTCCTAATATGGTAATAGTTATGAAGATAATTGCTCTAGCAGAAGCATGGATATATTTGAATTCAATTGCAGTGCCATGCTCCAAGAAAAATTGGATAGGTCTGAATATACAGGTGTCTTCACACATAACGAGATTAAGAAAGCAATTCAACAAGAACAACTGTAAGTCCTTTTTCGTTGCAATAGGCAGCATGCCATCCTTGACTCCTTGTACGTTATGCTGCTTTCAATGTATTCTCTAACTACAAAAACAAGACGAACTCACACACACACATACACAGAGTTCATGCAAGAGAAGAACTGGCAACCAAGTCTGAAGGTGATAGAAAATAAAGAAAAAAATGGTTTTGCACACTGGAAACCTGCTGGACTCGTGTTCGCAAAAGATCCAAAATGAATCAATACTCGCAAAAGAATCTAGAAATCAAAATAGATAAGACATTCGACTCTTAATGTTAAGGAAGAAGGCTTCCATCCTGGTATAATTTTCCTTTGTATTAACTTGCTATAGTCCTGCTCCAGCACATATTTCAGAAACAAATTCATTCATCAGTTATAAAGCAAATGCTTCAGTTGATGATAACAAAAACCAATCTTTTGCAATTAACAGAGAAACCCCTCATTCACTAGCAATGCACAACCACCCTTATCCGTTTGTTTACATCCTATTGAGACAACAAATATAGAATGAAGCAGTAAGGTAAGGAAATCTATGCAGGAGGTAAGATATTCTTGGGCTACCATGTGTATGAAGAGGTCTTCAACGTGAAGCACAAGTTCCAGTGTGTTACGCTGCATATATTAGGCGAGCTAAGAACAAGCCCATTAGCCAGCAAAAGCAACACTTACCACTATTGTTGGACTTCCCAAGATATTAGTTACCAATGGTTTTCGGGCGTGATTTAGCAATATCATTGTTATGACATACACGAATACAATCCACAAAAAGGTAGTACTTGTCCCCTCAGATTAATCAGCCCTTCCTTCAACAAGCTACAACTAAGGTGTTTAACTTTTGTTGTTATCTTTAAGGTGTAAAATTAGCCGACTTTTGAAGCACCGACTCTCCTAACAGCTTGCCGTATCCGTGTCCGACACTCCGGAGACACTCGACAAGCGGGGACATTTACAGGACATGCCATGTGGTGTGTCCAATAATTTTAATTATTTTTAAGTAGGGGGACACACTGGGGACACATCAGCGACAACTGTGTCTAAATTTGGACATATAGAAACATGACAGGGATCAATGCATAATATCCAAAGCTTAGTTCGGACATATGATATTCCAAAACATGATGAAGAAAGTACAAATAAATTAAATATGATCAAATAAAAACCTCACTGAACTTGTAATATTTAAAAAGCAAAAAATAAGAATTGTAAAGATACTCTTCATTTGGTAGTTGTGAGATGGAATGTTCATATGAATAATAAACAAAATATCTATCCAAGGATATATACATAATTTTTGCCATGTCCGTGTCGCCATTTGTTTAGAATTGATGTGTCCCGTGTCCATGTCCATAACGATGCTTCTTGGCCCTTTATGGCATATCCCCATAATGACTAGGAGGTTTCTTAGGTAGTAGGGAACCTTTTACAGGCAGAAAGAGTTAAGCTTGATATCTGGGAGTGAGCCAGGTACAAAGAGCTTGAAAAGCAGAAACATGTCAGTCATGTCAACTAGCCAGGATACAAACTTTTGAAGTCATTATCTATGGTTTTACTTCATTAATAATAAGAAGAAGAATATTGAATTTATTGGTCTGTTACAAAACAGGATATGACTATATGTATCATTTGAGTGCTACTACAAATACATCATGCACCTGATTTTGAATTCGCAAAGAACATTATAAACCACTTATCAATCCACTTTCCCTTAGGCTTGAGAAAATGGTACATGTTGGGGATTAGAGCATCCATAATGGATAGGTTAAATTTTTACATGTTGAAGTGTCCATATGGCTAAATTTAGAGATCATTTGATTTAGTTAAGGTATAAGTTAGGTAATGAGATCATGTGAAGTGTTTTGGGATATCTGAAAGGGTTCATTAGTTAAACTAAGTACCCAATAATTTTTTATTTTTTTTGGTTTATTCCCGACAACTCTTTTATCTACATATACATATATGTAATTCCCAGAGTCCCAGCTCTCCCTTTTTTTTTTTTTTTTCTTTTTCTGTTCCCAACGGTTATTGCCTATATCCACCAATCGGAATTAGATGGTAGCACCATTGTTTAACTTTTCTCTTCCCATTGATAGTTTGCAAAGGAAATTTGATTTTTTTATTTTATTTTATTATATATATATATATTATCTCTATTCCCACGATATGAAAAATTAAAATAATACATTAAATTGTTGGAGGTCTACTCTTGAATGGCTAGAAAGGCAGCCAAATTTAGCCAACACCTTAATATTTGCTAGAATTAACTCATTCACTAACCTATCCAATACAAGTTGAAAACAACCAAATACTAGCTAAAAAGTCATCATTTTGCACTAACTTACTATTTAACCTATGCATGGTGGATGCTCTAAGAACCTTAGCTTAACCAATTTTATAAACCCAAATATCAGGAAAACTAACATGTTGACCGTGGATGATGCTTATTTTAGAACTTTTTCATAGAAGAGGCTTCAAATTGGTTTTGTTGTTCATGGACATGAAAAACAAGAGCAGAAAACAGAGCAATTACCTAAGAATATACATGATTTATGTAGTTCAGTTCAGCTTAAAGCCTACGCATACAGGTGAAGAACAATATAGGAATCTCACCATGACAGACGACAATAAAACAAACCAGCAACATCTGTAACTCTCACCAAACACCCTAGTGCCACGAAAACTAACATATAGGAAAGTCCCGAAAACCGAACATACAAAGAATACCCAGTGTACATAGAAAAACTTTTGTATCGAATTAGGTCAAGATACCCAAAATAACAGGCCTGATCGGGCCCAGAATGGTGGTCAAGCAGTTCAGAAATGATTTACTCCAGGTCAAATCCAATACAAACCAGAACAGGCCTTTTTCAAGTTTCATCGTGATGAGCTCTATGTTGGGAATTTCTTGTTTCATAGTATAAAATGGACAGAACCCCAACCATCACACTTAGGCTTTGTTTGGATAGATGTGAATTTCAAATGCAGGGATTTGACAGATTGCTCAAATTAGATTTGATAGTTTATATAAGGATCTCAATATTGAGTTTAGGAGCTATTACCATGACTGATTTGAACTGACTAAAGAATCGGAGTGACTTGAATGCTTAATTTCAAATGTTGGTTATACAAGGATCTCATTGTATTGTAAAAGTAAAACATCTCTAACTCTAACCCACATTCTAATCTAGTTTCTCTTCTTCTACTATTTTCGCAAACTGAGAATCCCTTCAATCGAAAGCTCACATCCAACCAAACGGAGCATTGATGTAGTAATATTGTGCGTGAAAATTTGAAAACTAACATATCAATTGAGATCTCCTAAAATCTTGTTATCATGCCCCAATGAATCAAAGAGGAAAGCAGACGATTGCTATGTAGAAACCCACATAAGAGAAATTGGAGATAGAGAAAAAAGGAGATGAATTAGGGGTATACCCGTGAACAAATTGACGGATTTTGGGGTGATTAGGGGTAATAAGGCGACGTTGAGTCTTCAAAGCGAGTCTGTAAGTCCGTTTCAATCCCAGGAAATACGCAGTCCCCAGTATCATTTCCCATAGCACCATTCTCTCTCTCTTTCTCTCTCTCTCTCTCAAATCTCAATGCATGGAGTTTTTTAACAGAGCTACCCGTTCTAGGCTTTTATTAATCAGTTGGGCTTTCGTTGGGCGCAAGTCAGTGATAAAAGATGAATCACCACAGACGTCATCGAGATCGCGCGTTTATGTTCAAGATGGGCCCCACCTACTCCTAGTTGGTCCATTACTCTGGAGGGTCTGTTTGTTTATATACATTTTTTTATATTTAGAGCTCGTCGAGAAATTGAACGATCTGATGCAATTGGATATGTTTTTGCAACATACTAGTATTTGATTTGTGTATTGAAAAATGAATTATGATTCATTATTGTAGTTTTTTAAGATTTACAACGGAAATATTAAACGATACACGATCGACGTGATTTTGAGCTTGGTTGATGATATTAGGTAATGATGATATTTTTTAATAAGTTGAATTTACGAGATAACACATTTAAAAATGAAGGGAATACTATAAAGACAATTTGAAAGATATGATACTGTCCTCTGATTTATTTCTTTTTCCAAATATGAAAGGGTAATGTTACTGGTCACATGTATAAAGACAAGATGAGTGTTGCTATGAAATCAATATGGATGACCCACTTCAATTACTCTGTGGACTACTTGAAAGACTTTGCAAGCAAAAGTATAGTTAGCATAGTGTTTGTAGTTATTGCTTGGTAAACCACTTTGCCTATAAATGCTTAATCAAATTGATCAGTTTTGTAGAATCGAAAAGCAGAAAGGAATAAGAGAAGAGAGAGAAAAGAATCAGACAGAAAAGTATGAGAATAAAATCGGTCCGGAAGATCGATCTCGAAGAACTATTTCATATATATATAGTATTCAATATTTGTTTTACTTTTATGCAAATTTCTGTTATTATTTAGTTTTATAACAAGTGCAAATAATTATAAATAAAAAAAGGAGAGAATCAAATCATTGCAGTAGACTATTAGAATTGGGTGGAGTGTAGGAGTGGTTAGGAGTTGAAACAAAACTCCCGCCATCCTTTTTTGGAACGTCTTAAAATCAATTCGTGCTGTATTTAGTGAATTTTCTTCGGTGCCCGGCGAGGGAAAAAAAATAAAAGACATCTTCGTTCCTTTCGTCGAGACAACCCAAAAACGCCTAAAACTGAAACTTGAATCGCTCCTTTCATTGATCAGCTAAAACCCTTCGAGTGACTTGCGGGGGTAACTTGTGGATCGAAGACAGGACACAATCCAGAAACTGCAACTAAACAGGGACCCAAATTTTCATCAACACATCTTTTCTTTCAGAGGATCATTTATGGAGAACCAGCCATTTTAGGTTTCAAGAGACCCAATAAAAAGAGCATTGTGGGCTTCAACTAAAATTTGCAACTATTGCAAAAGCGGGAAAAAACCATGAAAACAATTTGGATGCTCTTATAAATAACATGAATTGACCTATATTGCTATGAACATAGTGAAACTCCGAGTACTGACGTGAATGAATGAATAATCGAAACAAAACGGGCACAGCGCTTCAACTGATTGTCAAAACCCCGTTTTAAAGACCCTTTCGACCGAAGATATTGAGATCATTTTTTAATAAACCTCATGAAAAATCTTTCTTCTTATAAGGGCATAAACCTATACATTGTGGTTAATGGAGCCAAGCAATTTGTCGTCCTCATTTGACACATCACTCATGGGAGAGAGCTGAACATTGTTCTTGGAGCTCATTTTATTCCACTCCTTTTCTACCCGAAAGAATACCCACTGAAAGCGTCGGATCATCTCTAAAGCAGTGATTGCAAACACAGTAAGATAATTATGCCGGAGATGGGCAGACAGTTTGTATGTCCAAGTACATCGCAGTACCAAATTGCTTCCTATCACCCAAAGATAAACCTACACAATTCCAAACATAGAGAATTAGCATACGTAACTTCATAAGGAACAATTAACATTAAGGTCAGAAAACAAATATTTATTACCATTAAGGTCAATCACTCTTTTTTAATTACCATTAAGGCCGGTCACTCTTTTTTTGGGTTTAGGCACTTAGACTTAGGGTATCATACGGTTTCATAGGGTTTTAGAAGTTCGGACACTTTCGTATGGTTTTGAGGGCTTAGGCATTTTCATTAGGGTACCCTAGGGTTTAGGTTTAGCGTGCACTTCCCTATTATAGGATTTTAGTGGTTTAGGCACTTTCCTAGGGTACCCTAGGGTTTTAGACACTTTCATTAGGGTATTCTAGGGTTTAGGCACTTTCATTAGGGTACCCTAGGTTTAGGTTTAGGATACCCTAGGGTAAAGTTTTTCCAACAAACTTGAGTTCTGGGCGAGGAGGTCGTGTATCCTGTTCCTGCGCACATGGGGTACTTATTGGTGCTTTTTAAGTTTTTTGGTGGAGTGCGTGGGAAAGAGTACTTTCCTAATTTCATAAGGAACAAACTGTTTATTGCATCAGCCAATGTTTGGTTTTACTTAAAAACTCAAGCCTTCATGAGAATGTTTGGAATTGGTGAAATTTGGTCCATATTTTTCCTTTTCATGGATTCTCCATAACTGGCCAGAAAAGTAATTTTTTAGAGGTAGAAAAAAAAATTCATCACTAACGGAAAAATGCAGGAAAAGTAACTCTTTGGGCATCACAAACTGAGCCTTAGTCTTTGAGGAAGATGGAAACAGGATTCTCAGTTAAACTAACTGGGAGGATAATTGAACTGAACTATCAGAACACATAAGCTAGCCACTACCATGCTGCATATGTCTCAGTTCAAAGGTTGAATCAAGTCTTGCTCATTTGTTCGACCAGAAAGAACATTGCACTACACAAACACAGTAGGATAGAATAAGAACAACCCTTACCCATGTCCTTCCGTACAACAAGTGCGAGAAGAGATGTGGTTTGCTGAACTTGAAAATCCGAGTAAAGCCACTGATGTAATAGCAAATAGTAAAACCATGAGTACAAGAAGCACGGTCTAAACGAATAAATACAAAAGCAGCGACTAATGTAAAGTGCAAAAATCTGTAGTTCTCACTATGAGTCTGTGATTGCAATGTGTAGATTGCCATAATCACCATTAATGTGAATTGCACTACTAATTATCTGTTTAGAGGCACTAGAACGTTAAAGCATAAAGAAAAAGGAAGAAGAAAGTTAAAAAAGGTTCCAACAAAAGCAAATGAATACATAAAAACTTGCAAAAAGGCTTCCTTGCTTTTGTTTATATGGTACATACGCAACAAGTTTTCATTTCAATTGCGTGCATGAATACAAATTGATGACGACCTCATTTCTTTGACATTATGCAGTCTGAAGGACAATCCAACATACCTATGAAGTTGAAAGGACAATCCAACATACCTCAAATCCCAATCTCTGGTGATATCCCAGTAGAAAGAGTACAGAGAGTTCAAGACACTCGAAAGAAGCCACAAAGGTCGATAGATATTTGTCCATCTATCAGGGAAGACATGATATTTAAGAGCTGAAAGAAAAATCACTGGTATGGCGGTCGAATATTTTAAAGCTGAAACCAGAAAGATATTACGTTACTAACATTACCAAGAAATGAACATCACGTCACAAAAAAAATATAATTAAATGTACCTAAGCCTTCGGGTAACATGAATAAAGAATCAGAAAAGCGAAGAGATTACAAGCTATATCGGCAAAATAAAAATAAAATAAATAAAGGACAAAGGAAAAAGACAGCAACAAATTGGCATAATGAGCCGGACTGGCAGCCTACAAATTCAAATGACCATAGTCCAGTAGTAATGGTGCATTTACAGAACATTAACTGGAACTCAGTAATTGAAACTCCATAATTTATCCAAGTTCCTAAGGTCAAACTTCCCCCATAAAGGACACGTGTTCGAGCTCCTAATGTTACCTATCAAAAACACAAGTTTTTTCTATAACTTATTCATAGGCAATTGGTAGAAGAAATACAAGATAATTAAAGACCGCCCATGCTCCTTCATTCCACCATGTCGTTTATACCCCTTTCGAAAGATGTGCCCACAACAAATGTCAAATCAAGTTCAAACACATCAAACAAAAGATTAGCACAGCTTACAAATTCATGTCAAAAAGTGTCCATGGTCCATTTTCTTACACCGAAGAGAGGGAAACTAGACAACCTTTGGAATCTCACAACATTTCGCTTGGAATACAAGACGATAATCTATTGAATCAGATCTCTTTCACAGTATCTTACTGACCATACCAAAAAGGGAATACAGTTCCAACTTGGTCTAATGTACCAGTACCTGATTAATGCTCTATTAATCTAAAGAAATTCAATGCCTATTCTCGACCTAACTCCTAAGAATCAAGTTTCTCACACAACAGTAAGCATAATAGATGCTAGAGAACCTTCTCCAAAAATATTGTGAAAAGGAAAAGAAAAAAAAAAAACCAGAGAAAGGAAAGCAGAAGTGACCAATATATTTACCATTAAAAAGGGTAGTCTTCTCCCCACTATCCTTATATTGTCGAAGACATTGGAAGAGACGGAAGATATAAGGCAAAACAAGAACTACAGGGATTGCAACAGAGTGGCTGCCACAAACAGAATCAGCCTCAAACCAAGCAATAGTGGCCACCTGCATATGTTCATGACCAAGAGCTTAAGTACACAAAAGCAACGTATTGGAGCAAAATCCATTTCTTACTACATCAAACAAGCGCATTGTGAAAAAAAAAAATTTAACGAGAAAATGCTTCTTTCATTTTTGTTTTAAAGACGCTGAGCCACTTCATGGCAGAGCCACTTTGGACCCACCCCTTCAGGGTAAACAACAGATACATGCAACTGCCCACAAGCCCACAAGAATCAGGCATGAGCTAAATAGATGGTTTTTCCATCTTTGTGCCTCTTTCATCCAAAACTGTTTGACCATAACCACAGTACCCATAACAAGTTTCCTGAGTGAGTTGAAGACAGACTCCAAAGAAAACCCATAAGCACAACGAGTAGTTTACTTTGCCAGGTTCTACAATTAAGCTCTACTAATCTTCTACTCTTGGTTCCTCGAGCATTAAGAGATTAGAGGCCCAAGGATTTTCAGTTCTCATGGTCTTATGACTCCTTATAGCTTAGCAAAGACAAAATTGTCTCCAACCTCAGATTCCCTGATTTCTTATTTTCCAGACCTACCAAGAGTGCATCCAAGGAAATTTAAGTTGGTGAGCACGAGTTAAGGGGGACATTTTGGGCGCAAGGAAATACAGCCCATAAAGGAAGTCCTAACTCAAAAACATCTGAAAGGAATGCAACCACCAGAATCCGCTAAAGTTTTAAGATTTGAGAGGACAAATATTTAAGCTGGAGAGGAAGAGAGAGAATCTCATTCTTGGATAATAGGACTACCACACCTGAGGCTTCTGAAATTACAGGGACGCTTCCGTGGGGTTTCTGAGATAACAGTGCCCGCCCTTACTTTTCTAACAATATATATTATACGAGGACCTCCAAACTCCCTATAGATACCACCAAACGGACCCCGCATATAACCCAAAACTGCCTTTTTCTTCCTCTCACCAACCCCACCAACTAAACCACTCCAATGAACCCATGATCTCATCTCCCCCACAAAACTAAATAATCTGCAGCACAAATGAAAAGCTAAAGCCAATACTATTTTGTCTAACACATAACATGCTGATTTAGGTGTAGTTTTACAGGAACTGCACAACACTATTTTGTCTAATACTGGCACAAAATGCCTATGTTCCTTTTGTTACTGTTTTTCACTTTTTCTAAACGAGTTCTATATAACAAGTCTGAGTGTTTCCCTATTAATGATATTGATGATAACCATATTAATGCTAGGACAACATCATTATCAATTATCAGCATATATAATAACAAGATAAAATTATGCTATAATGACAGATAACTCCATATATCGCTACATCTTCCTCCTCCTTTTTCTCTTCATTTTTTCCCGGTAACTACGAACATCAATGCATATAGCCTTGCTCTAATGTTAGATTTATACACGACCTTAAAGGCTCAAACAGGGAAGCCTTCTGCCACTGTACACTTGGCATACAATTAATTCAAACTCAGCATCTCCACTTTTCTATCCATATTTGGGCAAAAAATTGAGTCAAAAGCTTCATTTGGATATGCCATCTCCAATGCTATACCCTTTTATCTACCCAAATCTAGTGTTTCTCAAGTTTTCCTTCCAAAATTTGGGTCAAAATGGCACATTTGTATAAGAAAGTGAAAAGAGTATTGAGAAAAAAATGAGTATGGATTTGGGTCTCCCCAAATTTGGACAAGGGAAAGGGGTATGACCTTGGAGCTTACTTTTTAAGCCTTTTGCTCAAATTTTGGGCATGGGTAGAAAAATGGGAGCTGACTTTTTAAACCTTTTACTCAAATTTTGGGTAGGGGTAGAAAAATGGGTAAGGATTGGAGATGCTCTCAATAATTGCATACATCATACTTCACCGCCGTGCCCAAATACATAAATGGACTTCAAACAGAAAAAACAAAGAAACAGAACATAGAATAAGAAACAGTGACCCAGCTAGATCCCGTCGACCTCAAAAGAGGAGTAAATCTCACACTATTAACGTAATCTAGGATAAGAAAAAGATCCCCTTACCTGTTGATGGACCATTCTGCAGACTGAACGCTCCAAATCTGAAAGTACCTGCATTTAAGCTGAAAATTAAAAGCACGCGAAGGAAAGGCATGGCAAGTGGAATGTCTAAATAAAAGCAAACAATTCCAAGTTTCACATCATAACATCAACTTATAAGCTGAAGATATTGGAAATTGTTAAGCTAAAAAGTCTCCAAGAAAATAACATACTTTTATTATGCGTTCGCATTTTAACAGCTTACAAAATTTAAATTCTTTAGCAAAAAAGTTCCTTCAACCAACCTGAAAAGTTGGGTCTAGTGTTGTTCATCAAAAAAATCCATCTTCAAATGGATTCTTTTTATAGGATTATGTAGTCAGTAGAATGTATGTTACATGGACCTGCATGTGGGTGTCGGATGTGCATTTGTATGAGAGTCAGACCCGTGAAACCTCTAATGGAAGAGTATGCAAACTCAACAAAAAAAAAGGACTATATTGTTATATTTGGTAGCCTGTTGTGGATAAAATGGCTTTTACCTAGCACAAAATAACATAAAAAGCATTTCCCCATTTCATATATATGCATCAACCACATAATAAACTATCCACATAGTTTAATGATAGTGTTAAGTACAATTATATAACCAGTACAAGCAATCGCCCCATGCGATGCTAGGAGCCTAGGACATTAATCACATTTATCTCTTTGTAAAAACGTCCAAAATTGTGTATGCAAATTTTAATAATTTTATTTGAAACTTGTTTTGTTTTGTAATTTTTGACTTCACGAAAATGATAAGAAGAAAAGGATGTTAATAGACTAATTTACCAACAAAGCAAAAATGTGAATGAGACTAAAAAGAGACTCATTGGTAATGGTACAACAAAAGAAAAAACCATGACAGCCAAACAACTGGAACCATCAACTGGCCATGTGGAACAACCACTGGAAAGGAATACCAGACCTATGAATCACTCCCTTAAGGCTAGCTAAATCTAGTGGTCATAGTCCTTTATATGGCAGGATAGTCCCGCTAAACATGTGAATGAGGCTAAAAAGAGACTCACTGGTAATGGTACAACATTTCAATAACTATATAACTTGTGTTGATTTGGAATATTGAGCACACTATTGTGTTAATCATCTGAGTAAAGACTTAGATAACAATTAATAGCCTCAGGATAAATACCTTTGACATGGAGGTCAAAATATCTGCTAAGAAAAAATCAGCAAATGATATTGCCTGTAAACATCAAAAAGAACATCAAGCTCAGATAAAGAATGGCACAGCCAAACAAATGCAAAGTTGAAACCACTGACAGCAACATATAAACATAGTTTTCCAAGCCCCGATTAGGATCCTTACTACTTTAAGTTATCAGAATTACAAGATTAACAACCGGCAAACTTTTCCATGTCAATAAAAAAAAGAACCCAATTGTAAAGCAAGCTAATAGCTTTACTGAGGTTCCCTTCAGTGGCATCAGTGGTGAGCTGTATTGACAGATGCTTAAATGTACCTATTTAAGCCTCCTAAGTTACATTTATTTTGCCCACTATCTTGGTATTTGAAGAGTGTTGATGCATTTCGCGTATTTACAAGTTTCGTGGACCTCTAGACGTGAAATGAGACTTATGAAAGACTTTCGAAGGGTCGCCATGTAGATGGGAGCCTTTGGAAGTGATTGGAAGTGATTCGAGTAAGGCCAAACATTAAACAATCTGAATACATGAAAGATTGGCAAAAATGCAAACAGTTTTCAACGGAGGGTCCACTTACAACCATGATTTCACATCAAAGACACTACGATTCTCAATATCAATTTCCAATAACCTTTTGTACTTTGCAATACCTTTTCAAAAATGTAAAATAGGCCTTGATTTGAGTAATAACCAAGGAACTATGTGCATTTTACCGACAGTGCACAAATCTGACATGCTGAGGGTAAAAAGGTTATTCCTCTCAAAGTACAAAGGCTATGGATGTAAGGCCACTTGGGTTTGAAAGTAGACTCATACAACTTTCCAATGGTTCCAAGTATCTCATCATTCCAAGTCTGGATGAAGACGGGGAAAGTCCGCAGAGTTGGGTGCTGTAACTAGTATTTTCCGTACAGACAGCCCGTATATGCATCAGGACTCTAGACGGTTTTGCCTCAGTAAACGGCATCCAGACGGTGGTGAAGGTCAAAAATAAGATTCTGACGTCTATTTGAAGGCCCAAATTTATAAATATAATCACTTTGTTCACTTCACATTTCCAAAAAAAATTTCCAAAAAGATTCTTTCCCCATCTCTCATCTCTTTAATCATTAATCACATTTCTCTCTCTACTCATACCCCTCTCCAATCATTATTCTCATTTCTCTCTCTATCTCTCTCCAATTATTACATCTCTCTCTAATTATTACTTTTTCTAAAAACCCATCCAAACACTATCTCAAAACTATTTCTCAAAATATTCTTCTCAAAACTCTCAACCAAACAGAGCCATCCGGCAACCCTAATTGGTTTCAAGGGTTCTAAACTTTTTGAGAGGGCAAAAGAGAGGCAAGAGGTCTAAACTCCAAAGCAAGAGATCTATCTCCATGGCTCCCATCACCAAGGTCTTGGATCTCCGATCAATGAGTGACTAAACACCCCTTCTAGGGTGGAGATGAAGCTTCCTACCAAGTAACTTTGTACTACATAGATTTTAGGTTTCCTATTGAGATTGATTTGTACGATAAGAACCCTTTTGTTCAATGAAATTGATAACTTGCTACCTATTTCGTGTTTGCATTCTAGACAATACGGGTCATGCAATGGATTCTTAGTTTGCAAGTTGGATTATTAAGATGGGTTATGCCCGTAAGGCAAAGCATGCTATAAGACCATTTGTGCATCGACACAGGTCGTACTTTGTGCTATAAGATAGTCTATGCAGATTGACAAATTGTGAATTTTTTCTTGGCAATTATTGATAGGGATTGCGCAAGCCCTAGCAATAATCATATTAATTTGGATAGCAAACCGGATCTATACATAGTTAGTTCTGCAATGAAAGTGGATTCAAAACCCTAGATTTTTCTCTCAACTTTTCAAAACCTTATTTTGGTTAGTAATATTATCTTTCGTTCAATCAAACTCGAATCTCCTTTTCCTTTTAAGTAATCTAGAAGTTAGTTAAAAAATTGTCGTAACTTAGCCATACAATCCCTTTATACCAGGTCTTGACTCTGGATCACTATTCCACGGAGTAGTGATAAACTCCAAGGCTTTATAAATTTATGTTAATATGGTACGACACAATTATGCAGAATCAAGTACGACAACATGTCTTGGAAGTTGGATGACAAATGAGAAGGTGATCCACGGCACCATCCAACCTGCAAGGGGTGCGACGTAATCTGAAGTCTCCAGTACAGCCACCAAGAGACTTTACAAGTGCAGGCACCCCAAACACTACCCAACTAGTATGTATCTACCTAGCTAAATAGATTCTAAAGAAATGAGTAGGAAACATTGCATGGACTTAAAAATTTGTAACAACTTAACCTGAACCAACCACATTTTCACTGAAAGAGAATAGAACTTGTCAGATCCTTAGGGCAATGAAAGAAGAGAAATAAGATTTATTTTTTCAATCTTATCTTCCAGTGACATCACTCAACTGAATGGTGAATTACAAAGCATACAAATTTATTACTTGGCAACACAGCTAATTGTAGAGAATCACCAAGAACAATGCCTTTGATGCACAAAAAGATATGAACTTGCCTGCAATGGGAACACTATCCGCCAAAGAGTCCTCAAAAAGAAGTAGCGCGTTGACAAATAAAAAATATCAAAAGGAAATATCAGCAGCATTGCAACAGCAGCATACAGGAGCACCTACAGTAAATAAAGACACACTTAAGATGAGAAGCAAGATGATATCTTACAAGATACTATACACGAGCTAAAAGGGGACAATATAATTTATAGTGAACGTGCACTTCATTTAGTTGAGGCACCAGGTCGATGATCTGTCACAAGATTATATAGACGAGCTAATGGTTGTAGTGAACATGCATTTCATTCAAGTGAGGCACTGGGTTGCTTTGTATTGTTATTATTATAAGGAGGCACTCCAGGAGAAGATCTGACGAAGTTGAGTTAATATCAGAAATAAACCCCAGATAAACATCCTAACGCAAACTAGAACGAAGTTCTGGAAGTTAGATAAGATAAAAAAAAAATCAGATAAAGAAGTTGGCAAATAGATTTTGTTTAAAATTAAGCCTACGTAGGAATTAGTGGGAAGATGAGGCATCTATTACACTGGTTGGGATGCAGCCAATGAAACTTCTCCATGGGAATATAGATACAGGTACGCTGTCATGCTAGTTGGGACAATGATTGTCATCCAGGTGGCACTCTGCAAAATCAAATTGAAAACATGATGAAGCCTGGCAGCATGTATGAATTGCAGACGGAATTACTAAAAACGGAAAATCCATGTTATTCATTTTAAAAAGAAATGTAGAAATCATGCAATAAAGAGAAGGCCACAAGAACTGAAAAGGAGTTAACATTCCATGCTGCTAAAACAGGACCTTGCAAATGATAAAAGAAACTAGGAAAAGAAGACGAGAAGAAAAAGAAAAAGCAAGAAAATAAAAAGAATAACAATTCCTGTAATTAAGAATCCAATTAGAGTAATTAAGAACCCATAGAGTAATTAAGAACCCAATTACTACGATTAAGAATTCGATTACTATAATTAGGAATCCAACTACTTATAGTGCCAAAAAATAATTGAATTAACATCGCAGCAGGACAATTTTCTTTTGTTGTGAAGTATGCAGTAACATGACACACGGTATGACAATGAGGATGGTCAAATTGCAAGGAGAGTGCCTAGGATTGCTACCCATGATGCAAACAAGGGTGAAGATAATTGGAAATTTGGAGACTATACATCTTTGTGGGATGGTTGTTGTAGATTATAGTTCAAGACATGTCATAGAAAGAGGGAAGTTTCCCGGTAGGAAATCAGGCAGAAAGTAAAAGACTTACAGAACTTCAAAAAGCAATTTTCTTATAAAAACAAGAATGAACTGTGCAAACAAGTTGAAGGGATAATGAAGTCTCCAATTCAAATTTCAAACACTGCTTTAAACCAAACCAAACAAAGCACTAAGTCCCATTCAATTGGGATTGGCAGAATACGTTTTTCTATTGAGCCCTGTCAAAGGCATTATTTTCTGTGATATCCAACAAACATAGATCCTTTCGAGTTTTGAACTACCACCAGCTTTCGTAAATAAATTTGAACAAAGAAATGTGTTATCAGAAACCAGCTTTGCATTAAGGTTAAATTCGCTAAAATCCATAAGGTAACAGTTTGACATGGATTTGCTTGAATAAACCAAAAGAAATAATCAGCTATCTGAACACTGAGAAAGAAACCACTAATAAGAAGAAACTTATCAATTTATACCCCACATAGTACAATATATGGGGGAAAAATCCTCAAAGTGGAGAAAGTCACGGACATTGACCTTGCAATTTCAAATGTTTTAGCAGCCAAATTCAATACAAAAAGTGACTCAGTGAAGGAAAAACTCAGAAGAATGAATGACAGAGAGTAGAACTTCATAAAGCATTGCATAACTGTGACGACTTTCCACTAGCTGAACGTCTAGGTACCTTCCATATTTCCTGGTAAGTAATATGATTTTGATCGAGCTCAAAAATTTTAGCATAATTGACATTAGCCTGGGAAAAGACCCATAAATTTACTCCCCAAAGCCAAACCATCATAGTCTGCATCACCAAAACAAAACAAAACAAAATATGTTGATACAAGGGAAGAAACAGGTATATAAACCAATGGTCTTCAAGAAATCAAAAAACAGATAAAATTAACTAACCACTAGAAGAAGAGGATTATAATACAAAAATGCCTCGTACAGAAATAGATCCCGCAAGTCCACACTCATTCTCATTACAGAATCCCATCCTATCTGCAGCTTTAAATACGAGAACGATCAAAAAGTAATTTACAAAAGGAGCAATATCAAAGGATAACACATTTCAAAACTCAATTTAATACGACATTTCAAAACTCAATTTAATGCTACCAGACTGAAAGAAGAATAGATAACCCATTTCAAAACTCAATTTAATGCAACCAAACTGTAAGAAGAATAGATACTAACCGACCTTGGAACAGCTGAAACCCCAAATAAAAAACAAAAGT
Source organism: Vaccinium darrowii (assembly GCA_020921065.1). Classification (NCBI taxonomy): domain Eukaryota; kingdom Viridiplantae; phylum Streptophyta; class Magnoliopsida; order Ericales; family Ericaceae; genus Vaccinium; species Vaccinium darrowii. The sequence continues at coordinate 21,323,299 of CM037162.1, read as the reverse complement.
ACCTGGATTGGATAAAAACCCAAATTACAGACAAAAATAAAGAAGAAATTTATATGATAGAAAGATGAATAGAGCAGCTGAACAGCTATAAAAAATGTTTAAAGTTTAAACCAAAACCAAAGGTCAACACGGAACTTAGTCCAATGCCTTGTGCCAATACTTTAGAGGAAAAATATGAAGATCACCTAACACAAAACGATAGAGTGTGTCATCTTTCATCTGAACAGAAAAGTTGCTTTAACAGGAGCAATACACAAATTGTGCTACAGTACCTCCATCCAAAAGGGAGCAAAAACAGGAAAATAAGCACTTTCAATACATCGAAATTCTACCCCACAAAAGAGTAAGAGAAGATTTTGTAAAAATGTACACGGCTTCAACATTAACGAGAGGAACAAAAGCGAAATGAGTGGTTTCAGGCTACAACTTTCTGTTTAGCATTAGCTTGACTACAGGTCAAAATACCTTGCAAAAGTTTAAAGTTGGATTGTCTATGTGAACACTGAGCCCCACGGAGGGAGTTCATGACCAGTGGGGGCACGGGCCACCCTGGATTTTTGGAGTTTTTTTTATTATATAAATACAGTTGAAAGTAATATTTTAGGTGGAAACTCCATAAATAGAAAATAATTATGTGCTTCTCGGACACCATAAGATAGTGTCTTAAGTTTAACACCCTTCTCCATCACATGAATATGTGAGGCTCAATTCTATATGTATGATTTTCACCTAAATGTGTGATAGAGAATGATATTAGGGCACCATGTTGAAAGTGCTCCATGACCACTGAATAATTATTACTCATAAGCAAGCCTTTATTCACTAACTTTAGCCTCCAAACTCCCATGTGTTTACACAATCGTAATTACTATCTCGTCTCAAGGTGAATCAAGTCAGACTCTTTCCACATTTTCCCTTCTTTCTCTCTTACTAATACTTCTTAAATTTCTCATCAACTACTCCAAAATTTTCTTATTTTACACGTGAAAATGACTATGAAAACTACAAATTTGTTTGAAAGATATGATTATTTTTTAATTTTTCTTTCTTCGTAGCTACTTTAATCATAATGTGGTAGTTGAACACTTTTTTAAACAAGGATCTTGAAGAAATAGTACCAAAAAAAATTAACATGTTTCTAGATTCTTAAAAAGAAAATAGATTATTGTGTGACCCTAATCCATCAGAAAATGAGATTTAAGTTAACAAATACTTGGACTCGATACCTTCTAAATTTGACTATGTAGTGAAAGGCACAAAGGGATGCAAATTTCAATTGTTCAAAGGGATTACAATTTGAACGGGGTTGCCTTCAACTCTAACAACAATAACAACAAATATGAACGGTAATAAGTACAGGTTATAAAGATGGAGAGCCATTGCAATGTGGGATTATGTGGCACAAACACTTCATTGGAGGTCACATAACAGTTACCACTGTCGGACACTCGTCTGATACTAGACACTCTTTGCACACTCTGTATATGTGTCTGATACTCAAATCCTAAGTGTCCTGTTTTTTCCAAACGTTTTTGGTTTAGACACTTAGGGGACACTATGAAAAACATGCTCCAAAGAATCTCAGAAAAAAATGCTCCGAACAATCTCAGAACACTTGCAAAACAAGTCAGGGTCATTAAGCCAAATGGTAGACTCTAATTAGAACCTAGGGAAGTCTTACTTTTTGTGCGATGGATGACAGTTTAAAGATTATAGGGAAAAGTCCATTTGCCCCCTTGTGGTATAAGCTGGGTGCAGTTTACCTCCCTGACATTTAATCTTGACCAAATAACCCCGGTGTGGTAAATGGATTAAAATGCATTGTCTGTAAGAACAGTCCATGTAACGAACACGCTCAATGTGCAATTAACAACATGAAAGACCATTTCTATCCTAAACTAAAGCCAAAATATCCTTGTATAGGAAACCTACTGAATCTAATCCTCTCTTCATCCCACGCACCATAGCATTCTTTTTTTGCTTCCAAAGAAAACAAACCACATTAACCCACAAAAGGGTCTTAAACTCTTTGCAAGCTCCTTGGACACTACACCTCTCCTTCTAAGCTTCCAATGTGCGTACTTTGAATATTTCAAAGATGCATTTCCATGCGTGTTCAAGTGCATTGCGAATTCAAAAATTCATTGACGACGTGATGATTTCTCATCCTTAGCTGTAATAGGTTTATATGCTTTGGGGGACCCACTCTGATCCACGGTGTTCTTGGGCCTTTTCATTCGCTCCTTAGCTGTAATGGGTTTATATGTTTTGGCATTAGACTGCATCCCGTTCTCAATGGGATTATACAAGATTACCCTAATTTTAATTATGTGACAATTTTTGGCCTTCAGATTTCCTCCATGTGACCCCATGTTGACCATTGCTGGACAGAATGATGAGGTTCAATATGATACATTCCTCGGAGGCTTACTTCGTTGAATTGGGCTCATTCCCTAAGAAAACAACTTTGGGCACATTGGTTCCTGGTAGAAAGTATTAGGAGCTGATATATTATCTTTTAAGCATTAATTTTGTTTTTAAACCCATGATAAACAAAATATGGATCTCAGTGTCGTGACTTGTGACTGTTGGTATATAGAGGGACAGTTTAGATTTCTCATTATTCTGTCAGCAGAATTCGACGGTGTATTTTAAACTGTATAGCATGTGGGGTTATGTGGTTGCCAGGGAGGTTAATCGAACCCAGCTTCTACCAAACGGGGAAAAATGGACTTTTACCTTGAACACAAATTTACAAGGACACATAAATGATGAAATGCTTTATATTCAATTATGTTTGAAAATGATATAATGATAAATATGATTTAAGAGATATATGGTGTTACATTTTTCCAATTAGAGCCTTATTTTCCTTTTGTTCTCTTTTTTTTTTTTTTTGATAAGTAAATAATTATATTAAAGAAAGAATTAAGGGATGCTACCCGTGTACAAAAGAGAGACCACCGACAAAAAGGCCCTAATACACCAACATGAGAACATCAAAGATCAAACCAATCCAAAATTGGTCAAGGGCAGGATAACAATCTCCCTTGTCCCAGCTATACAAGCTATTCACCAAAAAACTTTTGACTCTGAAAAGAGGCTTTTCTACTCCTTCAAAACATCTTTGATTTCTCTCTCGCCAAATAATCCACATCACACAAAGAGGAATGATGACCCAAACATGTTTCCTTGTCTTTCCCACTCTTGCACCTTTCCAAGCAATTGGAAATTCCATAGCGTTTTTTGACAAAGCCCACTGAAGACCAAACCACAATAGCACTAAAGTCTATAACTCCCACGCCACTGGGCAATGTATAAGAAGGTGATCAACTGTATCCGCGTCCTTTTGGCACATACAACATCAATTTACAATGATTCTCTGCCTTAGAATCAAATTATCGATAGTAAGAATCTTTCTTTGGGCCAAAAGGTGTCTATAGTGAGCTACATAAAGTTTTTCCCAAAAGGTGTCTCCCAACGCGTCGTATCCGTCCTTTTTAAAAAATTTACGTGGTCCGTGTTGTGTCGTGTGTATGGGTTGGTGCTGCATATTAATTGTTGGGTTGGGTCCGAAGTGCCCCCATGGATTTGGTTACACAATGTCACTCCCTGCGACCGCTCTAAAAACAAACTTGCAGGTGCGATGTCGAATGCCATAAAAGACTTAATTAAAGCCCTTCCTACCACCAATTGGTTTTAGGAGAGTTAGTGGAAAAGCGGTCCGACAAGTGGTATCAGAGCCAGGAGGTCATGGGTTCGAGTCGCGGGAGCGTCATCGTGAGGGAGGGATTGTTGGGCCCGAAGTGCCCCCACGGATTTAGTTACACAATGCCACTCCCTGCGACCGCTCTAAAAACAGACTTGCGGGTGCGATGTCGAATGCCATAAAAGACTCAATTGAAGCCCTTCCACCAATTGGTTTTAGGAGAGTTGGTGGAAAAGCGGTCCGACATTAATAACATATATTTTCTGGCAAATAATCTAACGAACAATGGGTTTGTTGCAACCCAAAATGCTCAAGTCACATACCTATTCTGATATTTTCTGCAACTATACACAACTTGGAGTTCAGGAGAAACCCAATCACTACTGCTCTATTTAGGTCAATTGAACATATTAAACTACAGATATGAAGAAACGGCAATAATCAAGTTAAATATAGGCAAACCTTAAATCTCCACAGCGCACTCGGAGATGGCATTATTGCCACCGTGCTGCTCAAAGGACTGCTCCCGCCCTTCATTTCATTAACCTCTAATGAATGCAACAAGCCTTCCTCGCCAATATTTCCAAGCTCACCTTTACCACAAAAAAAGTCACTGAATTATGAACCCAACACAGGGTCTGAATACAAATGCAGAAACTAAAAGAATCGGAAGCACAAACACACAAAAAAGGCCAGAATCAGATGGTTCATGAACTATCACACTCCCACAACACACAAACGTACAAGCGTATAATAATGTAAACTGAACAAACCACATTGGAGAAAAGTAACGGCTGGTAAGACAAAAGATATGAATGAAACACAAATAAATGCAACGAAGTAGAAAATGTAATAGTACCAATATCAAAGACGACGGGTCTGCTTCCAGATTTGCGAAGATGTGGACTATTGCCCGATGACAAGAGGCCACCTCCAAACATAGAAAACCCTACTAGGAGATACAAGATGTGGTTCTGTTACTAAGCCTCCTGTGCTTAGAACCTGAAATGGAGAGGAAAATTTTTGAGAGATCGATCAGGAAATTGAATTCAAAAAACGCAGGTTGATTTAACGAATTGAAAGCAGATCAGAACTTAACAGAGGAAGTGAGGAATTGGAGGTTGCGTAGATTGGGAGATTTGGTGACGAGATGCGTCATGTAATGCGAACCCCCGTTGTTTAGGTTAGCGGGATCTCTCACTGGATCTCGTGCCGGGAGGAGAGAAAGGAGGTTACGCGTGAGAACGAAGGATGCAGGCGTAGTTGCTACGACTGAATAGAGGCCTCTTTTTCTTTTTTTTATTTATTACAGTTTCAAACAATAGGAGTATTTATTTTCTTAAAAACAGGAGATAGAAGAAGTCCTAATAAGATGATTTTTTTTTTTTTGATACTTTGGAAATATAATAAGATGATCTTTAAAGACAATTAATAAATACAGTATACCATATTGTTTAATAGGTCTCTTTATTTCTTTTTTCTTTTTACAGTTTCCAACAAAATTTATTTTCTTAAAAACAGGAGGTAGAAAAAGTCCTATAAGATAATCTTTAAAGACCATTAATAAATACAGTATGTGTTGTTTTTTCAAGCTTTTCTGCCTTCAGATTTTTTTATTTTTTTTAGTTTTTGGTTATAATTTTATTTTTAGAAAAGCGTTAGATAATTCTATCCAATAATGTGTTCAAACACACCAAATATGGACACGAGATAAGGTGATTAGCTCCTGATCCTAGCACTCAAGGATGTTCGTCAAAAATATAAGGAAAATGCTACAGACACTAACTAGTGTACCAACTATTACACTAATTGTCCATGCGGCACTCTTTTAGTGGATAAATCTATCCATGTATTGAATAGTGCATTGATGTGGTAATGTTATGTGTGCATTTAGTGTAATAGTTGGTACACTTATTAGTGTCTGTAGCATTGCTCAAAATATAAAGTTATGGAAAATGTGATTTCAAAAATGAGATTTCGAATATAATCAATGTCTAGGGTTCGGTGGAGCAAATTTTTCTTTAATAATAATTCGTAGATGGGGAATTACAATAGTTTGCATTATAATAGATTTTGATTTCTATTTTGATAATTTTGTCCGTACCTCACCTAGTATTCGCTAATAATAGAAAAACTGTGTTAAGATTTCAACATATAATTTTTTTTTTCTATTTGACTTGTTCTAACATATTGGAAACAGACTTACAACCTGTGGAGGTTTTTTTTTTATTTATTAGGATAACTATAATTTGAATTGTGCAAATAGGAACACTGTAGAGAGAGAGAGAGAGAGAGAGAGAGAGAGGCCCTTGTGGTGAAAGAAAATATGTTCAAAAAAAAAAAGGTGAGGGTAGATCGGGCAAGGTAAATTTGGCAATTGATAGGAAAATCTTTTTTATATCTTTTCGTTTATTGCACAATGACAACCTTAACCAAAATGTAATTGAACTATGGTAGATGTTATTTTCATCTGTAGCTCCACCACACGTTAAATAATATGATTTGGGGGAATCATTGGTAATTGTTCTTATTTATATTTTTTGTGGCGTATGTTTTATTATAGAGAGTGAGAAAATATTGTAAATTATGACTAATAGTACTATAGTAAAGGTTGACTTTTGAGGGGGGAGAGAGGGGTTAAGAGAATCAATGTTGATGTTGTAGAGACCATCTCTTGCTTGGTTTGGTTTTTGAGGAAGATTTCGGTAATAATTAGAGAGAAAAAGATAGAAAATGAGAGTAATAATTTAGAGAAAATTTATTGGGAACCATGTTGTGAGAGAGGGGGTCAAAAAGTTGTTTCATTTTCTTTATCAATCAAACAGAGAAGATTTAATACGTATAGAGGTTTTTAAAAAGTATTTATGAAAATAGAAACATTGTTTGAAAAGTGAGAGAGAGCAATCTTGTGATTCATACTTGTAGTCACTTGAAATTTCTAAATCTCTATATCAAAACACAGATGCTTTTTAAACCTTATGATTGACATAAATCTTGACCGTTCAAAATTCTCTAGATCCTATGGCTAAGATCGAAAAGTCCTAGGGCTTGAAGTATGTTAGGTGGAAAATCCAAGTCATGAGTCTCTTTCTATCTCCCTCACCGTTTATTCCAAATCCAAAACTAATTCCAATTTCAATATTTAAATCTCTCTCCCTCTCTCTCTCTCTCTCTCTCAGGTGTATACCCTCTCCACTGCTGCTTGGTAGCACACAAATGTTCTATTCCTCTTTCCTTTCTTTTAAATCAAAATCTATTTGGTGGTTGAGGTGCAATTTTCTTTTTTAAATCCTAGTTTTTGTTTTTGTATGATTCAGTCATTGATTACAACAAATCATTCTTCTCGTGGCGGTTTTATTTTAGGTGGAAACGGTCTAGTGGTTGGCTTATGGAGTGATAGCGACAAGAGCAATATCTTATTCGTTGGCTGATTTTTGTAAGTTCTCTCTTATTTTGTAAGTTCGTCTATCATATTCCATTTTGATGGTGTATAATTAAATTAGTTTTGTCCAGTCATGAATGACTTCTAACGCCCCAAAAATTAGGCATGTTAATAATAATAGTTAAATCATTTTTTTTCAAAAGTCAATTTTATTTAATCAATAAAACTTAAAGGTCTCGAATTTAATGATGGTAAGTGAATGAAATTCTCTAACTTATTACAATCCCAAAGAATACTTCCAAAACATAGCAATGTCTAACTTAGTAATAATACGACTAAAAGCAAACATAGTCATCTAGAAATAGTAAACTACTAATAGAGCCAAGTAGGGATGGAGCCAGAGGAGGGCCAGTAGGGGCGGTCGTCTCTGCAAAAAAATAAAAAAAACCTCTAGATTGTATAGAAAAACAAAATTCCTATGAATTATATAGGCTCCCCCTTACAAAGTATTTCGGAAAAAGATCGCCCCTGCATAGTGAAATTCCTAGCTCCGTCCCTGGAGCCAAGGCTCCGCTGGTGCACCTCCATCAGTCTACTCCACCACTTCAATGTATGTGAATGGCTCCTCATATCCCTCGTTGCCTTTAGTACCTGGCGTCAAAGCCAAGGCCACGAAGTAGCACCATGAATGAAAAACACTCACGCCCAAAACTACATGTTACTAAAGTATGTTCATGCAACAATTAATTACATTTACAACATGTAACGAGAAATGGTATCTCTTCGGGGTTGGGAGAGGTAGAACGCGAACTACATGTGTGGAGGCCTAGATCTAACGCGCACGACACGCGCCAAGCAAAGGCAGCGCGTGTGGCTACAACAGGGGTCTTTCGTTGACCGGGATAGGATTTCTGGGTTCGTCTTGGTTAGTTTATTGCCGTTTCGTGGGCAAATTTTGATTTTGAGTAGGTCCGATTTCTGTAAATTTGAGTGGCGATCTTGAACTATCTGGTGTTTGAGCAGCAGTTCGTTCAAGGAGTGCATATCAGTGGAGGATTACGGGGTTAAGGCTACTCCTCCAAGGACAATCAGAGGTTTTCTCTGTCGACAACCATAATCTCAGGTTTGATTTTTGGTTCTCATTACCTATGTCGGTGGTTCTGGGTTTGTGTTTTTTCAAGGGATATTCGGATAGATTTTTTACTATGATGCTTATTTGAGTTTGAGCTTGTATGATATTTGTTTGAGGTTTGCTGTGAGGTTATTCGGATAGTTTTTAACATTGTAGTTTCTTTTAGCTCCTAACCAAAAAAAAAACCTTATGTTAGGTGCCTACTGTTTATACCCATTTAGTGTGTTTTCTGTCCATTTGATTATGTTGAAGAAGGGGTTGAGGAGGAAGAAAGGGTTTCCTGTGGGTTCTAACCTAAGTCCAGGTCGCCTTTCCAAGAAGGCCAAAGATAAAGGTATTGCTAGCCCATTTGATATGGATGTTTCCATGGATAATCCAAGCTTCTCCTGGTTGGAACGAGCCCTTGGCTTAGATGACATGTCTTTTGATGATTTGGACTTGGATTGGGGTTTGACTGCGCAAGCTGCTAAGGCCAAGGCTACTACTGCTGCTCGATTTCGGGAAGCCTTTAATCCAACTTATGGGTCATGGGAGGAAGTGCATGATGCTTTGGATGATTCAGATTTGGAGGATTCGGAGGGTTTAGAGTTCTTTAATTCTTCCAGTGGGGGTTCTTCTTGGTCGACTTCAGGGTGTTATAGGAGTTCAGCTGCGAAGGTTGGGGAATCTTCGACGTCTGGCCCACAAAATGAGGCATTGGAGTCTATAATGGTTGGTTCTTTGAGAGATGTGCCTAACGACCAGAGTAAGACGGCTTCTATAGGTTGTGCAGTTATGGATCTTGAGGTATCATGTCAATCTCCTCCTAGTGGCTATGGTTCTTCTATTAAATATGAGATGCAGGATGAGGCTAGCATAATTATGGCTCAATCTGGTGGTACGAAGAGTCAAAGGTGTGCTGGGGATAAACAACGCAAAAGAAAAGTTATTATGGTTCGTGATTTTCATCTTGCCAGTCGCACATGCCGTCTGGTATTGGATCGAAAATTCCAGTTTTTTCATATGCCGAGTTTATCATCTGTTGAAGTCAAAGTGAAAGAGTCGACTCGAGAAGTTTGTCCTAGGGCTTAGCAGGATGGTGTTCCTTCGGCTAGTGTGCCAGAAGTTCTCAGCCATTTTTTGATGGACGAGGTTCCTCCTTCTCTATCCAAATGCGTGACTGCACCACCACAGCCTGACCTTCATCTTAACGACAAAGTTGGGCATGTTCATCTCAATGACAAAGAAGATGCATCTTCTATGGGTGGTTTGTCAGAGATTTTCCATCCTTCTGAGATGGAAAAGGATTCTTCCCGTTGGTCTGGTTGTGAGTTTGCTCCTGCTACACCTGAACGAGTCACGGATGAGGCTTTGGGGATCAGGGACTTGTAGGCTAAGCGAGTTGTGGTCATCTGGAGGCGTAGGTCAGAGGATTCTATTGCAATGCGTTGAGGTCATCGGAAGCAGAAGAGCAACGCCAAGATGGTTGCCAGTTATGACAATGGTGGCAAGGGCATTCGAGGCTACACTCAGAGGAAACGTAAACGGGAGGGGGTTATTAAGGATTGCTATACTGACCCTCATGTTTCCGTATCCCTCAACGCCGTAATATCTTTTTTTAGTCTTGTGTATTGCGCTGCGCCTAATCTCTGTTTTGCAGGTTTTGATCTTGGCGTTGAGGGATTGGTCGGTTAGTTTTAGTCTTGGAAGGTTGTAGCTCTTTGCCTTGTGTAGACTGCTTTTATGGGGCTTTGCTTTGTTTAATGCTTGCTTCTGAATGTTTTGATATCTATTGTATGGACTATGCAACTTTTGTGTTGCACTATTTTATGATTGAGATGATTTTTTCTTGCTCAAAATAACAAGAAGTAACGAGAGAATTTAATAGCATAAGCAGTACGGATTCAAGAAGTTAAAATACATAAATTTAACAATCTGTTTCTCAATCTCCAAGGAAGCTCATAGGCCCTTACGAACATCCATTTGTTCACAACACAACGTCCATTATCACCTTGCATTACATAATCCTTCGATGTCCCATTATCCAATCTCGCCATCCGACATCATCTCCCATCCACATATATCCCAGTACGTTAGGCTCTCACACAGCAAGTCCATCCTGGCACGACTCAAACCTATGGTGATATCTGCATAATTGGCTCATGACCCATGTCGGAATGTCCCAACCCACGAACCCATTTTAATATCCATTACCTCTATCCATCCATTTAATCTCACAAAATAATTATTTTAACAGAATTATGGTTTCATGTACCAATGTGGTCCCAAATGTCACACATGTCCAACAATCTAGCACGAGGGAAAAAAAAAAACCCGATTAGAGGTAAGTTTTGCTATTATATGATAGTCAATAATTTCAATTACTAAAAATAGTAAAATGATCCCAAAAATCACAAAAATCGACGAAGGTATAGAGCGTTCAATTTGGAACAGCTTTCATATTTCATGCAAATTCTAACAGTCATATTAAATAGGGACAAAATGGGTTCGAAGACAATGAGGTCTTGCTGTCCATAAACAGCACTGAAACAATTCTTTAAAAATTCATATCTTTCTGTACAAACCTCAAATCAGAATAAGTTCTTTATGAAAGTTGCTTAAAAGTTTGTAAGCTACAACTTTCACATTTTATGTTTTCCATGAATTTGACTCGAAGTATTCCAAAACGTACAGATCAAAGGGCAGGATATCCGTACTCATTTTTCAACGTATGAACCATTTAAATTCCTATTTTACGTTATCAACTCGACTCTCTATAATTCACCGTTCTAATCATAAAGTACATCCTTTCAAACTAATAACAATGGTATTAAAAACCAAGTAAGCAATATAACTAAAGTAAAAGTTAAGTTGGTAGCCCTACCTTTCTTCCAAAGTTTTTAGCACGCTACAAAAGGTAAGGAGATTTAATGTCGTTAAACAGTTGAGTTCTCATAATAGAATCTCTGAAAGGAGAGGTGTTATTCGCGAGAGAGTTATAACAATTAAATGGTGAAATATATAAGTATATACCTATAAAGAAGATGTTTACCGCACGAAAGGAAGACGAACCGAGAGGGGGAGTTGGCAAGGGATCATGTGCTGTGAGTGGACAAAATGCAAGGGAAGTTACACTGCCGTGAGTTGTAGATATATGGGGGAAAGAAAGAACAAGGAAAAGGAAGTTATTGACCAAGGAAGGAATAAGAATAGGAAAGAAAATAGTATAATTGGAAGATTTAGTAATGGAGGTTAATGAAAACAAATAATTAATGAAAAATAAAAAGGTATTACCTAATATTTCTATTGATTTGTTTTTCTTATCTAGTCTAGGAATAAAACATATAAGGAAAGCTAATTAGGGAATTAACTTGCATGGAAAGTATTTATGTGTACATAAAATAGACACATGCCACAATATACATAGTAAGTGATGTAAATTATATAGAATTAAGTAAATAATCATCCTCTTTTTGGATACCACGTAAGTTTTCATCCCATCCACTTTTTGAGGTTATGTTTCGTCCTCTTTACAGGTCATTTCCTTTTTTTTTTTTTTTACTCTTTCATTGTTATATACATACATATAAACATATAAATGCCTAAATTTATTGTGTTTCCAAAATTAGTAGATACAGATATATTGTAATGGTAGGGAGAAATCAAAACATGGATTGAGGTGTTTCCACTTATAATAGCTTTAAAATCATTATCCTTCCCATTCTAAAATTCAAAACAAAATTTTTTTCCATCAATTCAAAGCAATACTCAAACCCAGTTATCATCATATTTGTCCTCCTCCTAGTGCAATTTCACTCCACACTGGTAATCATGGTAAATTTAGTAAAACCCCAAACAAAAATAACCATGGGTAAACACACGTGCAACATTAAACATGGTAAATGTAATACACCTCGGATTATGGTAAAAAGTAAGTGTATCTCAACAAACATGGTAAATTTTACAAAACTAGATTTAGAAAAAACTCAATATGATCCATTGGCCATGATCATGGCCATGATCATGGTAAAAAATAAATTAAACACTATGCCTTTATACCATATTTTTTTGGTAAAATTTGATCTTATTTAACATAGTATACCTTGTGTTTACAAACTAAAAACTAATGCCTTCCATGTGCTTGCTAGCATTTGTCAAAATCTACCATGTTTTCTGAAAAACTTATGATAACCTAAATTTTCAAAAGGTCCATGGTAAACATTGACCCTTTGTATGTGAAAAATGACTTCTAAAAATAAAGGTTACAGCACACATGGTAATAAATAAATTAGAAAACTCAATAAAATAAATACAAATAGCCATGCCAACTTTGGCACCATTAATGTTAGTTTCCTCCACTGGCCTCGTTTTAGGTGTATTTACCGCATTTTTTGTCCCTTGGGAGATTTCAAACCCCACGTTGTAAGAGGGGCGGCTGGTATTGCATTATTTTCCTTCATTTTATGACCTTCGATCTCAACCGACTAGCCATTTTATTCAGTCTTGGCATATGTCCTAAAACAATAAAAGCAACCCCAATATAAGGTACACACTCGCGAACAATGTGTACCATGTCTTTGAATTTGCCATGAAACCGCATGATAAAACTAACATTGAATTATCTCCACCATATGAGTCTAGACATACTCATCAATAGTTATCAAGCACTCAAAGTTATGATAAAATAATATCTTTACCATCAAATACGAAAGCACAAAATTGTTAGGAAATCCACCATTATATAAATTCGGATATGGTAATTTTCATATGTCAAACATTATTAATTATGGTAAATTTTTCATATAGATAGTCCTTATGATAAATCTAATCGAATATGATATTTTCCCCCCCCCCCCCCCCCCCCCCCCAAAGACAACCATTTAGATAAATCTACCACAACAACAAAAACCAATTCAAATGTGGTCCATCATAAACTATTCAAATATCAAAATTCTACCATAACCAGTAAACATGGTAAATTATTTGTGTCTCAACATCGTTCCCAAAACCCAATTCAAACTCAGTCAAAAAATTCCCAACCCAATCAAAACCACGAAACCCCAACCCAGCCAAAAAACTCCCCATCATGACACCCTCGCCATGATACCCCACCCAACCAATTCAAACTGAGTCGAAAACTCCCACTAGTTGAAACCCCAACCCAGCCGAACCTCCAATTGAACCGAAAATCCAACCAATCAAGAAAAATTAGAAGAGTAGGAACAAAATAAATTGCATGCAACAAACAAATAATTTAGAAATCAAATAAACAGGAAAAATAAATTTTGGATAGTTAGATGCACACACGAATTCGGGTTGGCCATGTTGAATCGCCTTCTTCTCTTCTGTTCAAGTTTTGTGTTGCAGTGGATGATGGCAAGATGGGGGTGGCGATAAACCCGGAGAAAGAATAATGACTTGGGATCGAATTATTGCCGTATTTAGAGGTGCTGGTTTTGAATGGTTCATCCGCGCCTAAAAGCCAAGCCTTCTCACAAAAAGTATGTAAAGGACCAATAAAATCAAATCCATAAATTACGCTTGCCTTATAACATCACATCCAAAAGTATGTAATTTTGGAATTATTTTTATTTCGGGATGAAAACATAACTCTAAAAAATCGCTGGAATGAATGCATAACCCACACTAGCTTGGAGGATCATTATTTAAGTACCCCTAGTATATATCTTTTAGACCCGTATAGACAAGATCTTTAGCATAAAAAAGTAGTTTAATTAAACGCATGCATAACCAAAATATTTTTGCGACAAGCATCACACAATTTATTTTGTCTATCTAACCACCAATGCACCATCAACTTAATTTTTTTATTTATAATATTAACGTCTTAAAAAAAAAAAAAAGATCCGATCATTTGAGATTTGGAGGCGCGACGGCTCTAGGAGCATCTCCAATCTTGACCCATTTTAAGACCTAAATTTTAACATTTGGGCAAAAACCTAAAAAATCCATCTCCCATGCATGGCCCAAATCCTTCCCCACTTTGGGTTCTACCCATTTCTTGGCTCAAATTGGGGACAATCCAAACTCCCTCTCATTATACCAATGGCTCTCTCCACTTCATTCAGTAATGACTCTTTTGTTTTTCTCTGCAAAACCAATGACTTGATGCAAAAACAGAGCTTTCCTTTCTCTGCAAAATCAAAAACAATTTATTCAGGGTAAAACATATTCCATGGTGGAGGATGACGCTCTTTGTAGAGCTTATTATTTGGCTACCTCATAGGGCCACATGTACTAATCAGACTATGGCGAATTTCTGGGAGCGTGTGAGATTATGTTTCTCTTCCCATACATATGTGGAATGCAATAGAGCCAATGTTCTTTTAAAAAAAAAATAAAAATAAAAATAGAACCATTGTTCTTTATTGAAACGTTGGTAAAAAAATTCAAAAATCAGTGAGCAAATTTTGTGCTTCTCTTGGCCAAGTAAAAAGAAGGCTTCAAAGTGGAATAAGAGAAAAGGAGAAGGTAATTGCAGAATATTTTGAAGGCTCGATCGGTGATATGAATATGATATCAGTTGTTTGATGGGAGTTGGAATTAGGAGGGAATGATCTCTCCAACATAAATATGGTGAATCTTTTTGCAGGATAAGACAAGATTGAGAGGGAATTAGTTTGCAGAAGGGAAATTGAGAGGGAAATAAAATGGAAGGAGATGCAATTGGGGAAAATGGAGGGAAATGTTCTTGGAAATATTAAAAAAAAAAAACAATATGGAGTAATTGAGTAAAAAATTATACACAAATATGCAAAAAAATCAGTCCGACTACGCGTATGTACATACGCATATGTACGCGCATGAACACATCTGAACTTTCTATTTTAGGAATTAATGATCCGGATTTTAAAAAGACTCTTATATTTCTATTTTAGGAGTAAGAGTTAAGATTTAAAAAAAAACTCTTACATGTAGGAGTAAGAGTTAAGATTTAAAAAAAAAAACTCTTACATGTAACAGTTTTTTTAAAATTTGGACTGTCAAAAACAACACAGACAATCAAGATGCACCGTCCGTACATTTTGCGTACATGGTGCGTACACATAATTTTTTTTTGCATAAAAATTTGGGTCAAGCTGGAGATGTCTAATTGGAATCTAAACTCTGACGTCAATTGTATCAAATGAACGTCAATTGTATCAAATGAACGTGTCACTGGTTTTTTTTTTTTCTTTTTTTTATAGATCGAATGATTGTGTCACTTCTATCCCCTCCATCGTCGTCCAATATTCAGCTCGTCATTGTTCCTCAACTCTCCTCCAACATCTTCAGTTTGCTTCTGGATTTTCTTTGAACCCTCTCATCCCACACCGGAATTCTCTTTCCCTTTCTCTACACACTCAGTAAAACAAATTCATTAGGGATTGAGAAATACTATGAGCTTTCAAGATCTCGAAGCGGGTCGTCCGCTGAATTCCAGGCGAGACCCGACCCAAGACTCGACCCAAGCCGTTGCTTCGGGTGTTTTTCAGATCAACACCGCCGTCTCCACGTTTCAGAGACTCGTCAATACCCTTGGAACCCCCAAGGACACGCCCGAGCTACGGGAGAAGCTGTGAGTGACCGTGATCTTTTTTCTACTTGTTCTCAATCTTGTAACCATGATTGAATTGATTGTTTATTTGTGTTTTAAAGCAGTTGGGTCAATTTGGTTTTACGTCAGATCTGAATTATGCGATCAATTTTGGCGTAGTGTGATAGGCAAACTGGTTCTGGGTAGTTTTAAACACTCACGGTTATGGGTACTAAAGTGATCCGAAGCACAAGAGAGCGTGGAATTTGAGTGGTTCAAGCAATGTGGGCTACATTACTGGTTGCTGCATTTTTTCACCATGACAAACAAAAATACAAGATTATATTGGGGTTTCCATACGCTACCATATATAGCTAGGTGATCAAAGCACATCGGGCTCCTAGGTAATCAGAGTGCATCAGGCTTCACATTGAAAACTGTTCTTTGCATCCTTCTTTGGTTATATGAAAACTGTTCTTTGCATTCTGGGCCATATGAAAACTGTTCTTTGCATCCTTCTTTGGTTATGGGCCCTCTAGGTTGCCTTTGGCCTTAGCTATTTGGGAGACGGGTGGGGGTGGGTGGCTAGGGGAAAAGGGGCGATGTGGGGCAATTTACAGAAATGGAGTGACAATAGTTGTTGAGGGAGAGGGGTTGACGGGGTGACTGGTTAGCTGGGGAGGGGAAGATGAAGATGGTTAGGGGCGGCTCCAGGATTTTCATCCAGCGTTGACAAAAATACAAGCATATCTATGATGAGAAGTTGTATGCAAAAAAAAAAAAAAAACTCTGACTAGGCAAACATTTTGGTTCAAATTTATTGGGCTAGGGGGCTCGGCTTGTTTTGTTTTGTTGAGCTATAACATTTTGGTTCAAATTTAGTTGGAATTCTATTTATTTTAACATTACATGAGTAACCCAGCGCTGACAATACTAAATAAAATTTTTTTTATATCTAATTTTTTTTTTGAACCCAGCGAGGTCGCTTGAACTCGTTGGTATCATAGTAGCGTCGCCCCTGAAGATGGTTAGGTATTAGTACCATAGTACGATGGAAGATTAAGATGGTAAGTTCATGTTTGTCCTTTTGCATTAAAATTTAACTGGCTAAATCTCTTTTATTAGGCACGGTTGTTAGAATTTTCATCACTATAGTAATCTACACTCTGCAGACAAACCACAAGGTGATAATTAGGATTTTTCTATGCTAACAATTATGCTTGATACTACATCATTTCCTTTATATTCATGCTTTTTTTTGTTCCCGTGTTCTTTTTCTAGTTTTTGTGTTCTATTTAGAATGCGGGAAAGACTGGAAATGAAATTAGTTTTGGATCTCTCATTTGGGTTGTCCTCGTACCTTGCTCAACTGCAGGCACAGGACAAGGTTACATGTTGGCCAATTGGTTAAGGACACCTCAGCTAAACTTAAGCAAGCTAGTGAAACTGATCATCGGACTGAAGTCAGTGTAAGTTCGTTCTCTCTCTCTATCTCAATTTTACTTGTGCATATTGCCATTATCTTGTTCATAAAGGTTCTTATGTTTTATCCTTTCTATCGTATCTGACTTCGCTGGCCTCCATTTGAGATATATTTTGAGATAACCCTTCTCTCTTGCTCAATTTTACTTTTGCATATTGCCATTATCTTGTTCATAAAGGTTTTGTTTTATCCCTTCTATTGTATCTGACTTCGTTGGCCTCCATTTGAGATATATTTGGAGAACTTAATAAGGTTCTTTACAAGACCCTTTTATGAATCTCTCGGTATTCCTCTCAGGGATTTATATCCTCTAAATGCAGGCCAGCAAGAAGATTACAGATGCTAAACTTGCAAAAGATTTTCAAGCAGTTTTGAAAGAGTTTCAGAAGGCCCAGCGGCTTGCAGCTGAAAGGGAGACAGCATATACTCCTTTTGTTCCCCAAGCGGTTCTTCCTTCAAGGTAGTTATTGGAGGAGGATTTAGCCTTTACGTAAACAAATTTTGAAATCTGAGACATACAGACATATTGCTTACTTGCACTTCAAAATGAAAACTTCCATTCGTCCATGTTGCTTATGTTGTGGCTGCACTTACATTGATGTACAGCTATACAGCTAGTGAGATTGATGTACGCTCAGATAAGAGTCCAGAACAACGCGCTCTTCTAGTTGAATCTAGAAGGTGAGTTTTATTAATTTCACTCTCTAATTATCGATCTAAGTAGTGTATCTTGGATTCTGGAGCTAACAACACTTTTGCCTCTACATAGATGCACATTTGCTTTCGTTGAAAGTATCGTATTGCAAGTAAATAGGTATAAACTAATAGATTGTCTGGGGATGAGCATACTGTAGCACCATTGTATATCAAACTGGGCATTCTTAGTTGTTGGTGATCCCCAAGTCCTCCATCAGCCTCATTTTGACCCATTTCTTTAGCTCAGAAATGCTGGACAAGTTGATGAGAACTGCAGGAAGGCATGTCAAGAAGAACGAAGGGTTGCAGAAGATGAGTTGCAGATATACTTGAAATCATGGCTCTCCTGTGATTATGGGGGTGTGGATCTACAAAGCTAGCAAAGCTTCACAGGAGGATCTTTGTGCGAGGATGGGGGCTTCAGCAGATAAAAGGATATATTTGAGAGAATGGTGTGGATGAGTAACTAGATGACGAGAAAACTCTGAAAATACGTTTGTTTCATGCATAGTGGGATACGATAATTTTTTGGTACTCTGTTTATGTTGTGTTACAAAGTTCTTTTAAGCTGCCCTGCCGGGTTCAGACCACCCAAAATCTCAATTTCCTATCGTGATGTAAGATAGTCCCCTTAGCGTCTTTTTGCAATATTGTGACACAGACAAGAGGTTTTACTGCTGGACAATGAGATTGCCTTCAATGAGGCTATCATTGAAGAAAGAGAGCAGGGAATTCACGAAATCCAGCAGCAAATTGGGGAAGTGAATGAGATTTTTAAAGACCTTGCTGTGCTTGTCCATGAACAAGGGACTATGATTGGTAAGCCGGACACATGCCACTTTCCATAACTGCATAATACCACTTCTGTACATGATTTTGTATGCCACTAATATTGAAAATTGCTTTCAGATGACGTTGGTGCCAATATTGAAGGCGCTCAAGCTGCAACTTCACAGGGGAAATCCCAACTTGCCCAAGCAGCAAAGACCCAAAAATCAAACTCGTCTCTGGTAATTTACAACAAGTTATGGCCTTCACTCCCATTTTGCTAAAACAACTAGGCTAGGAATGAGGTGCTTATTCTTGCAGGTTTTGCTTTGGAAGGACCTGCTTGAACTATCTTATGAGTGGCCTTTACTATGGGAAATTATTATATTTGTTAAAGGTTTTTACTTTTGAGGTTTGGAAAGGCCAGATGGTGTACACACAAGGAATTGATTAGGTCACTTATGAGGTTACACCAATGAGAAGGGCCTTCAGTTGATTGTATCAGTGCTTAGGTGGAGTGGACTTCGTTGGGAGTTCTATAGTAGATGAAATATACAGCAGCCATTCTACGGGTCTCTTCCTTTGTGCTTATGGCATCAGCACTCCTTTCCTCAGCATCCATTACTTCAGTACATTAATTTGAAAGCAACATTTCTTCCCATTATCTTGTCAGGTGCCCCTACTAAGATGTGCCCATTGGAGCATTCTCCTGAAATATTGACTTTACAGAAGATTATGATAGGGTTTGCGGTGCCATTAGTTATAGGCATTGGGTTGCTGACTATAGAGATCTGACAACCGTTTCATCAATCTATAAAGATTCTGTAATTGGATGGTCAAAGGTTTTAGTTATTGCCATCATGTTGCTTATAATAAAAAAAGCCATGCCCACTTGTTTGGATTCACTTTATCGTTGGGCCATTGCAGCCATTGAGTATACGCTAAACATCCATTTCTGTCTAAACGGCTTCCAGTGATTTAACTGAGTGGATGGTTTTTCTTGCAATTCAGTCTTGAATATTTATCACTGACAGAAATTTCATGGAACTTTTGCTAACCTTTTGCTTTCAACGCAGACCTGCTTGCTGTTGGTCATATTTGGCATCGTGATTCTCATTGTGGTCATAGTACTTGTGGCTTGATCAGTGATTTAGTTCAATTTGATGTTAACAGTGACCCAGATTCTACCCCAGAACAAGATGAGATCTCTTGGCTGGTAGATTATTGGTTCATGTCGTGTAACCAAAGCGTATGCTGGGTATCATTGCTGGCTCAAGTGTGTCCACTTGGAGTCCAAATTAGTCAGAGGTTTCTTTAATTTCTTGTGACATTAAGCTGTTTTTTTTTTTTTTAAAGGGCTGGGGTCCGGGCTGTGTTGGTTTTTGTAAATTCAGTGTTTGGGTTTTGTGGGTTTGGCACTTCTTGTATCTGATTCTATAAATGTTTGTTCCCGACCCAAAAAGATTTAAAAAAATGTTATTCTTTTGGGGGTTCTCCTTGCAGGTCTGTTGAAATGGGAATGTTTGAATGTCTCTTTCTCTCTCTGAAAAAGACAGAATCAATTGAAGAGCTGATACATCAATTAGCTGGTGGATCTCCGAGGAATAAGTACATAAATTATGTCGCTACAGATGTTTGAATATCTATCTGGCTAACAAACAGATGCCGGTACAATGAAAAGAATTGATACAAACATTTGTCTATTGGAGAGGCTGTGCTCCCTTAACAACACAGAGCCCTCCCCTTTCTCTCTCGAAAAGCTTCCGACCCCAGAACAAACTCTAGCTGCTGCCGCTCTGGAGGGGAGGCCGTGTGCCTCACACCGGATTTTACGATTCCGGACTCCCCTCCTCTCCTTCCTTTGCTTTCTTTACCCTTTTACACAGGGCTGTTCAGCGGATCATTCGATCCGCCAATCCGACCAATCCGAACCAATCCGAACCATCCGTTGATCCATCCGTGAATGTTCGGTTTGGTTCCGGATTGAGAATTTCTTATTTGGCGGTTCCGGATCCGGATCGGATCCGCTCGATCTGCTCAATCCGCTCAATAATCCTTCTTTAATCTGTCAAATCCGTCCAATCCGACCCAATCCGATCCGATCCGTAACCGATCCGTGAATGTTCGGTTCGGTTCCGGATCTTAAAAACCATAATCCGCTCTGAGCGGATCGGATCGGATCCGTATCCGATCCGTCCGGATCCGATCCGTGAACACCCCTTAGCTTTTATCCACACAATAAAGCCTCTCCGAGGAGGCCGCTGTCGTTTGCCGTTGCCTCCAGCCTTTATGTATCCAAGCAGATGACCTCTATGTGGCATAGCTTCGAAGCCGTCCAGTGCCCATCGGTGACCGTTGCATGACCCCGTTGACCTCGGCAATCACATGCATGCCTGTTGTTTTCGTTTTCCACCAGGCTGCTCCCAGCTTCCTTTTTCCCCATCCCCGCCGACTGTCTGCCCTCTCTCCCTCTCCTTTCCCTGTTGAACAGCTCTCCCCCTTCGGTTTGCCCCTTCCCCGGTTATTCGGCTGGCCTGGTCAGATTTCCCCCTTCATTTCTACCCCTCCCCCATCTGATCGGATTTGGTTCTGTTTTTTCTGTTTCTATTTTTCCTCTCCCAATTGGATCGACGACTCCTTCCCCAGTCGATCCAATCAGGGTTTTGTTTGCATGTAGGTGTTGTTTTGGTTGTGTTGGTCTTGCGGAGGGTTTGCACAGGCTGTTTTGGACTTGTGAAGTGGTTCTGGTTTGTTCTTGGCTTTCAAGGGGACGAGTTTTTTTTTTCTTGACAGTGGATCCTTCCAATGGGCATCGATGCTTGGCCCTTTCGAAACTGGTGGCATTCGACAACAGTGGTTTCTTTGAGATGCTCCTAGTTAGTTTAGTTATGTTCTTGTTACTATTGTGCTTTTCGCACACACATTGTCACACTATCAGTGGTGACTCTAGGAATTCGGAAGTGTGGGGTCAACGCAGTAATGACAACTAAAAATTTTGTTCCAACAAAAATCACATTTAAAACTCAACCTAAGAAACAAAAGATATCATCAAAATGCATAAAACGGTTTTCTCTGTTTTCAGTTTTCACCCAAAAGAAAAAACTACACAAGCTTCTACAATTGCATTCGATGTGGTTTCGAGTTCTGAAATCGTTTCATCATAGTCTCTAGGTTGATACTATCAAAAAGTCCCTCCATTCAAAATTGTTGCTTCCAGTGTTCTGAAAAAAGGTCTAGAAGGCCGAGTACTCGCTGCCTAGGGGCTAAAAGGACCCTCGCCGACTAGATTGACTATCCCGACTAATTGCCCGACTAGGCGCCGAGTACGGCCTTGGAAACTAGAAGGTGCCCTATCGTCCTGGGAGCGCCTAGCGAGTTTTAGAACCTTGGTTGCTTCTGCTTCACTTTTTGAACAATTCAAACAATTATCAGTTTTATAATCTATAATTTTTCTATGATTTTAAAATATGTGTTTGATAAAATCAATTGAGATCTATCAAAACAAGAAACCCTAAAAAACATATTTCTTTATATAATGTTTAAAATTTTTATACCAAATTAAAGTGCTCACTGAGTACTTTAATTTGGTGCAAATTTTTTTTTTAAAAACATGCTACGGAAGTGCATTTTTTAACGGCTACAAAAATACACGTTTCCTAAAGGTATCATTTTAGGGGGGGGGGGGGGGGGGGGGGGCCCAATTTTGAAATAGTAACTAGGAGCAACAATTTGGGACGAAGGGAATACTTCCTTAGCAAAACAAATCAACCTGTCATCAAAAGAACAAAATGAGTGATTAGGATTCAAACAAGCCATGCACACGGGGGGGGGGGGGGGGGGGGGGGGGGGGGGTGGGAATGATGAAAGTTGGGAAATTATCCAGTGGTGTCAGCCCTAAATTTATGGGGGTTCATTTATGAATTTCCTAAAAAATGAACATAGTAGTAGTATTTTTTTTTTCCCGCCGTGGGGTCGCCTGACCCCCTTCATTTCTATGTGGAGTTGCCCTTGCACACTATGCTCTGCTCTTTGGCCTTTTGGTGGCCATCGCTGGTCGTCGGTGCTCATTGGCCATTGTTGGTCATCTTATCTTCTGGTGATAGCATAGTTTTATGTGATGACATTACGGTGTGTTTTTGTTTGGTTAGGTATCATTGTGTTCCGTTCTGTAAGCCGGAAACTAAGACATGACAGATTAGCTTCTCTTTGGTCTTCACCTGTTGCTAACACCTTCCCCCATGTAATGGTGATAAAACATTGGATTAATAAAGTTTTTCTCTATTGGCAAAAAAAAAAAAAAAACAGCTGAAACAAATGTAACAACAAAAACAATTTCATTATGTTCCTTATTTCCACATGGTAAATCCCAGGAGAGAAAGGGTTTTCCTTTCTTCTCTTTTCTTTTCTCTCCAAATCTTACAATCCAAAGGAGCTGTAATAGTTTGGGATTCTTCAGAACCATTACCGGTTAGGATAAATAACCAACTATGATTATATGGTTTCCCTTCAATATTGCGCCTTACGAATACGTTGGGTCCACCAAATCCAATTCTTGAAAAGATAAGTTATTAAGAGGCTACAATAAATAAAAATAAAAGGGTCTGTTTTTGCGGAGGACATAGTAAAGAGGTATTTACTGCAATAAGGACATCAACTTTTTCCTGAATGCCAAGAGGACAAATCACCTACACATTTCAAAAATGCCTCCACTAGCCAATGAAAGTGCCTAAATCCCCAAACCTAATGAAAGTGCCTAAACCTAAATCATAGGGTAATATATGAAAGTGCCCAAAACCCTAGGGTACCCTAAGAAAGTGCCTAAACCACTAAAACCCTATAATTGGAAAGTGCACCCTAGACCTAAACCTTAGGGTACCCTATGAAAGTGCCTAAACAACTAAAACCCAACTAAAACCCCATAATTGGAAAGTGTACCCTAAACCTAAACCCTAGGGCACCCTATGAAAGTGCCTAAAACACTAGGGTATCATATGAAAGTGCCTAAACAACTAAAACCTTATAATTGGAAAGTGCACCCTACGTGCCTAAACCCAAAACGCCTAAACTCACTAAACCCTGCCCCAAAAAGCCTAAATTGAATCTCAAAATTGAACGCAATTAATTTTGTCTCACACATGAGAGAGAAAGTCCCAAAATTAGAACCAATTAATTTGTCCCAAACTCCCACACATGGAGAGAGAGAGAGAGAGAGAGAGAGAGAGAGAGAGAGAGAGAGAGAGAGAGAGAGAGAGAGAGAGAGAGAGAGAGAGAAAGAGAAAGAGAGAGAGAGAGAGAGAGAGAGAGGGGAAAGTACAGGTCAGTGGGTGAAGTGACGGGTCACTAGTAAGTCCATCAGTACTCAGTAGCAACGACTACTCCACTTTTGCTTTTGTTTAATGTCTGACCTTTCGCTTTTGTCCGCAAAGACTACTCCACATAGTGCACGTGTGGTGGGGTTCATTAAGGGTATTTTTGTCTAGTATTGTCCTTGACCCCTCAAAAAATTCCTATCAATGTATTGGAAGCATTAAAATAAATTAAGCTGGATTAAACACCATTTAAAGCCTCAAACTTGGCCTTTAGACCAATTTTCTGAAAATAAAAATTGACACATAGTTTTTCTAGGAAATTTTTTTAGGAAAAGCACCTGAGCTTTTCCCAAAATCACAAATAGACACTTGACCTTTTTACTTTGTCAAATAAACATGTGGACTATCTTAAAACTCATCAATTTCACCCCGTCAATAACTTCCGTCAAATAAACTAACGGATCTGTTTGATGGTCCCACCTGAGGCCCACTAGAGCTTACGTGGATGTAATACTTGGTTGTTTGGCGCCAAAAACTAATCAGGTCCCACATGACATTAGCATGTATGTGTTAACCCAAATCCCTTTCCTCAAAATCGATTTGGGGTTCTCAATTGAGGGGTAGAGTTTAGGAGAGAGTTTGGGGTTTTTTTTATTGCAGTGTCTTTGCAATCCGAATTCCTTGCTCCACGTTTTGAATCAAAGCAAATACACTGGAATTTGGGAAGAAATCCCACAATAGCGTGGCGTTTGAGGGAGACAGATGGTGGGCCTCTAAGCTACGACAAAAGTTTATACAAAGATTCTCCACACGTTTTACATAGATGTCCACATGCACACATGCACAGAGGACCACATTCATTTGTCTTCAATCTTTTGACACCTACCATTCTTTGTCTTCACTTTTCCCACAAATCCATGAATATTTTATGTGTTTTGTTTTTTTCGTTTTTCCTTTGTTCATTCAGTCGAATCTTTGTATGTATAGTAATGGTTAAAGTAATGTGTTTGCCATATATAATCTTGGTTACGAGTATAGGCTTTTTGACTTTTTTGGTCCCTAAAGTATTCCATCCGTTGCGTTTTCGTCCCCAAATTTCTAATTGCTTGATTTTGCTACCCAACGTTTCCAATTTGTGTTCAATTGGTTCCTACGCCTCACGCCGTCCACCCTCTCTGTTAAACTGAGGGGCTTTTTAAGTTTTTCAACACCCCAGTACACGTGCACATCACTTTCCTCTTACGTGAATATCACTTTCCACTTCTAGAAACCCTACCCTACACTCTACAGATCACCCAAAGCCCCAAAATTGAAAACCTTCCATGGTCACAAAAATCCCAATCAAGTGAAGAGAAGAGGACGAAGATAAGCTTAAGTGGTTTGAAATTGCACATGGTGATGGATATTGCGGACTGGAATGCATCTTTAGACTCTAGCAGGTACGATATGGGCTGGATCATCTTGTATCGACTGAATAAACGATCATGCATGCATGTGTTTTTGTGTGCATATATATACAAATATATACACACACTCCGACATATATGTCTGTGTGTATGTTGTCCAGTTAAAGTATGCTTTTTTAGGGTATTGTTTGCAGGAAGTGACCATTCTTTAGAGAGTAAAGACAAAGTACGTTTGTTCTCTTACTTGTAGCCAATAAAGCATTTATTTTTGTCAACAGTAACATTGGAAGTATGAATTTTTTGGGGGATTGTTAGATTCCCTTTTTGTTTTGTTATGCATAAATGGAAAGGTTATGGTCCCAAAATTTTTTGACCTTGCGTGTTGATGGACCCCTGTATATGGGGCTTTCTATGCAGGATGTGTGCTTAGGCCCACTGACTTTACCTTTACCCTTGAAGTGCATCATGGTAGTGTATTTAGTGTTAGGTCCACCGGGAAAGTGTACAATGGTGGTAAATTGGACACAATATATGGACTAGACCCAGATTTTCTGTCAATGCTTGAATTGGATGCTATGGCCCAAAAGCTTGGGTATGCCCCTCCTGTGGCCTTTTACTATAAGAGGCGCAGTTCCAATTTGAACAATGGGCTTATACCAATTACTTGTGACAAAGAGGCATATGGAATGTTAGATTTTATGGACACGGAGAGGAATATTGTAGTGTATGTTCAACATGTAGGAGGAGTTAAGTTATTTGAGGTAGGGCTTGCCACTTTGGAATCCTAAGTTTCTGTGGTTGATTTGAATGTAGACACCCAAACTGAGGTAGGGCCTGCCACTTTGGAATCCCAAGTTTCTGTGGTTGATTTGGATGTAGCACCCAAACTGAGTTAGGTCCTGGTTTTTTGAATCAAATGTTGAAGTATTGGATGATGTAGATCCCCAAGTTGTTGATGACAATGTCAAGATTGAAGAGGAAGTTGAGGATGACTCTGATTCTTCTACTGAGAGTGTGTATTACAATGACCACTCTTATCTAGAGGATGATGGATTATATGAGGCGTATGTAGAGAATGAAACAAAATTTGTTGGTTTCCCAGAAGACAGAAGGGCAAACGTTGAACATTTTGATGATCAAAGGGAACTGAGTGATGGTGATGACAAGTGTGACTCAGAAAATAGTTTCTATAGCTCATCTAACTTAGAAACAGAGGGGAGAAGAAAGGGTCCTTTTAAGAATTTCAGGTCTGAGACAGATATGGAAGATCCTAAGTTTAATATTGGCATGTATGTTAGTACACCCAAGGACTTCAAACAGGCTATAAAGCAACATGCCATTAAACACCAGAGGAACATCAAACTTGTAAAAAATGACAAGAGAAGAGTTAGGACAAGGTGTCAAAAACCATGTCAATGGGAAGTATATGCTGCTAAGGTATTAGGAGAAGCTTCTTACCAGGTGAGGACCTATAAAAGCAAACACACATGTGTGAAAACTTATTAAAAAAGGAATGTAACTTCACAAATGATAGCAAAGGGGTACATGGAGGATCTAAGGACAAATCCATGGATGTCCATCCCTGCATTGAAAGATAGGGTAAAGAAAGAAATGAAAGTGGATGTGTCTAGGACCTAGCTGTACAGAGCAAAGAGAAAGGCAGCCCAATTGATTTATGAATCTGATCTTGAATAGTATGGGAGGATTACTGTGAGGAGTTGAGGAGGTCTAACCCTGGTTCAATAGTGGTCATGGATGCACCAGTTGATGAAGAAACAGGGCAGCCAAGGTTCAATAGGATTTACATCTTCCCAGTAGCTCCCAAGAGTGGATTTACAAATGGTTGTAGGAAGATTATTAGTCTGGATGGCTGCCACCTCAAAGGAGAGTACAGTGGTTAGCTTCATACTGCAGTAGGTGTTGATCCAAATAATGCCATGTATCCTATGGCATATGTTGTGGTTGAGACAGAGAGCAAAGACACATGTCTATGGTTTCTTATACTCCTAAAGATGGATTGCAACATCACAAGTGAAAATAAGCATGAGTGGACCTTCATCACTGATAGACAAAAGGTACTTTTGTCCATGTTTATGAATTTTATGTTAAGCATTACTTTTTTCCATGTATGTTGGTAATCATTATTGAATGTATGTGAAATTTTTTGTAGGGTCTACTGCCTGCACTTGCTGAGGAGGTCCTTAGAGCTGAGCACAGACATTGTGCTAAGCACTTGCTTAGTAATTTCCAAAAGAGGTTCAAGGGAGTGTCTTTGGAAGAAAAGTTTTGGAAATGTTCTAAGGCAAGCCATGTACCCTTGTTTGAAGATGCCATGAAAGAGATGAAGGAAGAGGAGGAAGAGGCCTACAATTGGTTGATCTTAGAAGCCCCTAGATATTGGAGTAGGTCTCATTTCAAATTTCACAGTTGGAGAAAACAAATACTTGCACCTGTATCATGTCCAGGCGCCTGGATTTGCTCAATACAGGCGCTTGGATTCCATTTTCTTTTGCTGTGATTTTACTTCATCTACACTCTCCATGATCATTTAAAGCATGAATAGGTTTTTTGTCTTTGTTGCTAGCACTTCATGGTCTAGATGGTCATCTTAAAGCATGGTTTATGATGTTTTGAAGGCAAGTTAATGTTCAAAAGAGAGGATCTTGCATTTAGATTAAGGAATACATGATAACCTTTGTTGGTTTAAAAACAACATTAGAATGTCACATTGAGTGGAGAAAGTGCATCATGGTTCATGACATTCGCACATTCATCCACGTTCATTTCATTAATCTTGTTGATACATTTACGTGTTCTCGCATGAATTTGGGATTAAAGTCCATTTAAACGGTGTTTCCAGAATTCTTTAAACATTTAGTAGAGACCGGTGGTCATATCAGGTGTGAGGGATGCTTTAAATTCTTTCCCCTCGGGTAACCTAGCTCTCGGACCCGAGAAATCTCGTTTTGTGAGATCTGTAAAATATTTTTCATTCCAAGGACAAAAGAGTCATTTTTCAAAAGGTTTCTCAGGTACGGTCCTTAAACCTGGGTGGCGACTCCATCTAATCAATCAAATTGTTTTCCTAAACCGCAATCGTTTTCGTGAACATTCTGGCGGGGGTGTTCACAAGTCCGAACTCAGAAATTACTAGCTTAGGCGATAGCTCTTTCGAGAAGAAACTCTGGTAGCCAGAGTTGCGCTGAAGCTTTGCCGAATGCCCTAGGTGGAATCTCGGGATATCTTTACTATGCAGAAGCTTTGACGGTTTTTCTCCGAGAAGAATAATCGGTGGTTAGGGCTACGCGGAAGTGCTGCCGTTTTTCTCTAAAAGTCTCTTGGTCATAATAGACCCAAACACCCTAGTCTCTTGGTCATAATAGACCGTAACACCTAGGCCTGCCATTACTCTGTTCGAGTGCCGACTTAGATCTCTAGTTTTGTCATTACTCTGTCCGAGCGCCGACTCAGATCTCCAGTCCTGCCATTACTTTATCCGAGTATCACCTTAGAATCATCTAGTACTGTCGTCGCTCTGTACGAGTGCCAGTCAAAATCAACCATTTTTGCCGGAGGCTATAGCCGATTTTTCTGGACAATATTATCCGATTTCCAGGGGAAGCTCTATCCGATTCTCTACTCAGGGTTTGAACCGGGAATCTGTAAGTAAATAAATTTTAAGTACCAATAATTGCCTTGTTACTTTCAGCATGTAGTAGCAATATTTAGAATTGTGTCGGTCCGACTACTACCCATGGGCCGGGCTCGCGTCCAAATTTGGATGCCGTAATCCTGCATATTTATATTCAAATAATTTGTGTCAATAAAATTCATAATAATATAGATGTACACTGTCACACTGCATGACAACAGTTTTGTTGAGGTTTGAGGCGACAAATATTGGAAAGACCGACAAAACAGCGTGCGCGTCGAAACAAGGCTTGACGGATGTCTCCTTGTACCGATGCCTCACTACTGGGTATTTTCCGATACTTTCTAAGATCGCTTACCTTAACTTGACAAGCCATCCGAGCATTTTGTACAAAATCCCAAACAATAAAAGCATCAGGATTAATTCAACAAAACCAGACATATTTTCATGAACCGGACCGAGGTCCGAACTACGCAGTGACTTGATTCCCCCAAGTGTGGGATACGTAGGCAGCTCGATGAGAGTTCGGTCACAATAAAAGTAAAATATTTTTTCCCAAAATGATAAATATTATATTATCACGTATGCTATTTTATATCCGCCTTCGGGCACCTAGTTACGGTGTTATTTATACTGTATTTTGTGTGAATTTTCAGATAATGTCATACATGCCTAGGAGTCATGGGGTCCTTCTTGACTTTGTTCTAGACCCGCAATCAGCTTCTTCTCCAAATTACCAAAATACGCCTGTCAGTCTCTTTGGTCTAAATTCCCCAAAATAGAAAGTTAGGAAGTGCACTAAGGTCTGTTTCGAGTATCCTCTGATCCCAGAGTCAGTTCCATGTCTAAATAACTAAAATGCCCCTATGTTATACCCAGAATCAGCTGCATGTTCAAATTACCAAAATACCCCTATGTCATACCCAATCTCATTTCAGCCTACAGAATTGATCGGGAAGCTACCTAAGGCCCGCCAACATTTATCCGGACCTCCAAAATCAAAATTTACCAATTTTTACCCAAAACCCCCTCAAACCTCAAATACTTATTTTCAACTTTTAAATCTTACATGGGATGACCCGGGACCCGCCAGAGACCATTTTTTAGCTCCAAGCTGCAAAATATATTTTTTTACCAAAAAGTCCACGGAGTCAATTGTGCTCACTTTTACTGTGTAATACTATACCAGCTATATACCGGGGGATACCGGACACCTCGGGTGGAGCAAGGGGGGTGCCATAACACCTTTCCCCTCTCGTAGCCTAGCTAGTATTTAAAACCTTATCCAAAATGAGGCACAAGTCATTCAAGTTCGTTTCCTCGAGTGCAAACCTCAAACCCGGGTGGCAACTCCAAATTGAATTCTCCGGAGGGGTGTCCACACCTATCTTTAGTAAAGGGAAGTCCATGTGATAGTCCCCAATGAATTGGATTGATTGTAATAAACCCGAAAGTTCACGTAGACTCCATAATGTACCCAAACAAGAAATTTGTAAACTTTATTTACATCTTACCTTGTATGTTAAGAGTAAGTAACCTGTGTCACTTGTTTCCAATAATGGTATGGCAATAAAGTTTCATTACCAAAATTGAGTTCCAACAAATGCCCCACTTAGTGGGCCCTATATGAATGTTGGTAGTACGTTAGAAGATATTGAGTTCCCAAATTTGGTTAGAATATAATTAATGTTTACATTAAAGGTTGAAGGTGTTCACATTCGAAACAGATAAGAAAAGAAGACATTGAAACATGACAAAGATTATTCTGACACCCTACAGGTCATTTCCTACACTACAATGGAAGTTTCTGAGAAGCAATTTTCAAATATCTTCCACATTCCACCAATGGAAAGAGATTAGTAATGCCAGCTAAGATTTATCTATTTATTTGTCAAGCTCCATAGGGCCACAACGATTATTTCCATCGAGATACTTATAACTTGCTTGGGATTAAGGGAGCATGTTATAAACTAGAGGATAGAAAAACTTAGGCTTACAGACTCAAGTTTTTGCTTTTTAGATCTGAAATCCAGGTTCTCTCTTCGTTTCTCCAAGTTGTTGCAAATCTCTCTCTCTCTCTCTCTCTCTCTCTCTCTCTCTCTCTCTCTCTTTCTCTCTCTCTCTCTCTCTCTCTCTCTCTCTCTCTCTCTCTCTCTATCTCTATCTATCTATCTATCTATCTATCTATCTATCTATCTATCTATCTATCTATCCAGACACACACGTTTATGTGTGTAACCTCATTAATTGTGTGCTACTCCTCTAAGGAAGCAAGTTTTTCTATTCTCTGCTAATCAACCATTTTGTATCCAGATTATATACTCCAGAAAGAATCGGCTAGATGTCTGAAAGGGGTGGACTCATGTCTGCTGATGAGAATGAAATCTCATATTCGCTGAGAGGAAAGCTTGAAGTGTAAGGCCAATGTTGAATTTTCGTCAACTTTTTTTTGTAGAGCACTTTTTTTTTTTTTGGCTTCGTATATCCTATTGGGAAGGGTGTTATCGTTGTCATGTTCATTGTATATTCATATCAACGGAAACAAAATGGTTGTTGTCTTGATAACATTGACCGTTGTCTTAGCTACTTTGTAAACGCGTTCATCCTTTTTTTCTTTCTTTGGTTTCATTTAGGGTACTATCTGCTACAACTTGGTTCAATTGCTTGGATCAGTCTTTGAATGTGAAAAGAATTTCTTGCAGTCATATATAGATTAACTGACCTCTCATTGTGTGTGTTTGCTAATAGTTTTCTTCTTGCTAATTAAGATATTTTGAGGAATGCCAACATCCAAATGAAAGGCAACGACTTCAACTGGGAAGGGAACTGGGACTCACACCTACACAGATCAAGTTCTGGTTTCAGAATAAGAGAACTCTAGTGAAGGTGCTCTATGAATTTCTTATTTCTGTTTGTGAGAATTTAAGTTGTTATTGGTTCTTTGATTTCACTGTCGACCTCAATGATGGAATGTGTTTCTTCATGGGGAGCATTTTAGGCACAGAATGAGAGGCTTAAGAGCCATGCTCTTCGGGCAGAGAACAAAAGGCTTAAGCAAGAGAACCTTGCCATTGGAGATATGCTGAAGGTGGAGTCCTTATGTGCACCATGCAAGATTCAATCCTTTATCAAAGAAAAGCGACAATCTATGCTAGAGCACCTACAGGAGGAAAATGCCAAACTAAATGAAAAGGTTGATTTATTTTTTGTTTTTTACTCTTTCGAACAAATGTCTTCTTTACTCTGATTTATAAGGCTCCCCATATTTGCAGCGTGAAAAACTCTGGAACCTTGTTGCCGAAATGGGCATTTCGGGTTCAAATGCCCACCCACTTGCCATTGAACATTCATGGGATGCATCAATAGGAGGTTTCCTGGGACAGAGAATGGGAGGGCTTTCATTTGATCATAATATTTGCTCTATAAATTTTAGCGATCCCAACTTTTTGTGCCATTTGAAGGAGATGAAAGAATCTAACAAATTAGGAATCACTGTCGTCAATGCTTTTAATGAATTGGTTAGCCTTTTGTCCATTGAGCCTCTATGGATTAAGGACCCTACTAACGGGAGATATGCTATTCATCGTGACAACTATGGAAAGTCCTTCCCAAGGATTAATCACCTTAAAGGTTCAAGTGCTCGATTCGAGTCATCAAAAGAGAACGGCATCGTAAGAATGAATGGGCCGCAATTGGTTGGCATATTAATGGACTCGGTTAGTTCTAGTATCTCATTGCTATTGAATCTTATATTATAGCCAAGTCCATGTTCTCTGTAAACCACTAGTTAAATTTTGCAGACTAAAAGAGCAAAGTTTTTCCCTACAATCATCACAAAAGGAAAGACAATTGAAGAACTTGACCCTCAATCAGGAAGCTTGAGTGGTTCATTAAAACTAGTAAGTGGTCACCAAAATGTTCATGATTCTCTCTTCTTCATGAAGTATGTTCTTGGAAAATTTGTTAGTGGGACCATAAGTGGTTGATGCTTGCAGGTACATGAAAAAATGCATGTGCTTTCACCTCTGGTGGAGCCACGAGAATTCTACTTCCTTCGTTACTGCAAACAAATCAGTGAAGGTGCATGGATAATAGTAGATGTATCTCAAGACTCCTTCAATGAGAGCCAACAATCCCCTTTTCACTTTTGGAGGTTGCCTTCTGGATGTTATATCAAAGATTTGTCAAATGGGTGCTCCAAGGTGATGATTTTGTAATCTATTAATTTTAGTTTTGGGAAAATTTCACTTACATCCCCTGAGGTTTCTGACAAATACATAGACCTCCCTTATACTTTCTGAAATTCCTTTGCCCTCCCTTACTTTTCAAACTATTTGCTAGATTCCCCCCTGCCATTACTTAAGGTAACGGTGTTAACTTTTTGCGTAAAATGACTGTAGTACCCTTAATTAGTATATATTCTCCACCATTAAAAAAAACTATTTTTTTTTTAAAGTTAAAAAAAAGTTTTTTGAAAAAAATTAAAGCATTTTTTCATTTTTTTTTAAAAGCATCTTTTAAACAAAAAGTATCGAATAGAATTTTTTTCAAAAAACAAAGTTTTTGAAATTGTTTTGTTGAAAATAGTTTTCTGTGAGGAAAAAAAACTAAATACAAAAGTGTTGAAAACATTTTTTTTTGGATAAAAAATAATTTTTGGAAAAGTTTTAAATTTTTTTTCAAAAATATGAAAATAAATTTCAAACAAAAAATTAAAAAAACTATTTTGAAAACGTTATTTTTTCAAAATAGTTTTGGAAAAATAACGTTTTCACGCCCTCGAAATTTAAAGGATAATTCATTAAACAATTCTACGTGGACAGTCAACAAGTCAATGAGCCACGTCAAAGTCCACATAAGTTGTAGAAAAGTCATAGTCAATAAGTTACAATAGTCTAAGGGTACCCGATAACCCAAATCCAAATATATAAGTATAAGTGTGTTTACAAAACAATGTCAAAAGAAGGAAAACTGAATCAAGTTACAAAATCATTTTGGCAAAATTCTACTTCTAAAATGATAATACAACTCCTCCATTAGCTTTCAAAACAATGCATGCATGCACTCCAAGCACTCCATGTCATGCTCCTTAGTGAGTACCTGAAATTTGTAAGGTTGAGCTCACTAGCTCAGTAGAGAAATGTCCAACAATTATAATGAAATGAAATGTATATGGATGATAGACAATAAGACATAAGGCATATGCAAGGGTTAAGATAGAATTTAAATAGTAAAAGGGGTTGAAAGTAACGCATGAACATCTGCATTTCTTTTACTCTCGTCCCTCGTACCCAACTTGCACCCGACCCGTACCCGACACGCCACTTGTGTCTAACACATTCATTATATACATCTAATTCCTTTTAAACATTCAATTATTTTCCGGGCATGCCATATAGGCTCCGTGTCATAATTACCACATTCATACTTCATTTCATGCTCATTCATAACATTACGGTGTCTATATGTCTCCTCATCTTACTTTCATGTGTTAATTTCACGCAAACCTCATGTTTCGTGTTACCTGAACGTGTCCATAAAGGAGATTTTGACCCAAGTATCTAGGATGTCAATGTGACCCTCTTGGACCCTAATATGTGACCAACAACTTACACAAACCAGCCACAATGAACGAATCATGATTCAAGAAATTTTTCAAAAAAATATCAGAGAGTCCTATTGATAGAAGGTAAAGTCCTATTGATAGGGTGTCAGAGGCTCCTATCGATAGGGCAGCCATCAGATTGGCCAGAACGAAAAGAGAAAAACTTATATCGATAGGGGATGAAGTCCAATCGATAGGACAATGCTAGATCCAAAATTTTACAACTTAAGGGGTGATCAATGGGGCTTCTCTTTGGGCATTTCTTGGTTCCAAATGGACATATTAAGAAGAAAAAGAGGTTCAAACAACAAATTAACACAACATACCACCAATTTACAAGGTTTGCTATTTTTCCCAAATTCAAGCAACGGACTAAAAATGGGTGCAAAGTGGATTTCACACAATTCTCAAGCATTACCAAGAAATCAAGCAACAATGTCTTGAGTTATCTACCAAATCAATAGGAGATTTACAAAGGAACTAGAAGATGATGAGTTCTAACACAAGCTTGACTAGAAAATGGGTTTTGCTCAAAGAAATCAACAAGCCAAAGGAAAACTTAGCAATTTGTAGACACCCCAATTTTAGTCCAAGTGCATCCCTTATGACGAAAAGGAACGTGCATGGTTACCTTGGAACGATCGATCAGAGCTCACAAAAAAAAAATCAATAAAATAACCAGTTTAGCTGAGCGGTCCACTTTGACAGCCGGGCGGTCCAATTTTCCTCAAGTTGGCCGAGCAGCTAACGTGATTGGCTGGGCGGCCAATCTTGGTTGTCAAATCGGACAGCTTGTTCTGCAGAGATTCTTCGCAGACGAATATATTCCCCAGCGCAGGGAATATCATCATCGCAAAAATCTTTCGGAAGATTTTCTCCCTCATTTGCACTCCTCCTCCACAGCTATATAAACTCGGCCTCCGCTCCTCCGACAGACACGCGAAAAACACACAGAGAGAGACACCACCGGAAACCAAAATACATTACTCTGCACCTTGAAACGCCGTCGAACCACCTTCTCTAAACCCTTTTCCTCACACCCTCTCTCTCATTCTTCCAGCAAATCATAAAAAATACTTCATCCGAAGTTTCTGAGAGAAGACTAAAACTTTCATAGTTCGATCGTTCATTCCGAAAAGGTACAACGCCGCTCGTTTAATCGATCATCCAGTATTCTAAGGGGAATTATTTCGGGCTCGGGATGATTCCCGTAATCATCCCCGGGTTCGGATAACCTTGTTTCAAGCAAAACTTAGCCGTACGGCTCCGTATCGGGCGGTATCCTCCGTTATCGCACGATACGACCGACCAGGGGAACAACTTTCTCAAAACTACCTCTCAAGTTTATTTTGAAGTCAAAGGAACCGGTTTCCCTCCAAAAAAAAGGTTTTCAAGGCGCTTTTCCAGTCTGCGAAATTTTTCAAAAAACAGAGGAATGTTGGCCGAGCGGCCAATATAGAATGGCCGGGCGGCTAACTTTTGAGGGATGAGTCCCTCCCCTGTTTCAAACAGAATCGTGCTCTGTTTTCGGGTTTTTTGATTTTAAGCGGCTGATATTACGACGTTTCCCCTCAGGTTCTGCTTATTTATTATCAAGTTCACGTATTTCATTTTATTCCCGTTATGGTTCTATGAATTACTTGTTTATTACTATTGCTCATATTTTGTATTTCTGTTGAAGTTTTGCAATAAACTATTTACTAAAAAATCCCACAAATATTTAGTAAAGACTGGAAATTGTCCGGGCGAGCGGGGTGCTTTTTAATAAAATCTTCCCCGATCGTAACTTAGCTTCCGAATCCAAAAGAATCTTTTTGCAAACCAAACCTTTTCTGAAACGGCACAAGAGTCATTCTTTTCAATAGTTTCTTGGGTACCAAAATCATTTTCTAAATAAATCCCGGGTGGCGACTCTATTCATTTCTATTCCACATTCCATATTTTCCGCGAGCCGCGTGGATCCGACCGTCCACACAATCAAAAGCCTACACACACATATACACCACATTTACACTTAAAAGAGTTAGAAATTTCCCTACCTCTTGTGATGAACTTGAAACCCAAACCCAAGCCCAAAATCTAAAAGAGAATCCTTCAAACACCGGTAGGAAAAAAGTATACTAATGCGTAGATCACGTGATTTTAGGAAGGTTTAATGAAGAGGTTTTAGTTGGAGATTTGTTTTTGATGGAGGTTGATGAGAGGGATGGAGGGGAGCTTCAATGGAGGAGTATAGACAGAGAGTGTTGGTGGGTTTTGGGAGGAAGAGAGGTGTTCTTCTCTCCAAAAAAAAATAAGCCAACACTTTTTAAAAACACACCCCACTAATTACACTTCACCCCTCATGTTTCTAATGCATTGCAAAGACACCCACGTGTATATACCAACTTCACATTGACCCCATTTTGCATTTTAAAATATTTCTCACACTTCCCCAACATTATTTTCGAAAAAATATTTAAAAAACACGGGTCCTTACAGTTTTTTTTAAACTAGTTTGTCCCCTCAGCCGTTGGATCAGATCTAACGGCTAGCGTGAGAGGTCCGGATGTAGCAAAAATCTGGGAGTTTGTAGGGGAAGTGAATTGTGTGTGTGTGTGTGTGTGTGTATATATAGGGGTTGGTTCCCCTCACACTTAAAAAAACACACCAAAAAACACGATTTTATTCCGGGCTCTACTGTGATGTTCTAAACAGTTGATCTTGTTTAAATGAGTAAAATAGGAGGTCCAACAAAAATTCAGCTCAATCGGATTTCGGTAAGTGCTTTTCATCCAAACAATTTTGCAAAAACTGTGACAGGTTCTAGTGTTCTTAAAACTGTTTGGATCAAGCACTAACCAATATCCGATTGAGCTGAAATTTTGCAAGACCTTTTATTTCACTCATTTAAACAAGATCAACGGTTCAGTATATTACAATGGGGCCCGAAAGAGTGAGGTGTTTTTTTATGTATTTTTTTAAGTGTGAGGGAAATTGGCCCCATATATATAGGTGCATGTACATATACATATACACATATCTACTTGTATACATGTGTGTGTGTGTGTGTATATATATATGCAAATTTTCTAATAAGGACCTCCCGGATTTAAGAAAAAATGTAATTTTTTCACTTAAAAAATTATTTTTGGGAAATCCGAACCGTCCAATGTGTTTAAAAGGTGTTTTCAAGGGTCAACGTGGGAAATCTTCAAAAAAAAAATACCGGGAAGGGCACAGTTTTTGCAAAAAACTGCTTGGATCAAGCCCTTCTTGGTATTTTTTTTTTTTTTGAAGATTTCCCACTTGGACTCTTGAAAACACCTTTTGAACACATTGGACAGTTCGGATCGTCAAAAAAATTCTTGGATCATAGGGGTCCGCAAGTCTGGAGTCCTGACTAGAAGCGGCCCCTATATATATAGGTGCATGTACATATACATATACATATACACGTATATACGTGTATATATATGATGTAAGTATCTATATGTATACACAACACACATATATATCTAGCTTTATTCACCTTTTTGGGTGTAATTTCTCATATAGGTCAGGAACGGCTTCCCATCATCATTGGAACACGTTTCTTTCGATTTTCAGCCTCTGAAACGCAGAAACGCGTTTCTTGCCAAGATATGTGGGCTAGCCTGAAGTTTCCTGCAACTAAGATTGGAACTAGATTAATCAGCTCTTTCTACACTTATTTTTTTGCATGATGGCGTTTAGCCAAGATAGCCTTTTGTTGTAACATATCATATCAACAACGTAAACGCAATTTCATCACTCGTGTTGTTTGCCTCTTGCAGTAGGAGTGTAGTAGTTTCTAATAACTTCTGAGTGTTAATTCTTAGACTTCCTATTGTCATCGTACTGCAGTTAAAGAAGTATTCCATTATAGTGGTATGGATATTGTTGGGTGCCTCATTTGGAACCGACCATGCACTTCCACGATCTTCTTTTTATTTTTCACTGACCATAACTTTCTGCTGCTGTTACAATCTGGTAGGTTACTTGGG
Source organism: Vaccinium darrowii (assembly GCA_020921065.1). NCBI lineage: Eukaryota > Viridiplantae > Streptophyta > Magnoliopsida > Ericales > Ericaceae > Vaccinium > Vaccinium darrowii. The sequence continues at coordinate 21,284,637 of CM037162.1, read as the reverse complement.
TGGAACATGTTCAAGTTGATGACAAGGCCCTGACTCATCCTCTTTATAGGGATTTCATTTTTCGTGGTTTAGCATATGGAGCAGAGCGATGGCTTCTCACACTTCGGAGAATGTGTGAAAAATATGCATTTGGGATGGGGAGAACTGCTGTCAGTCAAGAAAATGGTGGGGGTAGTCTTGCTGACAACTTCGACTCTCATAACAGATTATTTCTTTCTTTTTCCTGTAGCTATATATGTTCATCATATATCATATATGTATGTCCATAATAACCGTCTTTTGGTATGATTGTAATGCTATTTGTCCAGTGATAAGTACACCTGAAGGCAGGAGGAGCATAATGAACCTTACACATAGGATGGTCAAGAACTTCTGCGCAAATTTAACCATGGAAAGCAAACTGGATATCCCTCAGCTAGCTGAACCAAATAGTTATGGAATTCAGTTCTCTATATGCAAGAGCACAGGACTAGGTAAACCCTGTGGCTTGATTATGAGTGCTACTACCTCCCTTTGGCTCCCGCTGCCGTATGAAGCATTATTTGATTTCCTCAGCAATGCAAAGATGCGATCCCAGGTTTGCGACATTTGAAATTATTTTTCTCATTTGAATGTTACATCTAACTCTTGTTAAAATGTGACGAATTATGAGAAATCAAGCATTATTTTATTTCTTTTTGCCACCAGTGGGATGCAATGGGTAAGGGAAAACCGTTCCAAGAGATTGCAAGAATCTCCTACGGAGATCATCCCGGAAATCATATATCCATTGTCCAGGTAATATTTTTTCAATTTCCCTCTTTTACTGCATTGAGTATGTGGAAGTCACTTGGCTTGAAAGGTTTTGTTGACTTGGGTCATTGTGATTTCAATTTTTCAAAACGAACCAAAATTTCTGCTTAAAGATATTTATTGCTTAGAGCTCTTACTTTCAAGAAATGTCACTCATGTCATTTTGGATGAGACGTGTATATTGTGATCATGTCTATATAGTATACATGAGATATTTTCTACTATTAATGCAGAAAATACACACAAAAATAATTCACTGTAATCAACTTGGATGACAAAATATTGGAAGTGCTTTTCAAAAGTCATTTTTCCAAATTCTGAATAAAGTGCTTTACACCTGTTACTGTGGCTCATAATTCATGAAATGCTAGTGCCACTGCCACTTTGTCCTGGAAGGTTTTTCCGTACAAACAACCTGAACTTGAGTCATTGTGCACGTTGAAATTGTGATGGAAGTTGGAACGGTTACTAAGTTTTGTTTACATTTTGTCTGCCAAGCAGCCTTTGATTCCTTGTGAGTACAATACTCTGGTGCTTCAGGAGAGCTGTGTCGACCCCCTGGGGGCAATAGTAGTCTACGCTCCCTTTTACATGCAATCTGTAGAAATGGCAGCAAGTGGTGCAGACTCTTCCAGCATACCTATTCTTCCATCAGGGTTTACGATCTCCAGTGATGGCCACCCTCACACCGGAGCTCATGGAGCTTCAAGCAGCACTTCTACTACAAACCCCATGTCCAGTGGCTCACTTCTCTCAGTCTATTTCCAGACTTTAACAGGTGATGCCTCGGATTCTAAGCATGTCGACATGGACTTGGTGACTGATCTCGGTGCTCTCGTCACCTCGACGATCCAGAATATTACCTCTGGTCTGAACTGCTTCGGCTTGGATTGACCTGGTAGCAGTACTTTTATGTGTGATGGTGTAATTGTGAGAATTTTCTTTTCCGTTTTGTTTTTGGTTAGTCTGTGTTTGGATTGTTAAGTCCATGAGATGCTACTGTCAGGGAAAGGAAAGGTACATGATAAAGTAAGAAAATATTTTTACAAAACTAAACTAGGTCTTGTTTTTGCAATCATTTTCCTTTCCCTTGGTTAATATCTCCAAAAATCCATCATCCAAACTCAACCTAACAGAATAGTTAGTCAAGTACTGAGGGTCAAAGTTAAATCCAACGGGACATATATTGCTACTTACTATGGTTTAATCATTCATGGTTGCTTGGATAAAGGTTTTCTTTTCCTTTTTGTATTTCTGTGTCTTATTCTCTTTGCTGCTTGGCTGGTTTGTTATTTTTGTCACCATTTGGATCCAACGTACCTTTTGTTTTCAAAACTGTCAAATTATTTTTTGGATCTTTGGCAGTCTTTTGTAGAAGAAGAAAGTTGTTTTGGTAAAAATGAAGGGCCTTCCTTTTTTCTTTTTTTGGGTCAAACAATAGAAGGACCTATGTCTACCCTAATCCCACCCTGACCAATCACAATGGGTACCCAGACTAGGTTAATGCCATCTGAAGTTCAGATTTATTACCGTCATTTTTAAATGGTAATAGGTGTAAATTCAAAATCGTAATCGACCTTCAGAGAAGAACCGTCACGGCAGTTGATCTTCTGTGAACTCGTCACAGCAGTTGATTTGGACTGATAGGTGAATGAATCATAATTAGAACGAATGAATCATAATTAGAATGAATGAATCATAATAATTAGACATAATCAATTCAAAATCGTAATCGACCTTCAGAGAAGAACCGTCACAACAGTTGATCTTCATCTTGCTTTCGGAAACACTTGGCGGAGTAGAGAGGAGGAGAGGTGAAGGAGAGAGAGACGGTGGTGGAGTAGAGAGGAGGAGAGGTGAAGGAGAGAGAGACGATTCCATTGATTTCGAAGCACTTGGCGGGTGATGAAATGGAGTGCAAGTTTCATGTTAGGACTACAACCACGCGACTAACCCAAAGCACTAATACATAGTTTTTCGACCGGTTATTTGGGCTACTATATTTGTCCATAATTGAGAAAAATCAACTTACACGCACATTGCATGTGCCCGGCCTAAAAATTTCGAACGAGTTAACGAATATAACATATTAATTATAACTGGAGCCCAAAATCGAGTAGGTCGGTGCATTTAACCGTGCCCAACTCGTTCCTGTATTTTTTCACTTTTGTTTGGCGAAATTCCTCTGGGAGTGTACAGAGAGAAAATAGCAGAGGAGGAGATGAGTAACAGCTCACTGTCATCGTCGCCGGCTCGTTCCTCAATTTCGACCACCGCAATCGCAGGTGCAAATGTTTCCTCTGCTCTCACAGTCGACGACTTCCATTTCCCCCCAGATCTCATCTCCATCCAAGATCGCAAGGACGAGGCTCTTCAGGGTTAGTAGTACTCGCTTTCAAATTCATCGCATTATCTCCAATTCTAAACTCTTCTTCTCCGAGGTTTTATTTTCGAATTTGACCTTCTGGGTCTGTATTAGGCTTTCTAATTAATTCACATTTCCATATTGGGTCTCTTAGATTTGCCGGATTAGATATGGGTGTCCCGCCGGCTTTACGTACACCTCTAATTTCTCCTCAACGAATAAGCGCTTGGGCCAACAAAATCCTACCTAATGGAGAGAGAGTTGGACAGGTGAAAAACCCCTCTACCTTTCATTACAAAACCAATAAACCGCAAAAAGATGGATTGTTTTGTGAAAGAACTTTTGGGCCTATAAAAGTGAAATTCTTGCTTTGGGAAATTCTCGAGGAATCGGAGATCAAAAAGAAAACACACGATTCACCCAATCCCACTGTCCACTAGTGAGAGTCCGATAAAAGGAAGGACAAAGGCCCGTGTGGAGTGGCCCCATAGGGGTTTATGTCGCTTTGGAGGTTGCGACCTCAGACCTTAGACTGGAGCAACCAAGTCCCAAGTACCTTAGGAAGAAGCAAACCTAAGTACAAGTATTGAACAACATGCCAACCCGTGGGTTTATTAGATATGGGATTCAATTGTCAATCTTATGAAACTGCATTTCCAGTTCCGAATGTGAGTGATGGATGGGACAGTTGGCTAAGGAATCAATTAATCTCGCAAAATGTTGCACTGCGAATTCCTTAATATTAGGATTACTCATCCAATAGCACGGCCTAAGGGTTTCCAAGTATTGTTAAAAAAAATCTACTGAGCTAGAAGAAGTATATTCTTAAATAAGTTCTACTGCATAAGAAAAGATACAAGAAGTAAGCTTCCACCTAGCTTGTTGATCAAAACATGAAGGAAAGATTCTACCTAGCTTATGCAATGGGTATCGGTAGCTAGTTTCAGCAAAATTCTTTTCGGCTCTGTTTGTTTCGACGTAAAATATTCAACAATGTGACGTATTTTCTACGTAAAATAATTTTGCAAAGAATAAATTTGTTTTTATTTTGCTGTGTTTTGGTAGCCATTAGAAAATATTTTCCATAATAAAAATGAAACACAGGGTATGAGACAACATAGCAAATACAACAGGGACGGAACTAGGATTTCATCTATGAGGGGGCCGGATGAACAACGAGATTTTAAAATTTCAAAATTCAAATCTATACTTTGAAATGTCCAAATAATGCCCATAACAAAACACAGAGTCTATGCCTCTTTTTTTATCAGTAAATAAAAGATAAATTATAGCAAAAATAGAAGATACAAACTTAAACTTCGAGAGGAAACACCAAGATAGAACCTCAAGAACCAGAGCATATATAGCAGCATAATGATAAACATTCCCTAAAAAAAAAAATCACTAGCATTTATTTTTTTACTGGGGGTGGGGGAGGCCACCTATGCAAACATAAAATAATAATAATAAAAAAATACCTTGGTATTTGTTGGGATTTTGAAAGGGGAGAGGCCTTGGCCCCCCATAGCACCTTCTAAGTTCCGTCTTTGAAATACAATCTATCAAAATATATAAGTACACATATATTACTATAGGGTGTAGGCTATATGTAAACATATATATATAGAGAACCTTGGAGAATAAGAATTAGGAATAGTCCAAAATTGGGCCCGAAGTGTCCCCATGGATTTGGTTATACAATGTCACTCCTTGCTGCCGCTCTAAAAATTGAATTGCGGGTGTGATGTCGAATACCATAAAAGACTTAATTGAAGCCCTCCCTAACACAAATTGGTTTTAGGAGAGATGGTGAAAAAATGGTCCTACAAGTGGGGTATCAGAGCCAGGAGCCAGGAGGTTGTGCTTGTGACTTCGAATCGCGGTAGCGTCATTGTGATAGAGGGATTGTTGGGCCCGGTGTGCCCCCATGGATTTGGTTACAAAATGCCACTCCTTGCGACCGCTCTAAAAACAGACTTGTGGAGGCAATGTCGAATTCCATAAAAGACTTAATTGAAACCATTCATAACACCAATTGGTTTTAGGAGAGACAGTGGAAAAGCGGTCCAACACAAGTGAAAATGATTGAATTTCTGCACCTTAATAAATAAACCTCTCTCTCTCTCTCTCTCTCTCTCTCTCTCTCTGGGGTCGCCGATAATGGGGGAAACACTCTCCTTGACCATCCCTGTTGATAATGGGAAGGATCCATTGTCCATTCAATGGTCTAGATCCTGGTAAAAAAAACTTTTGGGTAATTCGGTATGAAATCATTTGGCTCATATGATGGAAAATGGTTCAGTTCAAAAAATATTTTACGTTCTTTAGTCTAACCAAACAATGGAAGATGACGAAAATATTTTACATTGAAACATATGGAGTCTAAGTTCCTTAGTTATTAGGAAAAAAGATTTGTAGCACTAGTTTGTGATTTTGCTTGAAATTTGGTGAGCTCAGTTGTTATCACTCAAACACGTAGCACGCCTGAATATAACTAGGTTGACTGAGTAAAATTTGTTTTCGGATATACAAATAACAAGCTTTTAAAGAGAGAGAACAAAACCATGTAAAAAAAAAATTTCATGCATTGAAAAGTGATTTTAGTTTGTTTTGCAGTTCTGAAAAGTGATTTGATGGCTGCACTCAACAAGGAGGTCAAATCCTTGGATGAAGATAGTTGGATGTTTGATGGACCTCGGTCCCGTATCAACCTTGTATCAAAACCAGGTAAGTTATTCGACTATAAAATGCTGCTCTTTGGCTTAGCTTTGTGTTTGTTCTTGTTTCTTCTCTCCTCAGTTAAAAAATTGAGACCCAAGAGGTACGCAGCCTGCCAGCCTCACAAATCACATTCCTCTTGGAAGAGCACTTCAGATGAAGATCTATATAGCTATTTTGGATCTATTTTAGATCCCGTTCAAAGTTCACTGGGTAAAACATTTTGAATTGTTAGGACCCCCCCTTCAAGTTGAAGATTGGTTATTAGGTTCCATCTTTTTCCTGAACCGAAACTCAAGCTGTATTATTGGTTTGGAGAGTTAGTTTTAGGTGGATAAAGGAGGCTTATACCAGGTAAACAAAACCTGCGTATTCAAGCTAATGAATGCCAGATGATGGATGTGAAAGCTCCAAAGAGGAGACATACTTGGATTAGGTGATTTAACTTTATGGGAGCATGGTTTCAACAATACATATGTCAACATCCATGCGAGTTAAGTGACTACGAATGGCATCAGACAGTTTGGTTTGCCACTGTATAGTTACTTTGACTACGAATGGCATCAGACACAGTTTGGTTTGCCACTGTATAGTTACTTCAAGGCATGTAAAGCAATTAGCTCCATTCAAAGGTTTCAAACCTTTGGGACATCTGCATCATTAAAAGAAGAGAAGCAATGACAAAGTAATTGAACCCTTTGAATGACCAGTATACACTCCTTTCAATTAGTCTTCGATGCCGCTACACTCAGGCCTAATGACTCGTTAGTCCCTTTGCTCGCTTGTCAAAACTTCTTTAGTGTTGTTTTGTTAAGAAAGCAGTGTTTTTTTTTTATCGACAAAAGAAGATATATTAGAAAACTCGAAAGGGTACATCGAGGGGGAGAGGGGCATCCAACCGAGGTTGAATGAAAAAAACAAAGAAAACAAGATAGCCAACCAAAACGAAAACCACCCAAAAGAGCCAAAATCAAACTGAAAACTACCACAAGAGACTCCCAAAAAATAGCCCCTAAAAGCCCGCTCGAGAGAGTCGCAGCTATTACCACCGAAATGCAACACCCAAAAGCCGACTACAACCCTTTCCATGCCAAGACACTCATCATAAAAAAACAAAAGGACCCTCTACTTCTCAAAAGATATCCCCCCAATTCCAAGTCTTCAATGGAAAATCTTCCTCGAGTAATTCCTTTAAGAGAGCTTCATCCTCAGGAAGAAGGTTAACATCAAGAGTTTTCGCCCTGGCTAAAGTAATTGAAAATTCTTTCTCCGCCCTATTTCTCATTCTATTTCCTCCCTCTTGAGACAAGAGTTTGGGCCCGAAGTCAGAAAGATGGTCATCCCCCAAAGAGAGAGATTCATTCTTGGACAAGCTATAAGAGGCCTTAGAGTTACTTCCTTTCTTCAAGCCCAACTTAAAAGTCTTTGACTTCTCCTCTTTGTGACCCGTGCTAAATGACCTAGAAAAGATGGCCGCTTTCAAAGGATTTTTAGTCCAAATAGGTTTCCTACGGACTCCTTGTTTGGTGCGGATTTTCTTCCTTTGATGTTTGAGATCCACATACTTAAAAAGAGGATCATCGGAAGCAAGATCTACGGTTGCGCAATCATCATCATCCACATTCTTCATTGAATCTGCCACCTCCTCCATAGTCTCTTGCACAACACTGCAGTCGATACCAGGAGACTTTTCCACAACTTCAATATCCTCTACCAACATGTGAAAGTTACTCACAACTTCAGTAGCTATCCGGCCTTGAAAGGGTTGGGCAATTGACTTCACCACCAACGATTCTAAACCCACCAATGAGTTTAAACCATGAGGAGAATTTGAGTTAACGTCATTAAATCCCCCATCAGACTCCACAACTAATGCATTGGCCACCTCCTCAGTATTGTGGTTCCTAACAACCCCCACATCAGTCAAAGGCAAGTTGTTAGACTCCACATTCTCCACAACCTCTTTTAAAGCTGCCATCTTAATGGGATGATCCTTGCCTACGGCTACAACAATGTTCTCCAGAGGGGCTTGATTTTCTGCAACCAAAGGAGCTACAAGAGAAAAGTTGGACTCCAAAATTCTGAAGGATTCATCTTCCTCCACACGAACATTGTATTGTTTTCCAAGTATAACAAGATTAATGTTACCCTTTATCTTATGAATATGCTCTGTAGCGATCAAAATCCTGCCTCTCTCATAAGAGACTTCTTTCAAGGTGCTATCATCAACTTTGAGGAAATGACCCCATTCATCCCCAATTAATTTGAAAGTTGGATTAGACCACCCATTTAATGGCATACCATAACAGGATAGCCAAGCAAAACGTTCTTCTTTTGCAGCTTCACCACTCCAAGGATTAATCTCCTCAAACCAATTGAGCATCCACTTATCCTTGATAATAGTATCTCTAGCTTCTGCGCTCAGAAAAGTGATAACAATAAATCTCCCCCCCATAGCTTTAATTTTCTCAAACGGTATGTCCATAGACTTAAAGATCTTCTCAAGTTCCTCCGTAGAGATTAGTTTACTTAACTTGGCAATCGCACTCCTATATAGCCAGCCAGTACCAGTTGCCTGAATCTGCTTGCTCTGAAATTTGTTCTGAAGAGAAGTCTCGCCGGCTCCTCTAAGAACCTGAGCAAAGGATAACCCTTGAGCTGTATTACCAATCTTATGTAGAGAAGAGTGGTTCTGAAATGCCACATTGGCTCTTGAATCATGTACTTCAGTGTGTCCCATTCCAGCTCTATGAATTTCACCTTCTCTGATAGAATTAGACAAGAAGGGCCTATTCCTTTTGGCCTCAAAAGAAGCAAGCTTAACAAATAGTTTCTTATCGTCAAGCCAAATGCCGTTAGTCCGTAGAATGGCCAAGTCAGCCGAGACAGGACAATCATACCTAATGAAGCCAAATCTATTACCAGTGGCTTTACTCCTTTTCTCTGGAATGAAGACTTCTTTGACAACCCCATACTTATTGAACAACATCTTCAGCCATGACTGACTAGTATCTTCAGGTAGATTATCCACAAAAAGGGTAATAAGAGAATGTTTTCCAGGATCAGAATTACCTCTCTGTCTTGAGTGATTGTGGATGATAGGGATCCATCCAACATCTTGTTTACGCTCCATAGGACAGCACAAAGCTAGAGTGCCACAAAACACGCAGGATGCACCGCAATAGATGGATCGGATTTCGTTGAGGACTTTTCTCAAACACCTTAAGAGCAGATGAGAAAGAACCACAGGAAAATGGAAAACAAACGACCTAAATGCTGGAGGCTAGGATCTCATATTGGTAAGAAAGAAGAAGGAAGCGTGAGGCCCCAAAAGAAAGAATCAGAAATGGCTATGGTGGAAAAAACCAACAAGAATGGATGCGAAGCCTACTGGGGTTTGCAGAGATGAAAAGCGCAGAAATGAAACTGGAGAGGAGAGGGAAGGGAAGGGAGAAGACGAGATGGAGAGAGGAAGACGAGATCAGATCGGTGGTGGGAAGGGAACATACCGATGGTGGCTAGGGATCCCCTTTCGTCTCTTCATTTCCCCTTGTATGGACTATTTGATATTAGAGAAATGTATAAATTGGATATTTTTGTTAAGAAAGCAGTGTTCAGTATCCGACCCGCAGGGGAGGAAGTTCTCTATTAGTCGAAGTTCCCTTTCTCCGACTATGTAAGTGAGCTCATCTCCCCAGTCTGTAATTCTTTCATTTCTAACCCTTGAAAGATGGTTCTTCTCAACTACAATTTGAATACCCTGAGCTGTTTGGTTATAAAGACTCTCCATCATGAGCCATGTAGGCAATGAAGGTTTATTTCAATTACCACAACGTGCAATATGGTTACTCAAATACAAGGCTCCAGAAGCACCTTAGCTCACTACCAAAATTGGTGGCACGTACTTTCTGTGATCTTCTCTTTTAAATTTCTTCTACTTGTTTATTCTAATTCAAACTGAGATAAAACCTTGTTTTCCCATGTTTTGTTCTCCCTACTAATCAGCAGTCGTGGTCCTTGGCCCACAAAACAAGTAACTGCTTCCCTACTAATCAACATCTATGTTTGGGCACACAAATCTCATCGTACTTTTCAGTTATTTTCATCACTGATACACCAGTACTCCGAATAGATAGGGTCTGTATCAGAATCTTCATAGGTGCCCCCTTGACTATTTTGAGCAGTATTATTCTTTACCAGTGTGGCCCATTTCGCTAATGTTTTTATAGTTAGGGCTTGAGGGATATAAACTCTTCGTCGACCAATTTTTAAAGGTTCTACAAAATTAGACGAATGTCAAATAAAATAATTAGATGCTTGTTTTCAGCCCCAGGTTATAATTGTCATCTCATGCAGCTAACTCATTTGTTTGGTTCTATGGAAGTCTCGTTTTTTACTCTTTTTTTTCTGTTGCTTGCTGTTATGATTATTTGTTTTTCAGGTGGTGTTTTCCATAACCGTGCCGATACCACAAAGCATCATCAATTTGCCCCCTCGAAATGATTGAGAATTCGTAAACTGATTGTGCAGCATGCATATCCTGCGAGCTATTTAGAGCTGCTTCGTTTGACCATCCAAGAGGTTTCTGTTTTAGAGATGGAGGCAGCCGGTCTACTCTAAAACTGTACATGTATTTATGCGTATTGTGATTTGCGACACATTTATGAGTACTTTGACAATTCTGGTCATTAGAGGAAAGCTTAGAACACCGAAACTTAACTTCTGTTGTTAATTATATCACTGATACGGCTTGGGCCAGAGCTTATGGCTATTAATTTGTCGTTCGGTCCCCCAGATTGTTATGCTAAACTGTAGAGTTCCTTTCGTGAAGCAACTGAAATTGCACTGAAGACCTTATGAAATTTTGGAGATTGGGATGATTCATGGAGCTATATATTGTCTGAATGTTTATTTATATAATGGCAGTTTCATACTGCCCCAAAGAAGATTTTTGCACCCGCCTGTCGAGACAAAAGATCCCATTAAAGTTCCTAATTATACCCATTGGAAACAATTCATATTTTTCATAGGAATGGAGGGTGTGCAGCTTGGCCCTTGTTTAGGAAGTAGAGCTCTTGCTTGAACGAAGAGCTTAGATGAGCCCAGATCAAGAAAGAAAAGAGAAAAAAAAAAGAGCTTGAATGAGCAACGCCTTGGAGGAACCAGAATGTTAGTTCATTGACTATAAAGCCCAAAACACAGTTTTCTATCCTCTCTATAATGGGCGGCACCGCCAGGCTGATCTTCCAATATGGCATTCTAACACCTCCAATCCAAAGGACCAAAAATCTGTGGAAACCCATTGGGATAATCTATTCCACACTTGGATCGATTCTTTGAAATCTTTCACGGTTTGTTTCGTTTATGGATTAGAGCATGAAATCCGATCACAAATTTTGTGAAGATCATAGTTCCTATGTTCTTATGCATGAATAATAAAAAATTCACATGTTTGCTCACCTTGGTCACAGCCCCTGCCCCTAGTTCTGGATGCAATCGCCAATCTGTATAACCTGGATTAGGTCACCATTTTTGACAAAAACAAGAGATCTCCAGAAACACCGCATAAAGTTACAACGAGCCATCATCTTCACAAGCTAAAATTAATGTACAGGAACCGCGATGTGGCTCTTTATCGACCCTAACTGGAGTGTTCTAGTTCCTGCCAGAAACGGAGAAGAGCCCAATTCATGTAAATCAAAACTCGACCCTCTTTGAATCAGTACATGTTACCACAGTAGAAAAGTATAAATGTCCATTGCTTTGAAAAGCACATGCCCAGAAATCTTGAGCTCATAGAACCATGTTATGCATCATCTCTTATGTAACTCCATATTTGGAACCGCTCTAATGTAACTCCATATTTGAAACCGCTCTAATGTAACTCCATATTTGGAACCGCTCTAACCCCATTGTCTTTACAAGTAAGCTTTCTGCTTGTTAAGAACATCAGTATCGGTAATGCTATTGTAATCACAGGCTACCACCAAGACAGGATGTCAAGAAAGTACAGAACTCGGGGAGAAGAGAGAGAGGACTAAAGCCTAGAATGAGGTCCAACAATATGTGCAAAAAAAGTTGGGACAAAGGTTACAAAAAAGGTATTAGCTTCTTTTCAGAAACCCCTGGTAATTACTCATTACTTTCGGGGATTTACCGCGGGTGATGCAAGACAGAAAACGTATATTTTGGTGCACAAGGTCAGACTTTTTCAGTATCAGAACCAAGAAGGCCCATCTGCTCCGTAAGATGTTCCACATGTTGAGTATTGTGCCAAACATTCTCCATCAACTTGGCTTGGTTTCCTTCTTCCACTGAAGTTGAATCCACCACCTCCATATCAAAAGGTTGTCGGCTTGGGAAAAGGAACTGGCCCCAAAAGGGATCTAGCTCTTCACCCAGCAAGGAACCGTTCCACTCCAATTCATGATCAATAGACAAATCTCCATTCTCTGGGGAAATTTCGTCATTCACACGCCATAAACTTGAATCAGTAAACGGACCAATTTCTGTCTCAGATGATATGTTGCCTTTCCCACTCATGTCACTGTTGCTTTCTGAAACCATTTCTTGGAGTGAAGAGAGCTGAGGAACACCTAAAATTGTCTGTGGAAGAGCAGCAGATGGCAATTCTTGGGCTCCAACTGGTAGGCTGGATGTAACCATTTCACATTGACTTGAAGTACAGGAAGTTGCCGGAAAATAAGACTGCCCAGAAGTCAGTGGGACCTCCTGAAGAGTCACTCCTGAGATAGGACCTCCTGAAGAGTCACTCCCGACTCCTGAGGTACAGCCTAAAGAATTATCATTATCTAACACATTGGGTGAGGAAGCATCCAAGAAAGTATTGGCATCATTGTTCAAACTTTCCAGCTGAGTTTTAGAAGTGTCTGTTCTAATGAGCTGACTAAGCATTGCTTGTGCTGCCTGATTCATCAATGGCCGATACTTCACTATCTGTCCGTCGGCAGGCCCTTCCTGCTGAATCCTCCGTTTTTTGCTTCCTTCGGATATTATTTGCCTGTTGCTCTCATTTAGATGCTGCTGCTGCACAAACTGCGCCAAAAAGCCAGGGCTATTTACTGCCTTTGCAAGGAAAGACATCATCTGTTGTTGCCGCTGCTCCATCCCTTGTAGCCGTTGCACCATTGCTTGCATATGACCATCAGTGGCCTGTTGCTGCTGCCTCAATCTCACGATTTCTTGCATGAGGACATTTTTGTCCCTCTTTAGTCTCTCAACCTCTTCCCCTATCCCGAATTTCCCCACCTCAACACAGGCTCCAACAGATGACTTTTGCACGTGTGGTTGCTCAGGTGGTTGGTTGCTAGGCCCAGGGGTAGGTTTCTGCCTAGTGATAGTTCTGAGAAGGTGCTTTTGACCTCTCAGAAATCCCTCATTTGCAAACTCCCAACTGTCTGGATCGACCTTCCTGAAACCCTGCTTGTCCAAAGTGCCCAAAAATGGGGGAGAGAAAGAAAAGTAAAAGTATTGGGCAAAATAGGAAAAGGAACCATTACACATCCATCATATGAACAGATATAAGTCGTACAATGTGGCTCCCCCCTTGTGTATCAAAATAGAGTATCAATATTTGTAGTGCTTGATGAAAGGGAGAATAAATCTTAACAAACACACTTTAAAATGGTAGCAGATAAAAGAAAAAGAGACATGAAGATTGTTTTGCTAAAAGCCTCTACATCATCTAGAGTTTGTTCACAAGCAATAAGAATTTGTGCCAACTTTGGCAATCCTTGGTCAATCATTCTAATACCTTCGCGATGGTATATTATGAGCCCCATTAACCAAGAGCTTTTGATTCGATTCTCAATGCAATAAAATAAAATAAAATAAAATAAATAAATAAATAAATAACGCATGAGACCAGTCAGATCAGAAATGGCCACCAAAAGAGTTTTCTGAAATCCAACTGGCAGAGCAGTTCAAGAATTGAGTATGCCTATTATGAGGGACCAAAGACAAAAAATCCAAAAAGAAACGAATGAACAAGGACCTCAATTGGAGCCTGACTAATGGTAAGAAAATACATACCCATGACAGTATCTTGAGCAAAGATGAGTGCAAAAGGGCAACAAACCATAAAACCAAAAACTAAAAGAGAAAAGTGGGGGAAAAAATGGAGGGCGAACCTTGGTGGCAAATGAGCCGAGTTCTGCTTCCTCTGACAATTTTATCTATGGAAAAATCTACAACTATTGAGCCCGCTGTTACATCTGTAAGAGCGCCCAAATAACCAGGCATGCCCAATTGACAGATCTAGCAAACCTTAAAGAGCTTGAGCCTTTAAGAAATCTGTTGTAGTTTCAATACACTTCAAGACACAATATTCTGATGCAATTCATTGTACAATAAACATGCTCAAATATAGGTTAGGAAGGACAGGATCCCATAGCTCCTCCCCCACAACCCAAACTCAAATTCTTTCTTTCGAACCGGTAAGACCTGTTTGACTCTACCGTACTTCTTACTCCATGCATACAGACGAGTGAACAAGAATCCACCGTGCCCAAACAAATTGATGGGAGTTACTACCCCAACAAGCCAATCACAGAACCCGGAATACAACGTCCCAACTCTCGAAGCTTTCATCCCACCACCTAGAATTATCTCTTTTACTAAACAATGATCTCCACTTAGGCCTGAATCCTTTACTCTCAAGGTAAAAATAAAAGAGACCCTAATCAACGTCGTTATGAACTTCTACTGTGCACACAAGTGGGATCTTATTTTGCAAAAAGTGAAATGGTAAAGATGAACCTATTTGTGCCTAGAGGGGTAAATAGGAATAGGATGAAGTGCTATTGTGAACCTGTAGATGTAAAATAGCTATTGGGGAATGCACTCCACATTTAAGAGAGAGCAGAATATGTTCTCTTAAATCAAGTTCTCCAATAGCTGCTAACAATGTAAGCACGTTGAAGTGCATCACTGGCCAAAGCACCCTGCATCTAAGAGAAGCAGAATACATTCTCTTTAAATCGGATTTTCCAAAAGCTGCTAAAACAGTAAGAACCATTCACAAAAATCGCAAGATTTTACGAGGGGCATCATAGCAGCGTATTAAGCAACATAATAACAAACATTATCGAAGGCAAGTGAAACCCAACCCTAGTGCACCAGAATGGTTACATAAAATCGAGTAGGTCAAGGAGTTAGTTTTCTCAAATTTCTTCAGATAGCATCTTAGATCATCAAAAAAATTAGCTTGCAATTCATTTCCTGCTTTTCTACAAAGAAAGCTGTTGCTTATTTTCCAGAGTGAGCCATATTCGGGCCATAGCACAACTAAACTTACATGGTCATCAACATTCCAAATTTTGCAAACTGATTAGTTCCAAATTCCAATAGAGTTGTATGGCGTGTCAAGCAAGGTATTGTTCACCTACCCATGAAAGTTGCGGATCCAGCTAAGGCTATTACAACTAAGGGTACTTATGGTACTTTTTACAGATTTGTAGCCCTAAACCCCAAACTAAAGACTTGTTGACTGTAGCCAAAGGCAAGTGCTGCAACTTCGATGACAGAAGTATCTCTATCATTTTTACTCATCCTACCATGCATTAGCTGGTGCTCATGTCACGTCATCTTGTGTGTTTGTAACTTTGATTACTTCATGCATTCGTAGACTACAATCTGTTGGGTTTCTTCATTTGATACATAGTCAAAACCAGTTTTGAGCAATTGATATACTTTGGGCTGTGTCTTGCATTCTCTATTTCGTTTCTTGACTGGTCTACATGCGTTGGGTGTTTGTTGGTTTGGCCAATTTCTCAACACAACCTACTCTGGTTCAACTACGTACACATAATTATGAGATCCAACGCCATCACAAATATCAGAAAACTCCAATGATTATAAACAACAATAAGAAACAAATTCTAAAAAATTGAATTGGAGAACCAAACTTCATACACGAGAACATAATAGCAAGGAATTCATACGTAAGTGTTCAATTGGCGGACGAAACTGGAGAAATTATTGTGCTTGAAGTACTTAGGCAAGAGGTCCCTGGCAAATTCCGGCGGGTCCCGCACAACGAAGCTGTTATTCGTTGGGCTCCACGAGACGATTTTATCACTCGACGGATCATCCACCATGTCGTAGGTCTTGACGAGAAACGGCGGCGGAGCATTTGGGTTGGGAATCGGCGGCGGTACCGGAGGCATCAAAGGAGGAGGCGGAATCCGGCCGTCCGCGGCGATGCTTCCGCCGTTCTCAGAGTCCATAGATGACACTTTTTTCTTGTTTCTTTTTGTTCCAGTTTTAACTATTACTACTATACTATTTTCTGGTTTCCTGGAGTTGAGAGAAATGGTGATTGCTAGGGTTTCAAGGAAGGTGATGCTATAGCCATTAGTGAGGATGAACCAAAACCCTAGTCATGGCTATAGCGCCGATATGTACAGAGAAAATAATGGTTAGCGAAGGTGGTTCATGGTTGTGCGGTCAGGAGAGGACAGGGGTTGAAAGTTGTCGGTTTTTTTTATTTTTTTCACACGAACCTATGTTATGTTAAGGTTTAAAAAATGTGTTGAAATTTGTAAAAAAAATTGTATAAAAATAAATGAAAGCGTATTAAAAAATGTAAAAGGTGCACTAAGGTGCGCGTTTTTTTCCCCTGTGTTTATTGTGAGCCCATAGCGAGACCCTTTTTATTATAGATTGAGACAATACTCTCTCCGTTTGTATTTGTTAGTCAATTTTCGACATTCGTGTCATATCTTCAATTGTCTACATCTTTCAATTTCATAATGAATTTCATGATTATAACTATTTCGCATAATAAAACTATTTGAGAGCTATCAAATATCATCCATATTACATATTTTTTGCAATTTGTAGTGAAAGATATCCATGATTTTTTAAGGTGTATGGAATAATGAAAGTGTACTAACAAATACGAACGGAGTGAGTAATTGAGACGAATGGGCACGTATCTATTGTTGTGTTTGGAAGGAGCTTCGAAATGCACACTGATGCGTCTAAAATGCATGTTTTCATTATGTTTAAAATGTCACATTTTTTTCAATAACGTACTGGTCCTTGTGTTATACCCCACCTAGTTTGCAACACGCCAAATACTCGTTCCACATCCTTCCGAAAGCCTCTTGTCTTTTAGCAAACAACCTCTCTTTTCTTGTTGTCGGGTCCTTAACAATTTGGATCAATGGGCACCGTCAGATAAATAATATTCCAACGTATACAATGATGGCCATTTACCCCATAATTAACAGGAGGCGTTTTACCACGAATGAGAGCGTTGAATATGGGCGAATGATCTAGAACATTTATGTCATTATGTGAACATGGCATATTACCAAAGATTGCAAGTCAAATCCATAGATCTCTTGATGCAACCCCCTCCAATATAAGGGTAGGTTTATTATAATGGAAAACGATACACAAAACCACTTCATTTTTTGATTTGAAATATCATGATTTTAGCACCTGGGTGCTAAAATCTTTTGAAAAACTGGGCCTAATTCTATTCAATAAGTCTTCAAAACAAACATGAGATATACCGGATAGACCTTGTTCAGTATTTAGTCCCATGCACGAACAAACACGGGACTACTGCCAAATTAAATAGAGTTTTGGCAAAATGATTTTTTTGTCTTCATTTAAATTTTTTTTTATTTTTATTTTTGCATTTATTAATTTTGCGTCGATTTTTTTGTGAATTATTAGTTCGCCTTGACGAGAGAGGAATCTAAAGAGTAAAAAATATTACCAATTAATTTTATCAAATGAATAAAATTATATCAATATGGATCTTGTTTAATATATATCAATTAATCCAAATGGATTATGATTCGTCTCGACGAGCGATAATAGTTTTGATATATATCAAACAAGATCCATATTCCATATAAATAACATTATCAAACAATATTAATATTATAATTGATATAATCATATATCAATTAATAAAATATTATAAAATATCAATTAATCACATAAAATATTATGAATCATAAGATTATATGTAAATTTGAGGATATTGGAACAAATTGGGGCGGAGGGAGTATTACCGGAACCGGCCTCGGGATACTCCCGAGTTTTGGTGCCTGGACTTCTTGTTTTTGCCTTCTTGAACAAGTTGGATATTTGGTGCCTGCTTCATTCAGTCGTTAACCCATGACTGGCTCATCTACATAAGCCGAAAATTTATCTTCGGCCTGATTCATTCAGTTCTTAACCCAAAAAAGGCCCATCTGCCTCAGTTGGGCGGCCCATCTAACTGGCGCCATTTTTCTTGGTAACTAGTACAAATAACTTGCACTTGAATTTGAATTACCACACTTCTGCAAAATGTTGGCTAATTTAGGCTTTGTTTGGTTCTCAGGGAAAGGAAGAGAAAGGGAGAGAAAATTTAAAAAAATTCCCTTCCTTTGTTTGGATCTACAAAAAGAGGAAGGAAAACATTCAACTTCTCATTTAACTTTCCTCCAATTTTCTCTTCAATTTTCCCTCCAATTTCCTTCTTAATTATTTTCCCTTCTTTTCTCTTTTTTTCCCTAACTTCCAAACACTAGTCACGATCAGTTTCCTTCTCAAGTAATCTTTTAAGGCAATGCCTGTGTAATTTACATTTACTATTCAATTTTTAAGCCATGCATTTGTGATAACATATAAGTTATTAGCAAAGTGGTCTTACATTGAAATGTAAGAGTCGCTGATTTGCTCCCACCTAAAGTTTTAGGTTCGAATCTCCTTGCCAACAAACTCTTTGGGCCACTAAGGGTTATGCCCAATCGTTACCTTCAGGACCCCAAAATTAGTCAAGGTGAGTGTAAGTTGGCCCAGACATCCGGTTATATAAGAAAAAAAAAGGGTTAGTTCAAGTGATAAAGGTGGAGGTAATTAAGTGCCTTAGGGCATCTACAATGGACTCTTAAAAAAGCTCATACGTGAGACTCTTAACGTTTAGCAATTCATTTGCTCAATTTTGGTCTTCAATGGGCTCCCCATAGAAACTCCTAAGACTGTCTCCTTAGCATGGCTCCTAGCACACTAGCTAAGTTTGGAGGGGTAGTTAGGAGTGAGCAAAAGAGAGAGAAAGAGAGAAGGAGAAGAGGGAGGGAGGAATGCGGAACCCACTTACATTTTTGTATCCATAAATAATCTTAGGATATAGTTTATGAGCCAGTTTTAGAGTTTATTGGAGTACTCACATAGTTCTAAATTAGCAAGTCCTTAACAAACAAAATTAAACCCTACTTTTGCTTACGTATCAACTTTAAGAGTCATTTTAAAGAGTCCGATGTGAATGCCCAATCCATGTCTTTAGTTCGGCTCTCATTAAAATAGAGTAAAATTTTTAGGCTACCCTCTCCACAAGCCAAAGCTAATGTAAAATATCGAAAATTGTAAGGCGGTCATGCGACCTAAAGATTGGGAGGTGGGATGCCGCAACGTTTGGGAGAATGACAAATATTGTAATTTAAGTGAGTTCTGTGGAATGATTTTTTGATACTCCAATCTGCTAGTCAAATCTGTATTTATAAATTATAGATTACTGAAACACGGCAACAAATTTTTTTCTTTAATAGATTCTGCAAGTCAGTGGGATCACTTATTTGCCCACTGTTGGTGGATCGGTTCTGGATTTGAAAATCTCCATCTCCATGGCTTGTAGGAATTTACGGCCGGATAAGATTTTAGTCCATTTTTTTAAGGGTAAATTACAGTATACCCCTTCAAACTAAGGCCCGGAGACACTTCGCCACCTCGAACTATTAAATTTTGCACTTAACCCCCTTGGACTATTGAAAACCCAGCTGGGGGCTAACTCCGTTTGCTGTCTGTTAAGAAAACAGGTGTGCCTTGCACATGCTATCTCCCACCCCATTCTAACTTACCCGGAAATAGATCACTGCCCTCACCGCCAATGCCCTCAAAATCACCGAAATCGTTTCACACTACCCAGAATTCTCCCTCTTCAACTACTATCTCATCCAACCTAAACTCGATGGCAAAATCAACAGCCACGACACCCTCACCGTACTCATCCTTGCCAACGCCGCCATGTCCTCCCTCGCCTCCAAACACCCCCTCTCCATCATCAAAAAACTCCACCAGATCTTCGACTCCACCACCCACTACCAAACCATGAACAACGTGCCGGGCCAAATTTCTCGGTGAACATCACTGACTTGAAAAGCGGCAGGGTCAGATTTGGCTCGGCTGCGACCGCGTTTGTGTAGGCTCTTGACGCGACTTACACTAAAGTGGTTTAGCAGATTCCGTATAATATGTCGATTCTTAAGATTAATCAGTCGATTATTGCGCTGGGGTTTTTTACGGCACCGGCTTCGTCGGCTTCGAATTTGAATTTATCGGCAGTGTTGGAGAAGGCTGATGTGTGGTTTAACGGGTGGAAGAAGGGGTGGGAAGGCATGTGCAAGGCATATGTTTGTTTTGTTAACAAATAGCAAACGGTGGTAGCCCCCAGCTGGGCTTTCAATAGTCCAAGGGGGTTAAGTGCCAAGTTTAATAGTTCAAGGTGGCAAAGTGTCTCCGGGCCTTAGTTTGAGGGGGTATACTGTAACTTACCCTTTTTTAATTCAGGGACTGAAGTTGATTGAACGCCTTCAGGATCGAGCGCGGAACTAGTAAGAGCATCCCATCAAGGGCATTAAATCCCCTCAAAGCCAAATTTGATGAGTGAAATACAGCAAAATCCTTCAAAATCAGGCTTAACAAATCTTTTGCAAATTTGTTAAACTTGTAACTTTGCTACAGTACCGCACCAAATTTGGTGCGGCACTGTTCACTCACCAGAGAACTATTCACTCACTGTTCACTTTTTTTTAATTACTTTTGGGGAGTAGGAGTAGAAATAAAGAATAGTTTAATATAATAAAGTTATAATAGAGAGTCTGATTTTGTGAGTTTTTGGAAAGTGACTTGCTAAATTTGTAAAAGGTGTTTTTGAAGTTAAATTTGGTGTAAAATTTGGTGCTCCTGATAAGGATGCCCTAAGAACATCAATATGTGGCTCAACAAATTAGCTTTTAAATTAAAGTAGAGAGCAAACTCCCAAAAAACCTCAAAAAATCAGGCTCACCAAATGCCTCACCAATTTGTTGATTGTTTAACTTTGCTACAGTAACTGAGCAAATTTGGTGCGTCACTATTCACTCACCAAGGCACTGTTCACGTACTGTTCATGCACTATTCACGCACCGTTCACTTTTTTTATTATTACTTTTGAGATGTAGGAGTAGAAAGAAAAAATAGTTTAATATAGTGAAGTTAGAATAAAGAGTCTGATTTTGTGAGTTTTTTGAAAAGTGACTTGCTAAATTATGAAAGGTATTTTTGAGGTTAAATTTGGTGTTTTTTTTTGTGGTCACTCTCGGATCCCAAACCTCCCGCTAAGAGCGTCTCCAATAGTAGAGTTGCTATTTGGATGTAGAGGCGGCTCCACCCTTATCAAAGGGTGGTCACTTGAACACAAAATTTTTTTTGTTTAAAAGCACATGTAAAAATTATAATTTTAGTTTTAGTTTAGTATAGCCATTGTTGAACACCCTATTTACAAATATTTGAACATCCTACTAAAAAATATTTGAATACCTAACTTAACAAATCAGCTCACAAATCAATTTTATGTAAACAACAACCTAAAATATAAAGTCTTCCCGTAGATGGTCAATGTACACTCTAAAGCCTTTTATATTTTATATTACGTGTGATAAATTTATATCGGGTTTTGCTTAAACATTTATATTATGTACACAATGGCGGCTCCAGAAATTTTGATCAGGGTGTCCAAAAATTACATTCACTTTGTTCTCTTCATATTTCTAAAAAAAAATTCCAAAAAGATTCTTTCCCCATCTCTCATTTCTCCAATCATTAATCACATTTCTCTCTCTACTCATACCCTCTCTCCAATCATTATTCTCATTTCTCTCTCTATCTCTCTCCAATTACTACACCTCTCTCTAATTATTACTTTTTCCAAAAACTCATCCAAACACTATCTCAAAAACATTTCTCAAAATATTCTTCTCAAAACACTCAACCAAACAAAGTGATTAATTCTACCAGCTCTGTTAACTAGCCATACACAATTTTTTATATAGTAATTTGAAAAATGAGACCAAATAATACGAAAAAACGTAAGATATATGTCACAATTGCATGTTCTCGGCGAATTCTATTTTTTAGGCCAAGCAAAATTAAACCGGCACATATTTATTGTAGGAAATTGTCAGGCGAATAGGTTCACATAATTTTTTTTTTTTTACGTTTACTCTTTTTTTTTTTTACAAATATAGAGTTGACTGTTGTTCAGAGAAAAACCAGAGCACGCCTTCGATACCGATATATACTTTTTGCTCTCTCTATTTTGTAATTGTCATTAAGGGTATGCACTTTGTTTTAAGCTAATATATTAGGTATTCAATTGTCAATTTCTTGGATTGACAGACATTTACAATATAAGAATAAGTATTTAAACAAACTCGAGATAAAATAATTACATGTAATATAATTGCATATTACATGCATGTAACATAAAATGTAGAAGAGTTTAGGTTGTACGTACACTTAACCATCTATGGGAAACTATAAAGCCTCTTATGGCTTTTAACTGGGTTCTTTATTGTTGACTAATTTTTGGGGACTAGTGGTCCAAATGTTTTTGGGTTAGGTGTTCAATTATTTACACATAGTGTGTTCAAATATTTTTAGCTTGGGTGTTCAAAAAGGACAAAACTTAAATAAAAGTGCAAAAAATTACATGTATTAAAAAACAATTTTTTTTTAGGGTGTTCACATCAATGTAGAGCTGCTTGTGTATGAACACTCACCAATCCTGTTAATTCACAATAAAATCCTTAATACACCAGTTCAAAACAAAGTGCACACTCTTTATAACAAAAATTAGGAAAATCAAGAAGAAAAAACAGTATCTACTGTAAATTGATATTGTCCTATAACTTCTCTCTAAGCAACAATCAATTCTCTATATAAATAAATAAATATCCATGTGAACTTATTCGGCACACAAATTTCTACAATAAATATTAGTGTATTTATCCCCCGATTTAATTTTACTTGACCTAATAACATAGAATTCGCCAAGAAAATTTGTGACATCTTATGTATTTTCATATCATTTTGCCTCATTATTTACAATGATATATGAAAATTTTGTATGTATATACTAGTCAATACAACCAGTAGAGTTAAGGTAAACACCTTGTCCAAAATTTCTGGAGCTGCCACTGTTTGGATAGCTATTGCTATAATATAGCAATGAATAGTGTCAAATTGCTATTGTATTGAAACATTGCTTCGATGGTGCAAATGCTATTTTTTTATTTTTTTCAAAAAATGTCAATTTGAATTTTGTTGGTCTCATGATGTGAGAGATAGACACAATGAGACATGCTAAATTATAACCATAGATCTTGTGCTACATAGGGCACAACATATAGCTATAGGTAAATATAGCATGTATTTTATCTCACCATTAGAGAAGAGAATTTAGAGCTTCATGCTATAATATAGATGGAGCCGGATCCGTGGACACACACTTTGCACACACATTTTGACACTCCATCTCAGCCATTAAGATGGAGCCCCCCCCCAAAAAAAAAAAAAAAATTAACCCACCTCACCTTCCAGCCCCCTGACTCTCGACGCCCCCGCTGACGAAGCGTTCCTCTGGCAGCAGCTACGACGACCCCCAAATTACAAAGCGACTTTAAAATAGCACCTGACCGTTCTTGTAACAACCATGATTTTTGGAGCCATAAAAAAATAGATTTCTTTTATACATAAAAACATATGGACTTTTCCATAAAATTAAAATTACAATTTAACTTTTTTTACAAATTCTTTTTAGAAAAATTCAGTCCAATGACTCTCAATAGTCGACCCCATCGTACTTCTCACTTTCAAAGCCATCGCTAACTTGCTCTCCACCTGAAAATATAAAACGACAGTATGTGCAATACGAGGACAATAAAAACAGCTTGAAATAAGGATGTTCTCAATAATCGACGATAACAAATCAAATGAATCCTTACGAAACAATACATCATTTTTAGCCTCTTTCCTTGGCCCATCTTGGTAACACGCCAAACACCACCGGAGTCAAACCGTGTGCCCCCCTTTGGGCCATATAACAGATTAACAGTACACTAGATTTCCCTCATGGAAATCAATCAAATCTCCTTACTCATTCCACCCCGTGGGCTTGCTCGTGTACCAATCTGTTCCATGGCTTTCAGCCAAATATTTCATGTGTCATAGAACAAGATGTGGCAATAACAGAACAAATAAACTTAGATAACAAAAGAGTACAAATATAAGAGAATCAAAGAAACACTCTTTGTAAAGAGATTTAGCTAAGAACGTATTGCACACTACCCGGTACCTTAAAATGAAATCATTTTGAGTAGTGTCAGTTGTAAAGCCAGCACTGTCTGGAGAAGGGGACGATTGGAACCGTTGCTGCAACTTTCATGTGAATTGGAAGAAAAAGATAATTGAGGCAGAATAATGATAAAGAAATAGATCGAAATGACAGGGTGACTTGTGGCCTATACTTAAATAATTTGTTGTTTGATTTTTTTCTAATTTTTAGTTGGTAGCTTTCCCTTATTTTCATCATTGATTGATAATCATGCATCTACACCATCATAACATGTCAACACATCAATTAAACAATTAACAAGCTCCATCAGAAAGTTCTCTGTCTCTTACTTCATGTTGATGTAATCTTTAGATTTGCGGAGGAAAAATGAGAACCAAGTAAAGAGTCTCCTTTTGGTCACCACACGCGCTGTAAGTTTAAAGTGTTAGGAAAATCTGAACAACGCGCTCAAAAATCACCAACACACAGAACTCTCAGGATTTTGGATGCTATGAATCACAGATAATGAACTAGAGAAAAAGATGAAGAGAAAGAAATACAGAACATACAAATATACGAGGTTCGGCAACTGCCTAGTGCCTACTCCTCGGAAGCCACACTAGTTCACTATGAATCAATGGAGGAGACTCTCAAAGTCTCTCTCTACAAGTACAACAGCTTTCTCAAGAATATGAAGTTCTTCTAACCCTAAAAATCTGATTAAGGGCTTTAAACAGGAGTTATGTTCGTGTCTGATGGTCCTGACCAAGTCGCGACGGTCCTGACCGTTTTTCCATCAACTTGAAAACCTGCAGACGGTCCTGACCAAAAGTGCTAAAACTTTCGAAATTGGTTTTCGCAACCCAACATAAAGTCCTTATGGTCACATTTGTGAGAGAATTGTTACGCGCGGTTGCTCTCTCCTTCCACCTTTAAATGAGGAGAAAAAGGAAAAGAAAAGAAAAAGTAAAGGGCCGTGAGGTACCTTTTGCTTTCTTGTCTTTCTTATTACTAGATAACATGATAGAATTGCAAACTATTTTTGAAAGAAATTTCTTCAAAAACCAATTGGTATTAGGAAGAGTTTCAATTAAGTCTTTTATGACATTCGACGTACACTTGCAAGTCTATTTTTAGAGCGGTCGTAGGAATTGACATTGTGTAACTAAATCCATGGGGTACTCCCAACACCTTTCATTGAAAAAAGTCAGTATTAAAAAAACGTACTTGGACAAATTAGTGAAAAGTGATTTTCGAATATCTAATTTCTAAATTATAGAGGCTAGCTAAAAGTCGAAGTATGTATAAAATTTCGATTCCCGAAGTATGATTATTAGACATAAATTGAAAAATAACGATCTAACAGAATGTTAAAAGAATTGAAGTTACGAAAACACTACTACTATATATGCAATAAAAACAATTTACCCTGAAAATTACTTGGAAATTTTGTATGGTGCTGTGTGGGCCACACCTAACAAAATTGTTTAGTTTATAGTTACTAGACTGTGAGTGGATGATTGTGAGGGATACAGAGATTTTGAAATATACTGGGGAACAGCTAACTAAATAATTTTTAATTCTGTTGTTCAATTCCATTTTCTTATCTTATCTTGAGTTGTCTCCCTAAGTAAAAGATTCGTATATATAATAAAACCATTTCTCTATTCTAGAACTATATTCAGTCTTTGGGCTTGCAAGTTGCAGCCAGTGACCGAGGAGGGGATGCAAGGAGTAGCCATGGCTCCTTCAACCATTTTTTTTTAAAAAAAAAAAAAAATAAAAGATAATTTTGTTAATCTTTGGAGCCAGTTACAAAGATTAACGGGAACCAAGGAAAGAGGCATCACTATGCGGGGAAGCATCCCAACTAGGTTGACACTTAACCTGGCGACAATCATATGCCACCAAAGACCCAAAATGAAAAAGTTGAGTAGTAGTCAACAAAGAGAGAAAAAGCCAAGATACACCCAAAACACCTGAACATCATAGACCTAAGAAACCATGTGGTACATCACTAACAGAAGATACATCACAAATAGCAATATGGAGTGCATTCAAGACCAACAAAGTAAAGACCACTAGCAGCAGCAGCATAGGTCCATCAAGTGGCAGCATATATAGACCCTGTGACAATCATCTACCCAATTGACTCACAGAAGAGACTGATAATTCAGTAGCAGCAGAAGAGACCTTGAATTAAGCAGCAATATAAAACAGTAGCAGGTCAACCTAATTGATACTAGCAGCAACGGCAGAACTCATCAGCAGCAACATAGATTCATTACCCAAATGACTACCATGGCTCCTTCAACTTTCTAATACTCACTAGAGTATTCTTGACACTTTACCAAATATAATTCATTATATATGAAACGACCAATGAAATTTTCCACCATTCAAGCCCTAAGGGTTAGTAGGTTTACTCCCTTTTTAATTGATCAACGTTCAATTCTTGGAGTCAGGCCGTAAGAAATTAATTTCTTGTGAATCCATTGGTCCTGGCGAGAAGGGCATGCCTTTTGATCTGACTGGAAAGAAAATTAATCGAGATTTGTGTAAACTAACCCGGACACTCCTGATTGTAAAAGAAAAAAGAAAAGAAATTGTCGTGGGGTAGGTTTTCACCTTAGGAAAGCAAGTTGCTGAAAGTCGTGCGAAGTCGGGTTTTCGGCAAGAGCACTTGCAAGACTCAAAAACCGTTAGGCTACCCGGCCGGAGTTTGGCCGGAATACACCTCCGATGCTTAAGCCAGAGACGGAATTTAGGAGAAGAGAGGAAACTAGCTAGGGTTTCGGGAGTAAGATTGCGTGTACCTTAATTTGAGGGTAAAACCCCTTTTTATAGGCTCTCCTTACTTGGTGTCCAAGATATCTAGGCCGTCTGGGATACACACATACCCCTAAATCATCAAAACTTCTCCCTTATCGGGACACTTGATGACGCTTATCAAGGTATAGCTTCTCCGATCAGGGCATACACCAATCTCAACTAGCCCTTTGTCCGGGATACATTACTCCTATCTA
The DNA here is from genome assembly GCA_020921065.1 of Vaccinium darrowii. Classification (NCBI taxonomy): domain Eukaryota; kingdom Viridiplantae; phylum Streptophyta; class Magnoliopsida; order Ericales; family Ericaceae; genus Vaccinium; species Vaccinium darrowii. The sequence continues at coordinate 21,257,339 of CM037162.1, read as the reverse complement.
TATCTCTAGAGCTTCACTCCTATGGGGACACTTGATGATACTTATCAAGGTAGCTTCCTCGATTAGGGCGGACTTCTATCTCAACTAATCCCTTAAACACTGATAAACCCTAGATCGCCTATAGGTTTATAGATTTGCTGGGTTTTATATCTCAATAAAGTATAACACCAATCAATTTATGAACCGAACACAAATGAACAACAATTAAATAGATGAACACCAGATATACTTGGAAAATCCTTGAATGGTTAAAAAAATCACAGAACGGAATCAATGCACTATACTCGTTGTGTAGTTACATGTAATCTTACCCTACGATTTGAATCCTCACAATCGTCCTAAGACTTACTTGCCGAATCCACGTCCACCACACCCAGTGATTGACCACTGCTGCCTTGAATCCACAAGCCATCCAACACTCTTCGGAAATCCACCAAAGATGTTTGTAGAAACCTCTTGGAGATAGATTGAAACCTCAATGATTCATCGATTGCGTAGATGCTCCAAGATACAAAGTAGAAGAACCCCTTTTATGTTTTTATACTTTAGAACTTGTTTTGGGGCGGTTCTGATATGTGTATCACATTCAAAATCCTAACAAAGCAATATATACATAGAGTCATAGACTGTTGAAAATCGCCAAACTTGCTTGAGCAAGAAAAACTTGCTCGAGCAACTTTTTATCAGTCCGGATGCTTGATGAATTGCGTGAGCAACTTTTGCAAAATTGAATTATGGACAAAATACAATGCTCGGCTCTTCACGACCAATTCCGCTTGATTCTTCTTGATATCCCGAATCACAATACAACTATACTATCACACTCAATTGCTCAATACATGCTCAAAATGATTCCATCCACATAATTCCCAAACAGACTCTCTAAAATAAAATACAACTTTTTTTTGGCCAAAGAGATAGAATTTCATTTCAAACAAAGTGCTATTACAAACTACCGGTTACAAAGACAACAGAAAATAACAACGAACAGACGATAAGAACATAAAACGGAAACCAAAACAATTTAAGGATATAAATCTAGCAAGAGCTTGCTTTGGCCGTCAGATGTTTGTGATCAATGTACGCTATTGATTCGCTACTGTCTCGGTAGCTCCACGAATGACGACCCTTCCATACAGAAACTATCCGACACAAACCAAGTGACGGATGCACCTATAGTCGAGAGCTCCACAACACGGTTAGGCTTCATGCAACTAGATGGCCGAGGCCAACTACAGAGCTCTAAAATCGATAGAGGAACTGCTGGAAAGATACGCAACCCTGGAAAGAGATAAAACTGCTGCTGAGAATCCCTATTCATTCGTGGTGATCTCCCTTAGCTTATTGACACCTAATTATTGTAAAACAAGAACAACCCCCCCTCCCACACCATCACCACCCAGGTATCCAATCCACTAAACCATTCAGACCCAAATCTGCTACAGCTAACATTCCATGAAACACCCCTCAAAGAAATATTGTGAGGCCTAGTAACCCAGCAAACAATAACCACCGCCACCACTGGTTCCAACTTGTAACCAGAGGATCCATGGATCAGAATAAAACATCATCAAAACACACAAAGCCATTTAACGGACCGATACAGGACAAACAACCTAAACTAGTGCACATGTGTGGAAGAAACACTAGAAAAGATCCGCGACAAGCATGCATGATGACAGCTAGTAAATATTTATGCATAAAAACTCTTCAAACTTTTAAAGTACGACAAAAGGGCATACGGAAATGCACAAACAAACATTACCTCAACCTCAATCGTGAAACGATCGCAACGGAGATGAGAGCCGATTTGATCAGGGAAAGGTGCTCAACGGTGAAGGGGAAAAGGGAGGGGGAGGGTCAAAACAAATAAAATACAACTTGATAAATGGGATTCATAAAAATATGTGTTTTGTCAATGTAATTGCCAACACAAAGGAGCTCGGCTTTTTGGAGCTTACAAACACCTTGAATAATCCTTTCGTCTATTGGTCTTTAACTCCGCCTATTGAGAAGGTCCGTATCTATTGGGCCTAGTCTGTCTGGGTCACGCTCCTTTCTAGCACGATATGCTAGTTTGACCCAAACAATTTGGGGGCCTAAAATCTGGCCCACTTCCGAAATTTTTAACCATTCTATTTCGCCCTTGCGACACTAACTTGTCTCCTTCTGAAAGTCCATACTTTAAACTGGTTGGATTAAAAAGCAATACCAACTGCCAAGCCTGTTTGAAACACAAAATGGTGCAAAATGACTAAAGGAAAACTCAGCACATAGGAAATTATTAATAACACAAACAAGGAAAAAGGTCCCACGGTTTCGGATACCATATAGTATTAGTTTTAGGCAGGAAATTATTAATAACACAAACAAGGAAAAAGGTCCCACGGTTTCGGATACCATATAGTATTAGTTTTAAGCTGAGTTTTCTGGTTAATTTTAGCAACTAACCTGATTTTAGCACCTGATGAGCTCATTTGCTAAAATCAGGGTTGATTTTAGCAACTGGGTTGTTAAATTTTTTTGAAAAACTAGGTCTTAGTATTGTGTGTTTAGTCGAAGAAAGAGACCTCAAGATAAATAAAAATAAACTAAAATTAACATGCAGAGAATGGTAGATTCAACTGCCGAGCGAGGGAAGGGGTGGTATGGTAGCCTCCTGTGCTGTCCTGGCATTGTCATTTAATGCAGCAAATATTGGCTTCAAAGTTATGATGATTGTGACAGTGATTGGTTTGTCTCCCACTTGCATTATTGAGAGCCCCTGATAACTACACTACTATATGTATGTATTGTTTAAAAATAGAAAATAATTGGTTGAGATATTTTAAAAAAGTTTCTTGGAATTTATGTATGGCAGGCATTTGGAGTGCATGTATCTTTGACAGTATTAAAATTAAAATAGGCAAAAGGTTCTCTCTCGGTTATGCTAGTGAATCTAGTGCGCCGCGACAAAATTATATTTATTTTGTTTCAACACCGCGCTCGTGGATGTAGTTGTGGATACATTAGTCTTACTAGGTCGTTGGCTCCACTAGTTATTTTCTTCTACAACATGCTACTGTTGTCGGGAGAACTCTACGAAAATAACTAAACCAGCTTACCAGCACTTTTTTTTAGCGTTTTAGACTCTACTTATTGTTTAATCATGTTTTTAATAACTTTTAAGCCTACAACTTTTACTGATAACCCAGGCATATGTTTTTGAAAACTTGAAGGGTACAATTTATATATGCTTTCGGGTGGTTCGAAAGCTGTATAGATCATTTATTTGTCACTACTTCAACACAACCAAAATCGAATTTCATGATTCTCCCATCAATTATGAAATTTGATGCTATTTAAAATTTCAGATTTCCAAAATTGATTTTAAAATTCTAAAGTGCATTGTAACCGAATTAAAAATTTATTTCTTGGGAAGTTCAAATAAAACCTAAAAAGATGTTGATTGTTGAATAGTAGTATAATTTATCTTTTCCCCGGAGTAAAATAAGCACCTAGGAGTATGTCTTATTTCGATGTGTGCCAATGCCTTTGCCCAAAAAAAGACAACCAAAATCAAAACTTAGACTAGAGTCACTTAATGATTTAAAAGGGAAAAGTAAAAATACACACTCCTAAAAAAATTACGAATCAATTTTCCTCTCATGAATAAAAAGTTATAATATTTTGTATAAAAGTTATAAGACGCATCAAAATATTATGAATCATAGAATAAATGATATAAATCATATTGCTGAAAAGTTACGAGATACCAAAAAATATTACGATTGCCACGAGATGACACAATATAGATCATGTAATAGGTGCATATTGATATGATGCACACCTTTAATAAATGTGTATCGTAACCATTCCCGACTTAAAATATCATACTACAAATGGTAGGCTAAGGGTCGGGCATCTGTCACCCCGATAAGGATTTAACTCACAGCAGGATTTTATTACCTACCACCCCACCCCAATTCCATTGTTTAATGTAACGTCACATCTTTTCAAAAAAGAAAAAGAAAAAAATGTAACATCTAAAAAGATAATACATGGTGGGAAGTTTCTGTTAGAAAAAGAGGTTCCCGTGGTGTGCTAGTGCACTACAGGTATGCTTTTTTGAAATCTTATTATGGTGGTCGAAATCATTCAATTTGTAGAGTTCGCTTAATAAATAGAGAGAAAGAAAAACAAATAGAATTGAGAAAACAATAAGCTCAAAACAAGTATATTTTGTTTATTTTCCTTATGGTTTCCATTCCTTGAGTAAAATACTTCACGAAATAAATGAAATGGGCCACCTTTTAGCGGATGCTGAGATTGGTCTCCCAAAATTAGTCGATGTGCACGTAAGATAGCCTGGACACTTACTAAAATAACATACACGTTTTGAAAGAATTAGTACTTATCATTTGATGATGGAACTGTTGAACCAGCAAACAAAAGGAAGTACAAGAATTTGTAGCCGCCCATATTGGGTATCACCCATATACGAACTTAAATGCTACTTCCTTGGAAATGACAAATGGTGGCTCGCTCATGTGGTAGAGCTCTTGAATGCCCCACACTACATATGGGAATCGAATCCCATTCCCCCCTCCCCCATATAATAGATTAAGAATGATGAATGACAAAAAAAGACATCTTTTGGTATTTAGTATTTTTTGGGTTTTTGTCTAAATATTTGAAAATTTATGAGCAAAATCAGAAAATATTAAAAAATTAATCGAAGTTTAAAAAAGTTCACAAACTGCAAAAATATATATTTCAATGTTTTACATTTTTAGTGAACTTTATAGCATGAGTGGTCATTGTTGCACCTTCTGCTTTCTTTCCAGCGGCTAACCAAAGTTCTCCCCTATCGAAAATGACTCTGTTCGAGAAAAAACCTATCGGAGAAACCGATGAAGCCATGACAGTAGTACAAGAGAGAATGTCGACTAATTACTTGACCAGTAAAGCGCGTGTAACCTACCTTTCTTCATCGGCTGTCTATTTGCACTTGAATAAGCCCCGACCTTTGGTGTTTGGTAAAACATTCTGTTACTCCAAAGGGGGAAAATAATATTATTGGGTGACAAATATTATGATATTTGAGTTGAAACCATTGACTATGGAAACGTGTATTTTAGGTAACGCGGGTCTCAATTTAATGTGAAATTTGATACTAGTAAATCTCAAAACTTGGTGCGTTTTTATCTCCTTTCAACGGCCCTTGCATATCCACCACTGATGCAATTCCAGATGTGGTACGTCAAGGGCAAAATACTTGAATCCAATGAATAAACAATAAACAGCTAATATCCTAATAAAATTGTAGTACAATTAGGATGAATTTAAGCCCCCAACCTCTAGCATTTTCTTTCTCAACGTATTTGATAAAAAAAAAAGCTTGTCAAATATTTACACTTGATGCTATTGCACAGCCTCGTCTTCACAAGTTTTTTAGCCAAAAATGCATTGCTCTATTATAGGCATTGAAACAGGCAAAGTCAATGCAAAATGAATCTATAATCTGTCAGCGAGAAGATATATTGTTAACAACCTAAGGGGTAGCTCAAGTGGCATATATGAGCTGTAAATCCAGACATTCGGAGTTTAAAACTTGATAACCTCTTAGGGCCGAAAATTTCTTGTGAATCCCTTAGTCCTGGCGTAGATGGCCTGCCTAGCTTTTATCGGGTCAGGGAGTCAAATAGTCGAGATATGTGTAAGCTGACTTGAATAAACTTTGACCGTTGATAAAAAAAAAGATAGTAGTATATTGTAGACTTTTTTTTTTTTCCTTCGTCTTTCCTCGGTTACCTTTCTATATTTTGTTTCCTCTGGTTTTGATAAACAATTTCTGCCTTAATAAAGAGGGAATCTGCGTCGAAGTCTCATATTTTTCTTAGGCCGTTTAATTTGTTTGCGCTACTTATTTGCAGGACCGGCTCATGGCTTAAGCCAATGAAGCAAGTGCTTCGGGTCCCCCAACAAAATGTTAAAAATAGGGGCCCCCAAACATATATACCTCCTACATATTGTAATGGTTGTTTTGTTTTTGATGACGTTATATTTAAATTTGTGCAATGATAAATCTTTTGTAATGGTTTTCTATGAAGATGTGTTGAAAAATATTTATTATGCATAATACATGGAGGGCTTCATCTAATGAATTCGTTTCAGGCCTCTAAAACCAATGAGCCGGCACTGCTTATTTGGGCCTCCTTCACCCAAAAAAAAAAAAAAACACACACACGTACACACACAAAAATGAAAGAGAAAAAGTTAGGATAATATGGAGAAGTACAAAAATTTGGTGATGGCGGGCCTTTGTAGTCGGAGAATATTGTGCTATCATTTTTTTAAAATCGTTGTGGTGGTGGTACCGTGGTAGCCACTATTTGTCACCCCTGACTCAATACTTGATTGTGGTATCAGGAACTTGGGAGGTGCTATGCAGTCCCACGGCGCCACCGCGCCGGAATTTTTTTGACGATCAGAGACGTTCACCGCGTAGACCTCGTCGAATACTACAACTCTGCCAAAGATCAACTCGATCGGATATCTTTAAGTGCCTCATTGGCACACAAATAACATGAAAAAGTGGTTTTGATCCAGTGTTTGTGTCCATTTGTGTTCCATTTGTTTTCAAAGTATTTGTGTTCCGATGACGTACTTAAAGATATCCGATCGAATTGATTTTTTCTACACTTGTAGTACTCGATGAGGTCTACGGGGCTACACAGCACGGTGTTGTGCATCCCATGCACAGCACCCCCAAGTCCATGGTGTATCAATAATAAACAAAGTGTGTGACATATAAAATGTGTCTCATTATTTTTATAAACTTGTGTACAAAATTTATTGATGCTTTTGCAAATTTTTACTACTACAAGATTTTTTGATACTTTCGTCATGATATTTCAGTGTTAAATATCTATTACGATTAATACTTTTTAAGTTAGAACGATGCGGGAAAAAAAATTTTGCATTATAAGTTAGGAAAAAATATTTTTTGCTTTTGGAGTGACACCATGTGGTACTCCACATGTGTCGTGATTGGTAAAAACTGCGAGACCCTCGACTTTTATGTTAGTAAATTAGAGAACAAATATGTTGTGTGTTGTGATTGATATGGAGCAATTGCTCCAAGAACACCCAATAACCTCTCATAAGTTAGTTCTTGAAAGTTTTTTGCTTTTTCATAATTTTTGAAACATGACGTTCAATAGATGTTTAATAATTTATTCACCAGTTTAATTAACTTCATATAATAAGGTGGTGTCTTCTTTCTTTCTTTCTTTCTTTCTTTTCTTTTTCTTTTTTTTTTCAAAGGTACTCGTACTGCAGCCATTATTAGCTATTTACCCGCACCGCCAAGCTTGATGCGCATGCACAACTTTAAAGGTTCTTCTTAATGATATCGGCTCAAATATTAATTACATGGCCTTGACTATCAACTTCGTAGCTACATATTCGGCATGGAAATTGTAAGGGTCCCAAATGGAAATTGAAAGGATTCCAATAAGAAAGGAAATTTTCTTAGTGGCATGGGGTGGGCATAGGCTTGCACGAGAGACTTCTATGCCAGCTCTTAAAGGAAAATAACTTGTATGCTTATAGGGCACTGCCACATGGTACCTATTAACTCATCCGAACTGTCCAAACATGTTTTAGATGGTCTAAATTTGTTGGGATAAATTTGCCCCCATCTAGATCTTCCAAAACATGTTTGGAAGACTCGGATGCGCCAACGGGTACCACGTGGCGGAACCCATTCGGCATACATGCAAGTTTTTCCCATGAAGGGTTAGAAGTTTTGTGATGTACTAAGAGTTCTACGAACGAAATTCACCTTAATTATGCTTTGGAAGCATAATAATAAGTTAAGGGGCTCACTTTGTCAAATTCGCAGATTTGATTGTCACAATCAAAAGCAAAAAAATTCTTGGGGCCATAAAGATTTTGTGCGTGCATTAATGTTAATTTCTCATTCTAGACACCTGAATATTGATAAAATTGGTGAGGCTGAAAATAGTACTCCAAGACAAAATAGGTGGCGATCAATGTTTCTCAGATTTTTTGTTTGAAAACTGAAAAGATGCCTGTCAGTGGACTACACGCGCTGTGAAAAGCAAGTGGTGCCAACAGTTAGGTAGACGCAATTTCATCAGCATATAATACCGAGTACTGCACAGTGTACAGACTCTGAAGTAACCATTCTTGTAGTAATTTTTTTTTTTTTTGTCTTTTTTGTTTTCTATAGTTTTTTTTCATATTTTTTGAATTGTTAAATTCTTCTTATATTTTTTAGATTAATTATCTGTTTCGACTGCTTAGAGTCCATGGTCAAAAGGTCTGATCAAAAGTATAAAAAAAAAAATCACTAAAGGCGAAAAAATACCAGACAAATGTCCTTTTTTGTTTAAAGCGCTGTTTTATATGATTTTTTTTCATCCTCAATTTACGTTGTTATACACATTTTATTCCTCTGTCCATAAAAATGATTAATTTTAAACAAATAAAAATCTAAATAAAAAATATCAAAAAAAAGGCACTAGACCAAAAGTTTATACGAATAAATAAGTTACTAGTAAAATCCTAGTAACAGACATTAACCACAGTTAAGGAAGTGGTGAGACGTTGCAGCTCACTGTTCTCTTTTCTTGCTACCATCACCGGCACTTTAGAGGGAGTGAGAGAGAGAGAGAGAGAGAGAGAGAAAGAAAATCAAATGCTCTGTAAATGGACAACCCATTTGCTCTCAGATTTGTGATAAGGAAGAAGAAATCACAATTTCAAGAAACTGAAAAGAAAAGGGTCTGTTGATACCACTGTCGAAGAGAGAGAGAGAGAGAGAGAGAGGGAGGAATATATTTCGATATTTATAGTGGGAATCTTCCATCTTTTTCTACTCATCAGAGACCACTCTCTCCATACCCTGAAAGATAGTCTCATGTCTTGCCCTACTGGTAGCCGCTCTTCTTTCTTCTTCTGCTTTCCCAATACCATTAATTTCTGAACTTTCTGCTACTTTTATGCGCCACTTTCTCTCTTTACATGTTCCTTGTTTATTTATTACTTATAGTTTATACCAATCCATTTTCTTGTTAAGTTGAGTGTCTATCTGGAATTTGCTTTTGTTGGTAAATGATGGGCTGATTATGCATTTCAATAGTTGTATCCATTTAGATAAGTTTTTTCTCCGTAGACCATCTGGAGGTAAATTATTACTTTAGTTTAGTACTGGATCAATCAAGTTTAGCTTCTGGGTATTTTCACAATTTGTTCAATTCTGGATTGTATTCATTCAGATTCAGTTCCTGGGTGTTTGTAAAGTTTTTTTTTTTCTTTTTCTTTTTTTCTAGCTCTTCAGTAATAATTAGTTTTCTTTCTCCTTCTGGGATGTGCTTAATAGTTGTTCTAGTGACTGTTATATTATGTGGAACTCGGGGTCTTTTTTTTTTTTTTTTGATAACCGGATACTGGACGTAATTTTATCACTCAAGGACGGATTAATAGAAGTTTAGCTTAATACCAAAATCAACAAAATTGAAGTTTAATTTTCACGATTCGTCTAGTTTTGGACAGTATTATTCATGCAGATTCAGCTCTAGGGTGTTTGCAATTTTTCATTTTTGACCTTGAGTATTGTTTCAAGTTGACTGTTTGTGACCCCTGTGAGACTGAGGGTCTTACTGGAGGCAATGTTTTGGACCGTAATTCGTTCAGATTTAGCTCTCCTTTGTATTTGCAATTTTTGTACGGCTCTTCGGTAATGTTTAGATATATTTTTTATTTCTGGGTTTTTGGTTTTTCACAGTTTTTGTTGTAATAAATGTTATATGATTTCTCTGTGAGATTGGGGGTTGGTCTTGTGGAATCCTACCGTTCTTTATTTTTTGCCATGCATTGGAATTTCTAGTGGTTGCTTATTGGTAATACACATGGTTTAATTTACTCTGCGGGATCTGATTATTTTTGTTCACCTTTTCTGATTCTATCTTGATATGGGAATTTTGCAGAATTTGAGTGAACTGAAATTTATTGATAAAGGAGAAGCCACCTTGTTCTGTTAATATTCTCTTAAGGGTTGAGTTATATACCCGAATTCGATTATGGTTTCAAGGTCCTATTCTAACCTTTTGGATCTTACTTCTGGTGAATCCCCAACTTTCGGTCGAGGGGGCAGGAAGCTTTCTAGGGTGGCTACTGTTGCTGGGGTATTGTCCGAACTAGATGATGATAATAGCAATGTCAGTGGCTCTGATGCCCCCTCTTCTGTTTCCCAAGAACGGATTATCATTGTGGGTAACCAACTTCCACTCCGTGCACATAGAAGATCCGATAGTGATGGAGGAGGGTGGAACTTCAGTTGGGATGAGGATTCCCTTCTTTTGCAGCTCAAAGATGGCCTAGGAGAAGATGTAGATGTAGTCTATGTTGGTTCTCTCAAGGAAGAAATTGACCCTAGTGAACAAGATGATGTGGCACAAACCTTGCTCGAAACTTTCAAATGTGTCCCTGCTTTCATCCCTTCAGAGATGTTCGGTAAATTCTACCACGTGTTTTGCAAGCAGCATTTATGGCCTTTATTTCACTACATGCTTCCCTTGTCGCCGGAGCTTGGTGGGAGGTTTGATAGGTCCTCTTGGCAAGCTTACGTATCCGTGAATAAGATATTTGCAGATAAAGTGATGGAAGTGATTAGCCCTGACGATGATTTCGTTTGGGTCCACGATTACCATTTGATGGTTTTGCCAACCTTTCTAAGGAAGAGGTTTAACCGGTTGAAGCTCGGATTCTTCCTCCATAGTCCATTCCCATCATCTGAAATATATCGGACACTACCGGTAAGAGATGAACTTCTTAGGGCACTCTTGAACTCTGATCTTATTGGTTTCCATACTTTTGACTATGCAAGGCACTTCCTTTCTTGTTGCAGTAGAATGCTAGGGGTTTCGTACCAATCCAAGAGAGGTTATATAGGGCTTGAGTATTACGGTCGGACTGTTAGCATTAAAATTCTCCCTGTTGGGATCCACATGGGTCAGCTTCAGTCCGTGCTGGACCTTCCTGAGACTGAATCCAAGGTTGCGGAGTTGCACGATCAGTTTAGGGGTCAGACTGTTTTGCTCGGGGTTGATGACATGGATATTTTTAAAGGGATAAGCTTAAAATTACTGGCTTTTGAACAGTTTCTCATACAGCATCCGGAGAAGAGGGGTAAAGTTGTTTTGGTCCAAATTGCAAACCCTGCTAGAGGGAAAGGGAGAGATGTTCAAGAGGTCCAATCCGAAACTCATAGCACTGTAAGCAGGATTAATGAAATATACAGGCGGCCAGGTTACAATCCAGTGGTTTTGATAGATTCCCCGCTTCAGTTCTATGAGCGAATTGCATTTTATGTAATAGCAGAGTGTTGCCTTGTGACGGCAGTGAGAGATGGGATGAACCTTATACCTTATGAATATGTTGTGTGCCGACAAGGAAATGAGAAGCTAGACAATACCTTGGGACTCGACCCAACCACACTGAAGAAAAGTATGCTGGTGGTCTCTGAGTTCATTGGGTGCTCCCCTTCACTGAGTGGTGCAATTCGTGTTAATCCATGGAACATTGATGCCGTGGCTGAAGCTATGGATTCTGCCTTGATAATCTCAGAGGCAGAGAAACAGATGAGGCACGAGAAACACCATAGGTATGTGAGTACACATGATGTGGCATATTGGGCCCATAGCTTTTTGCAGGATCTTGAAAGGGCATGTAGGGACCATGTCAGAAAGAGGTGCTGGGAAGTTGGGTTTGGTTTAAGTTTTCGGGTTATTGCTTTGGATCCAAGCTTCAGGAAGCTTTCGGTTGAGCATATTACTTCAGCATATAGAAGGACCAAGAACCGAGCGATTCTGTTGGATTGTGATGGTACTATGATGCTGAAAAGTTCAATTAGCACTGCCCCTAATCCAGAGGTTATTGCAATCTTAAAAAGCTTGTGCAAAGACCCCAAGAATGTAGTGTTCCTTGTTAGCGGGAAGGATAAAAAAACTTTATCTGAATGGTTCTCTTCATGTGAAAAGCTTGGCATTGCGGCAGAGCATGGCTATTTTCTGAGGTACATTCCTTTTCATTTACCTCATCTAATCATAGTTACCAATTTTTTAGCGTGTTGTGACTGTCCTATTGCATGAAGTACAAGTTGGGGACAAGCATGAACCATGAGCAGAATCATTCTATGTGAGTCAATGTGGATTGACATGGTCAAATTAGCACAGGCTTACACTTGGCTCATTCCCTGTAACGAATTTAGTCATGGTTGACTCATCTTTTGGGCAAACTAGCCCAAAAAAAAGATGCCAGCTCATGTTTACTTGGCCAATTGGTGACCATTCTCTGCACGTAATTTATGTAAACCTGCCAAGTAACTAGATTAATTAAATGTATTAATGTACAATGTTTATGGGCCAGAAATTTTGATCATCGGTCATTTTGTCTTTTTTGTCTTTTAGGGTAGTATTTGGTTTCAGTTGGTGTGAGGTTTGTATTGATAAAAATTTCGAGGTTTGTATTGATAAAAACCGACACGGACACTGGACACGACACTGACACGACACGTTGACACGCAAATTTTCAAAAAATAGGGGACACGGATACACACACAAAGAATAAATAAGGTTCAGTAATACCATAACCAAATAGCCCAAATTTCCGTTATTCCCATTTGCATTACATATTTACATTGTTTTCTTGATATAGCAATATCCCACATCTTAGTTTGTCAGTGATACTTAATATTTAACTCTAAATCTAGTTAGAGAGAGATACAAAGAGTGTATATTCCCACCCTTCTATCTCTCTTTCTCAGGTTTGAGCCCTAACCTTCTCTCTTTTTGTATGTATTGATCTGTTTGAGGAGGAATGAGGTTGTTTACTTGTGTCTAAAGTTATGTTTTGGCAATTACGTTTTTGCCCCCGAAGTGTTCATAAGGTGTCCCTAAAGCATCCACGGAGTGTCGGACCACAAATTTTGAAAAAAGGAAAAAGAAAAAAAGAGGACACTTCAAGTTTCAGTGTCGGAGTTGTGCGGTGTCCGACACCAATACATTAACTCCGGTGAAATTTCGGTGCTGCATAGCTGGTGGTGATAGTAATTGCTCCTATAGCAGTGGTGGCCCCAAGGGCCCCAACGGTGAGGTGTGGTGGCAGCAGTTTAGGTGGAGTGATATTCATGGCGGAAACTATAGTGAGAGTGGTGGGATTGTTAAATGCAGTGACAGTAATGGTATAGGGATTACGTCAGGGGCTTGTAAAATAACATCCACATGAAGACTTGTCCAACTCCCAAGCATAATTATTGCTGAAAATCTACATCTAAATGCGGCGTAAGTTGCTATAGAAGAGTGCCAACTGCCAAGCATCTATGTTTTGGTGACACAAATGATTTTAATTGGAGGTTGCATTGCTTTTGGTGTTCACCCTCTGCTGAATATTTGGATACTTTTTTCCCACAAATAATTTTAATTGAAGGTTGCATTGCTTGTGGTGTTCTCCCTCTGCTTGAATATTTGGATACATAGAGGTTGTGTTGCTTTTGGTGTTCACCCTCTGCTGAATATTTTTATACATATATGGTCAACCACCTCCTTAACAAAATTTTATTTCTTAAGTTGTGTACCTCCCACACCGCTTCTAATATTTCGTTCTCATCTTATTCAACGTATTTAAGCATAGTTGAGTTTTATTACTTTTCAGGCCCCATCCCCTAGCAGACTGGGAAACTTGTGTTGCTGTACCAGATTTCTATTGGAAACAGATTGCTGAGCCGGTAATGAACTTGTACTCGGAAACAACAGATGGTTCTACCATAGAGACCAAAGAGAGTGCACTTGTTTGGAATTACCAGCATGCAGATCCGGATTTTGGATTATGTCAGGCTAAGGAGCTTCTTGACCACCTGGAAAGTGTTCTTGCCAATGAGCCAGTTTCTGTTAAAAGCGGCCAACACGTTGTTGAAGTTAAACCACAGGTTAGTAATACTTTTTCCCTTCTTGTGATATATAGAAGTTAATAATAGGTCGGGATAGTTCCTTTTTTTTTTAACTAGCAGCACTTAGGAGAGATAACGGGCATCAATGTACCATGCTTAAGTTGATTTAAAAGAAAATGGAGCTTAGGCATGGTTTTGGCTCATGCTCGATTGATGTTTTGAAGCTTCTCTTACATCTCATCCAAAAGTTACTAAAATGCTCCTTTCATGTATTTTACCGGCTACATTACCATTGCAATTGATGTAGTACTTGTGATGTGGCTAATTTGAGCTCCGAACAGTTCAAGAAATTTTTAAACATTGTGCATACAAAATCTTTGGAGTTAGATGTGCTGAATTGAAAAGCCCCTATTTCTGTCCTCATTCCTTGACTAAAAAACAAGAATTCATTGAGAAAAAACTAGTACTTCTACAATGTGACAAGATTTGGAAACTATTAGATTGAAAATTCTTTGAAACAAGAATTTGGGAATTTTGCGGATATAGATATAGTATCTTTTCCAGAAGTTCTTTCTTTTGGCTCTGACAATATCTGCTTCTCAGCCAAACAATTACCCTTGAACCTCAAGTTCCTCCTGTTGTAATGTTATGTGAGATGTTTGAACGAGTTATTATGATGCTTTTACTTCTTGGAGATCAAAAGACAACCATTTTTAGTTTAATTGAAAGCTACGTGTAACGTGTATTCCACGCTATCCACCTAGTCCATGTATTTCAAAGCACATGTTCTGCGTCATAAAAATTCTCTCGACAAACGCAATTTACATAATCGAGTATCTGGTTTGGATATCCTTATTCATCCTCGGTGATAATTAGAGTTCTTCACATAAAAATTGTCATTTTGCTTGTTGACTAAAAGGACAATTTTATCCTCCCGCCGTAGGGTGTCAATAAAGGTCTCGTTGCAGAACGCCTCCTAGTCACAATGCAACAGAAGGGCATGCTTCCAGATTTTGTACTCTGTATTGGGGATGATAGGTCGGATGAGGACATGTTCGAGGTGATAAGGAGTGCCATGGCGGGTCCCTCCCTCTCCCCGGTTGCCGAAGTGTTTGCTTGCACCGTCGGACAAAAACCCAGCAAGGCCAAGTACTACTTGGAGGATACAGCTGAAATACTCAGAATGTTGCAGGGCCTCACTGCTGCTTCCGAGCAGTTGACTAAAGGTGTTCCCCAATCTTCTCAAAGAGTGGTCATTGACAGAGAATGAGTGAAAGTGTATTGGTTTCTCTTCACTTGTATATATTGGGTTGGCTGTGGAAAATGAATTTCTTGGACCCATTTTGTGGGTTCTGCTTTGATGATTGAAGGGTTTTTACCTGTATTGTTATTCTGCTGTTATTGGAGTAGTGTGTCGTTTCAATTCTTATATTAGCAGTTAAATAAAGTGCAAACTCTGATTTTGCTGTTCATCTTCCTGATGTTGATGGGTTTCAGTTTGGCACCAAATGTAAGGGTCTCATGTATCCAAAAATGGCGGAAATTCTAGTGAAATGAGCCCGTTATGGGCTCCAAGATGCACCAACCATCCGGTATAGTCTACTTTAACTTATTGTAGAGAAGCCCAGGCCATTTGGAAGGAAAATGACTTTACTCGTTTATCAATTGTCTTTTGTGTGTGCGCGCGCACGCACTCTTTTTCTATCCTTACCACGCACGACCCTGCTGATCCACCACCACCACCTTGTGGAGTTGGAACAACTCAGTAGTGGTTATGGTGTGGCGTTGGAAATGGTGGGAATTGAAAAAGATGAACGAATTGGAAGAAAATGAAAGGGAAACATTAAAATGGGCACCTATAATTTTGCTCACTGAAAATCAGTTCTAAAATGAGCGATAGATATAGAAGAGAATCACATATGGTGAGATAAGTGTATGGGCAAAATATAGACTCCTATGATTTGTCCATCTTCATCTCATAAAATTTGTTGTCTTTTCATTCCTTGTTCCCTCCAAAAATTGTAGACTAGTTAAACAAACGTAACTACACAGTCCAATTACGTGTTCATGGAACTCGTTTGAAATCGGTTTTTTGCATAAATCAATTGAGTTGGGATATTTTTTTGAAGGTCGTTAAACTTCCAAAATAACATTTAATAAAGTTTCCGCTGCAAACTACTTGAGTTCAACTCAATTAAAGTTCATTTGAGACTAAAGTAATCTTGTAACAAAGTCAAACCTGCATATTTTTTCAACTTCGTTAAAATTCGAAACAAATATGAAGAATCCTTTCCTCTTTTTTTTTTTTTTTTTTGAATAAGAGGCGATTTCATTTCAAAAGTCCGGAGGTATTTCAAAGATTTCATCACAAAACACAAGAATGAACCAAAACTACTAAAATTTAAAAACAAGAACATGCACTACATGACCCCATGATTCATAATGTGAAGGCAGACCAACATTGAGATTGGGCACAAGATAATAAATGAAAAACCAGATCGGGTAATAAAAAATAAAAAAAAAGAAGCTCAAACTCTGAACTAGGCACAAAATAAAATAAAATCTACTCCACAACGATAGGGAAAACAGAAGGGAGGGGAAGGAATAAAATACAACGAAATTAAAAAACCGTGTCGTATCCGATCGCCGCCCAAAATCCGAAGTCGGCAAAGCCGTGGGATATTTACTTGTGCGTGCCGCTATTACGTTGTGGGTTTAACCGTTAAACTTTAACGTATCAGCGTGAAACAGACACTAAACCTAACCTAAGTTTTCAAATTTGAGTAAAGCGTTCGAATAAGCTCTCTCCCTCATAGAATCGGTTGTTTCTTCTGCAGCTGAACTTTGGTCGAATGAAATGGCAAAGGAGCCCACAGAATCAAACAAAATTAGCACCAGCAACTTGAATTCAAATGGCGATTCCAACTCCGCTTCTGATTCGTCCAACGCTTTCACAACCCTTTTCGGAGATCAGAAGCAGAGCCCTGTTTCTATCTTCTCCGAAGCTAATAATCCCTTCCAGCAGCAAAAACAGTTAGGTTTAGGGTTTGGTTCAGCTGGAGACGGGGGAAAAACCACGAATGGTGCATGTGAAGACTCCTCCAGAGTTGTGGAGGTGAAGAAGAGGAAGAGGAGAGAGGAGATACCCAGTTTGGATACGGGGTCGATCAGTGATGATGATGATGATTTGAGTATTCGCTTGGAGAATAAGAAATGGAAGAGGGATGGATTAGAAAGTGCTGATTTTAATGGTGGATTGGAGGAGACAGTTGAAGGTGGAGGTTCCGATCTGTGTTCCAATTTAAAGAGAGTCAATTGCTCTGATTTGGGTTTGAATAAAGAAAAAGGAAAAGAACGTGCATTGGGTTCAGAATCAATGGAATTGCTGGATTCGGACATGATGGAGAAGAAGAAGAAGAAGAGGAAGTGGGAAGAGATTGAGGCAGAGTACGAGGAAATGCAATACGGGGGTATGGTGATGAATGATGAAGGTAGTGAGGGAGGATTCAGAGGGAGGGTTGTTGGGGAGAAGAGGAAACATGTTGATGATCCAGTGGACATGATGATGGTTTCAAAGGAAGACATTGATGATGAGGCAAAACTTTTGAGGACTGTGTTTGTTGGGAATTTGCCATTGAAGGTTAAGAAGAAGGCTTTGCTTAAGGAATTTAGCCTATTTGGAGAGATCGAGTCTGTAAGGATTCGGTCTATTCCTGTATTGGATGTGAGTGCTTTCGAGGTTTGCTCTTTTGGTTGTTATGTAAACAGCTTCCTGATCATATTATCAGCGTTTGACATGTGATTTTGTTTATGTCAGACCAAAATACTGAGAAATGGTGCAATAATTCAGAAGAAAACCAGTGATGCTATGGATAGGTATGATATTTGTGAGGTGTTAAGTCCTGCAATCTGTTTTTACTTGTGCCTTGAAGTAGGATAGTTATGCAATTCGATAGGTCATGTTTGTGTGTTAATATGCTCCAGTTTATAGTTTTTCCATTTTCCTTGCTTTGAACTCTCATAATAGGCATCAATTTTCTTTTATTCCCCATCTTTCTACTTTCAGTGGATTGCTTAAATTGCTAATGCCAATCTTACGTGCAATTTTGATTGCTTATCGGTGTTAGAATTGGTTCCATTTCATTTGTCGCAAATAGTTCATTTTGATATCTTATCTTCCACAAAACCTGGTTAAGGTGAAGAAAATAATTGATTATAGGGGACTGTAATCGTATGGAATTGTAACCAGTGGTGTGTAGTTCTTTCTTATTTTCCCCCATATGGTTATTATTTCCTTGCTAATAAGTTGATGGATCTTGCAGTGTTCATGCATATATAGTCTTCAAAACGGAGGAAGCTGCTCGGGCTTCTTTGACCAAAAATATGGCTTTGGTATGTTGTTCCTCTGATCTTCAATCAACAAGATTCTGGGTAAAATTGATGGGTTTTTTGAAATGTATTCATAATTGGTTTTGGATACAGGTTGCAGGAAATCAGATCCGGGTTGACAGGGCATGCCCACCACGCAAGAAACTAAAGGGAGAAGATGCTCCACTTTATGATAATAAGAGGACTGTTTTTATAGGCAACCTCCCGTTTGATGTGAAGGTGAAGTGCTTTTCTTCTTTTTTACCTTTTCGCCTGCATTTTTTTGCAGAAAGCAGTCTTCCCATTTCCTTATCTAGTTGCCCACAATGACCAGGATACTTTGTTATTTCTGCAGGATGAAGAAATTTATCAGTTGTTTTCTGCTATCGAGGATCTGGAGTCTAGTATTGAGGCCATTCGGATTATCAGAGATCCTGGTACTAGCGTGGGAAAGGGCATTGCTTATGTCTTGTTTAAAACAAAGGTATGACTAGTACTATTGCTAGGCATGTTCCTTTGTGTCTTTTAATGGATTGAAAGCGGTTGAAGGTTCTCCTTGCTCTCATGGATATTTGAGGCCAGTAGACATGTATGTGCTTCTTAGATGAGAGCAATGTTAATGAAAACAACCTGTTGGGCGTTTGGTAACGTTTATGTTTTTTGTTTATAAAAAATGAAAAATAGAGTCATGTTTTTTTTTTTTGATGAAAACAAAAACGTAAAACATGTAGTAATAAGTTTTTATTTTTATTTTTATAAACAGTTAAAAATAGAAACAACATAAAACATGTTTGGTATTATCATTTTATATTTTTGTTTCTCATCCTTCTCATTCCACTAGAACTAAAATCTCACCTACAAACGAATATTGCCACCACCTAATTAGTCTTCAAAGCACTTGTAAGAATTTCATCAATCACGTTTGTAATAAACTGATATGGTATTTGATTGGATGCCAGAACACTTGCAGATATGTTTGTACCATCAATTGCCCCAACACAGTCCTAGTTCACAAAGAACACAACGATACTTTGCTGAACTGCTAAATATAATGTCACAGGCATCATACAACATCGAATAATCTGTTAATAATCGTCACACGTCCCAGTAGTAAAAAGTTGTTCCACTTGTTTTTCTATGTGTGTACAGATTATTCATCTTGTCAATCAGTCTAATGGACCTGAGAGATAAAACAAAAGAATGAGAACTAATAACACAAGAACACGTCTGCTGGGCCATTAATCAAACAGTTGCACTGCACCACTTTCCTTTAAATGCTGCATTTCCAAACATGGAATTTTGTGGGAAAACAATAGAAAAAAGTACAGAAATGTATGTGCGTGTGTATACATGCATGTACTTGATCTTAGACTCTGAAAAGTACAAAGGACAAGTATGTCAGATGTACTTGCTAGTTACGAAGCGAAGCCATGGCGGGTACTCCATCGCATTTTGGATTATGGAATGGGTGTTTGGTGTATTTTTTGGAGAGAGAGGCTGTTGTTCTATTTTTTTCAGAAATTGGATAAGCATTTATAAAGAACAAAAAATGTAAACAAATTATCAAACACGTTTTCTTTATTAGTTTTTTGAGGGGAAAAAAAAAAACCCTTTACCACCTATGTTGTTGATTTGCTTGAATAGATTTTGTTAAGTGTGTGACAAATGATCATGCTGTGTAAGGGAGAACTGAGTGGCATCCATCCAGTAGGTTTTAACTGTCAACTTTTAACTAAATTATCTAGGCAAACTATGCAAACTAAGATTATAGACCTCTCTCCATCATGTCTTATTCCATGGGCAGTTTACCCTATTTGCCAGTATTCCTTTTTCTGGACACGGGTATTTCTACCAGGCTGCCTTCAGCCTGGTTCGTTGTAGCCTGTAGGTAGAGGGTGAAAGATAAAAGATTACCCAAGAAAAGATTCCAGGAGGTGGAAATAAGGACTTAAAGGTTTGATATGGGAAGAAATATGGCTTGGATTAAAAACTGGCCTCTTGCTGGATTTCAGAAGTCTGTTATTAATTCATGTTTGTGGTAGGCTGTACGGACAAATGCTGCTTGAGGTTGAAGAATGTCAAGCCAGCTAACATGGAGTTATTTAACCACAAAAAGTTTCTAGTGATGCTAACCGTGTCTCTTACATTCCCCATGTCAAATCGTTATCAAAGAAGTTTTTAGATAAACGACTTTTTATGTGATGCTAACCATGAAAGCATTCTCTCTTACATTCCCCATGTCAAAGCGTTATCTAAAAAGTCGTTTATACTTTCACCTGCAGGATGTTGCAAAATTGGTTGTTAAAAAACGTGGCTTGAGGCTCCGGGATTGTGAACTAAGGCTCTATCAAACCGAATCAAACCTCACACCATCCAAGAGGAAAAACACATTACTCAGAGAGAGAGAGGATTCTCCTACCAAGAAGTTAGCAGTGGATTTGAGGACTCCAGAGGGTAGCAACAAGGTGAAAACAAAATTTGGTCTGTGGGCAAGTAACTCTGGTGTTTCGGAACAAACTGGGAAAAAACGCAAGTTGGAAAGCCAGACTTCAGAGAGTTACTGTTTGAATAAGAAAACCAGGAAACTCTGGTAGGTTTAAATCCCATAAATGACTTTGTCAAGGGACATGGCTCAGATATACAGGTAACTTCCTGCTTATAGGATCAAATATTGTAATTGGCCACTAGGTTTTATGTTGTACAAAAGTGTTAATTTGTTATTTACTGGGCCAAAGGCAAATAGAAGGAAAATAATTGACCACATAAATTTCGTCGTTAGAAAATGTCACCATACCTTCAGGTTCAAAGGGAAGCATGGCTCAATTGTTGATAGGATGAAAAATATTGCAGTTGGTCACGACGTTATTTATACATTAATGTAACAAAAAAGGGCTAGTGTAATTGATGATACATCTGTCTTACCTAGATATTTTCATCATTCCTTCGTGTTTACTTAAAAGGAAGAATGGCTCAGTTGCGTCATGACGCTATTTCATTTTACCACACGCCTGAATGCATGTCAGCTGCAGTTTGAGGTTTTCTTTATGTTTTGCTACTGTCTTTGTTTCCATGATCCAAAAATAAAATCTGTCTTTGTTTCCGTCTCTTTCCGGAGATCATAACAGGGGCAGCCGGGCCTCTTATCTTGAGAAATGGCTGGGCTGGCTTGTTCCTCGGAGGAAGTTTTTACAGGATCCCTAGGTCCGTTACCTCCTGACCACTATTTCTGTCCCTTATGCAAATTATTGGAAAAGTGCCCCCTGAATGGTTTTTTTTTTGTTCTCTTTCTTATAAATTGAAAAGTGCCCCCTGGCTGGCTGGTGTTTCACTTACAGCCAAGGGCGGAGGCATATGGGGGCTGGGGGGTGCCCCGAGCCCCCTGGGTTTTGAAAAATTAATTATTTTAATACTAATCTTGTTGAAATAATTGACACTATTATTGTAATATCTTTTTACTATCCTAATAATTTTGGTTACATTTATTAAAAAGATAAGTAATTTTGTATCTTCATCAAGGATTTTTACACCCCTTTTCTATAAACCCCCCCTTTTGTCTTTTAGTGAATTTTTCCCATAAAAATTCTACTAAAACAAAAAAATTGGGTGTGTGTATCAAAAAGGGGGTATGGAAATCACTTGCCTTTCTTTCTTTCATAATTTGAAAAACAAGCATATGAGTAGTGTTGTAGCCTAAAGAAATAAAACAAAACGATTCATGTATTTTTAATACATTAGGCTAGAATATTTGCAATGCACAAGTAAATTATATTGAAAAGCAAATCCATATCATAAGTATAGATTTGGATAAAGAAATGTCTATTAAGTCGGCCCCCCTCGAGCAAAAATCCTGGCTCCGCTATTGCTTACAGCACTTGTTAGGAATTTCTTATTGTATTGTATTGAAACTGACATGTAATTGTAATACTCGACAAGCTCTATGTGGTGGACGTCTCCGATTGTCAAAACGATGCCAGTGCGGCGCCGAAAGGAACTGCACAGCACCTCCCCGGATCCATCATATCAAGGATACCACTTTGTCCAGTTACCACTTCCCTCTCTTATGCCTTCTGCTGCATTAATCCAGTTTTGACACAATAGTGGGTCGTTTCATTTTGTTGGATATATGGGTGTACCATTTTTAAGCTCAAGGGTTGTAAATCAGTCAGAGAGAGAGAGAGAGAGACCTAAATTATTTTCACAACCCTTTATGTTTGGGTATAACAGAAAACATTAAACACTACTCATATTACACATATCAAAACATGAAAAGTAGTAACATTTTTTCAATCAAAGCAATGACATTGACTACATTGTATTTTTCCGGAATGATTTCGGATATCGAAAGCTTTAACAATGATAATGATAATGGTGAAACACTGGGGACAAGACATCATCCGGAATACTGAACATCTGTTTTCCAATCCCAATCAAACTAAAATGAGAGAGGATCCATTTGAGCCCCAACACCCCCGTCATACCACCTCCAATCGTAGCAGTGGTGAATCGATGGCTGAATAAAGCTGTACGTTGCACTTATTTGATGCTCTATGTACAGACATGTAAACATTGCCTTGAGAACACGAAGAGCATGTTAATCTAGTGTATTCGTCTGGTGATTTTGCTTAGGTTTGGTTCCTAGTCATCAGGGTTGGGGTAACGGATACGACCCCAATGAGGAACAGAGTGGCTATAGAATGGAAATCGTAAAGGTCAGCGATTGATCGCAACTCACCAAGAGCTATGCCAGCCTGCAAATATCATAAAGCAGAAGTTCCTCAGGCTATTCTAGAAGTCAGAAATTTTGGAATTGGACATGCATACAAAGATAAATGGAGATATTTCAACATTCGTACAAGCTAATGTGCCATTTGTCAAAACTCCCTGGTTATTCAGGAACTAGGCCAACATGCCAAGACCAAATCTTATATCCAGTTTTAGCCTTTTAGGTAGATATAAACGAAAGTAAAAAGACCCATGTATACTTGCAGAAGCATATGTGGTTTCCCACCTTTCTTGTTCTAAATTATAAATAAATAAGAGACCCAAGTATATAGATAAATTCAGTTCTCCAAGTGCTAAATTCGATAACTAGAACAACTTCTAACACACTGACACTGTAACACACTGACACTCCCCGGGCATTGAAGGACTAGGTCAACATGCTAAGGGATATTTCCATTTCCAACCCACCAAATAGTTGTCCTTGGCTGCTATCTTTATTTAATATAGTTCAAATTTTAAGGGAGCAGTAAAGAGGTCAAGCAATTGAGTACAATTTTTTTGACTCGTGGTTTGATTGACCCGTGGAGGGGTTGAACAGTTCACTGGTTTAACTGCTTGGGTTAAGGGTTAAGCGGGTTTTGCAAAAGCGGCCGGATTTGAAAAATAAGCGGCACTTTGAGTTATCCTGACAGGAGTATGGGCCAGTCGACGGTCCAACTGGCCGGTCCAGTCCTGTTTTTAAAACATTGCTCAACATTGACCCAGGGATAATCTGGACCCCACTGAGCCATCCCCAGCTGCAATCCAACCTCTTTTCCGTTAATATATGACCATATAACAATATACGTGGAACCTGCTTAAATTAGTATGGAGCAGCTTTAAAAAACTGGACTGGACTGGTTGGACAGATTGAACGGTCGACCGGACCATGTTCTGGTTTGGATAAACATTCAAAACAGTATTGAACTAAAAACCACTCTACTTCGTGCCCCAAAACCACTGGGTAATCCAGCACGTGCAAACCGTTAATGGGTTAAAGGAACCGGCCAGGTTATGCAACCAAAGACAACAAGTTCCTAATAAACATTCGAGGCCTTTTTATTAGTGTCCAATGTGGGATAGGACAGGACTTGTGAAAGGAGATGAAATCTTATTGAGACTGCATCACCAGGGGTCTGCAGGGGATAAAGCCGTTTTTATTAGTGGAGAAGCATTGAAGTGACTAGGGGTGTAATTGAGCCAAGCTTCGAAATGTTCAGGCTCGGCTTGCCAAAAATAAGGTTGGCTCGAGTACGGCTCGAGCTGCAAAATCTGGGCTCGAGCTCGGCTCGAGAAATTTGCGATCAGCTCGAGCTCGGCTCATTCTAGCTCAAAAAGAATTCCACGCACAAGTGACTTGGGTGAACTGTGAAGGTTGGGCTCTTATTTTTGAAGGAGATCTGACTTTATCACGGGGGGTGAACAGCTGATGTGGGAAGGCTAAAAGAGAAGAAATATGCCTTGTTGCATGCTGGTGTTCCATTTGGACAAAGAAACCATTTGTCCCATATCGGAAATGAAACAACTCAAGAGGTACCCACTTCTCTATAAAGGATCTTCTCCATTCGTATCCTGTTCGCTAGCCAAATGTGTTGAGCTACTCAAGGTATATTATTACCAATAATATACTAAATATATTTAATCCCAACTCGCGAGCCAACCTGAGCCGAGCGCTCAGCTCGTTAACAAAAAGAGCCAAGAAATTTGGCTCGTTTTGTTCAATTAGGTCACAAGTCGAGGTTGAACGAGCTCAAATCAAACTAAGTCTCGAGCCACTCGTGTGTGGCTCTGTTCGTTTACAGCCCTAGAAGTGACACAACTTTCCACAGGAAGAAAATTTCATTTTGCTTTGATTGCCACCATAATCAGTGGATCCAAAGTCTCGTGTCAACCATTACTGAGCTTGACGAGTGCATATCGTCTTCATCCAATAAAATACGTTCCTCATTAAAGATAATTGCTGGCATTGAATTAGCTAATGTACTATTATCAACTAGTTCAAGGCATTGTTTACCAGTGTCATGAACTTTATTCTTACTTTGCTTAAAAGATTTGAAAGTTGAGAGAGAAGATAAGTTACAAATAGGTAGAAAAGTTAGCCAATTTCATTATTTTATTTTATTTTTTAATATTTCATGTCTATTTGTTTTCACTCATGCATTATTTTTAAATGTTTATAAGAAAATTATGACATCAAAGTTTGATTCCATTTCACCTGCGGTTGAACCCGTGACCATCCACTTGGTCCCTTTTTCAGTTCACTCGCAGGTCAGGCTTCCAAAATATTGGTATGGAGAAAATCTCAGTTAGAAAATTTGAACATGATTCAATTCAGTGAAACAAGTTTTTGCTTATCCCAACAGATTTGTTTACCAAAATGCAGAAAATGAAAAAGTACCTTGACTGTGACATAAGCAGCAGGAATGATCCCGATGACGGTTGCCAGGAAGAAAATATGGTAAGGCACATCAACTATTGGTGAAGCCACGTTAATAAATGTATTTGGCAAGGTAGGGGTCACTCTTAGGAAAAGCATATAGTTCAGCAACCCCTTTCTTCTTTTAGCCACCTGGATAAGAAAAACATATTGCTTTGAAATTCAAATTGACATAGGTTAGATTTACAAGTGGATGTATTGAATTTCACCTGTGCTTGGAAGAATACAAGCTTATCGGGCCAGAGAGAAGAGAGAAGGGGCCGCCCAATCAATTTGGACAGAAAATAGCAAGAAGAAGCACCAGCAGTGGCAGTGAACACCACAAGCGCTACTCCTTTGAAGACTCCAAAAAGGGCTCCAGCAAGCAATGACATGAAAACAGTCCCTGGGATCATAAAAGTCTGCATGAAAATGTAGACCACACAGTACCCCACGAGGACTTGTATAGTGTAGTCACTTGTGTAGCTCTCAAGGTGATCTCTACAAGAAACATGGCGAAATGTTAACATATTTATCTGGATAATGGTATACGATTCCTATCAACAGCCTGGTCAAGCCCATTGAGCAGAGGAGCAAAAGAATGTGATAGATAAAGTAAGAACCAAAAAGGACAATTAAACAATGTAAATGAAATGACGCCAACAACTTCTTTGACTTAGAATTTAGCAGTATGAATCAAGAAAGCACGCAATCTAAAGGGTAGTGATAATGCCAAAACTGTTTTTGTTAATGTCACAAGCCTATTGCACAAAATGCTTGTCCAGCTTTAGGTAAGCAGCAGGTTACTCGGTCATTGGCGATACATCTAATATCAGTATATATAAATGGAACGCTAACACGATAACTGGTTGTCCACCAAAATACCACCAACTCAAAATTTAGAACTTGCAAATTTCTGACAAAACTATGGGGACCCTAGTACAGAGTTCTTAAGAGCATCTCCATCCCTTACCCTTTTTTTTCACTTAAACTCAAGAGTTCTTAAGAGCATCTCCATCCCTTACCCTTTTTTTCACTTAAACTCAAAATTTGAGTAACCGCAACCCCCCCCCCCCCCCCCCCCCCCCCCCCCCCCCAAACTCCTTCCATGCCTTCCTTTTTACCAAAACTATATCAGAGTGAGTTTTACTCAACTATTATTCAAATCAAAAGAGACTCAACTCCTTACAAAAATTTTAGAAGTCTATTTCGTGGCTCTCAAATTTACAACTATTCCATTAATGAAGTTTTTACTCAAATTTTTGCTGAGTTTAGGGTTTATCCATTGGAAAAATTTGAGTAAAAGTATGGGTAAAGGCTAGAAGCTTTTATTGTATCTTTCAATAAAAGAAACCAGCAAGCACGTTGGACAAACATTACATTTATAGCTTCACGATCTTCCTCAGGACATATTAGCATCTCCCAGCTTGAGAGGAAACATATAGAGCTCATTGAAAAATATGCCAGGACAATCAAATCTCTGCAGATTATAAATTCCAAAACCCATAAAAAATAGAAAAAGAAGGCCGGATTTCAAAAGAAGTAACTTTTATAACTTAAATCAAAGCTTCCACTTTAAGGCTTCATGTGGAATTATCTACATTATTAGCACAAGAGTTGAATAGAGGAATTTTGGGAGAAGAAAAAATCCCCGCTGCTAAACTTGCAAACTTATTTGACAGATTCCGCAGGAAGCGTTCCAATCAAAAAACAAAATTAACAGAATTTTAACATATTATGCTGATAAACTTGTCCGATTCAGTGTAATAAGGGATGAAATTATAAAACTGTCATAACTAACAGATTGAATATAAAATAGTTCTCCAGTTTTTTTCCCCTTAAAATCAAGTTTTTGCTTATTAAACTGTCATAACTAACCAAGAAGGGAAAAAGGAACAAAATTCCCCACATCATAAACGAAGAAATCACATTCAAGGAATCTAATCTATTCGATGATAATATTAATGGAAAGTACCGTTAATGAAAATCTAAGGGAAGGAAAATCCCAAATTGACATGTGATGCTGTAGTAATTTGTAAACAAGACATGAATCGTCAAATTCGAATGATTATATAAATCTTGAGAGAGTATATTGGTAATAGGGTTCAAGTTGGTTTTTGGGTAATTGGGTTCAAGTTGGTTATACTAGAAGAAATAATAAATCGAAGCATATCAGCATAATCACAAATCATAAACCATCAAACCCAAAAATTATATATCAAAACACTTAAAACGTAAATCAGGGAAAAAATTTACCTGAGGATTTGGATATCTTCGAGGCTACGAGGCAGCTTGAGGAAGCTGTAATCCGATGCGGGCATCGTAAGATAGACACCAAGAAGCCCCACCACGAAGCTCAAAACGACGCCTGAAGCAACCGCCATCTCCCAAAACGTCAACGGAAACTTCGACGACGATTTCGATTCAATTCCAACGGTGCCATTGGAATTAAAATCGACATTATTGCACAGCGATGCTAATTGAATCTCCTCTGCAATCATCTCCTCCATTCTCAACAACAATTCTGTAATTCAATTGAAAGAAGGGAAAAAATAGGTTTGATTGAGAGAGGAAGGGAGGTAGAGAGAGAGAGGAAGGCGCCGGGATTGATACTTGAGAGAGAGGGAGCCCTACTCCTTTCCTTTCGGGACACTCCTCTGTTTTCTCTCTCATCGGCTTGCTGTTATCTATACGAAAAAACGTCAAATCGAAATTTTTTGTCTACCTGCTTCAGTTTTTGGAGAGACATAAAAAAACGTCGATAAGAGTTGAGAAAAATTCACTAAAGAGTATTTTTTTATATAACTTTTGCCGTAAGACTTTTTCAATTTTGATTTATATTCTCAAATCTTTTTAAATTCTCTGATCGAGACGAATAATGTAATATAAAAATTACGATAAAAAATTAATGGAAAAAAGTAACTGAAATGACTTAATTTTAAACGCACCAGGGCTCCCCATTAACAGATTGTGTAATTCATGTGGTGTTTTTACTAAAAACATTACAGATAAATTAGTATCTAATCATTTTAATTTTGCTTCCCTCTTCTTCATTCAACTTTGATTCTGCCTTTTTTTTTCTTCTCTTTTTAAAGCGTTACCAAAATTATGCTGAGTTCCTACTATGGCATTTTTAATTTTTTTTTTAAATTATAAGTTATCAAATCAAAGTTATTTTATTCACATACATCAATTGAGTTGAGAATTTATAGTCTAAGAATACCATAAGTAAAAGAGAAAATATTCTTTATACCGGCGGTGTAAACAAAGTTTCCTCCAAATCGATTACATTGCGCCATGTGTCCATATTCTACTTTTTGGGACCATTGTTTGGACACATGGCACAGTGTAATAGATTTAAAGGAAACTTTAGTTTACACTACCGTTGTAAATAATGTTCTCCCTAATGAAAACTCAACTTAAATCAACTAGCTTATTTACCAATCCGTTTTGTGGAGCGCATATGCATCCTTATTTGGCACACCAAATTTAACTTCAAAAACACTTTTTATAATTTAGCAAGTCATTTTTCAAAAAAATCACATAATCAGACTCTCTATTCAAATTTTAATAAGTCACTTAATCAAGAACTTATAGAATCAGACTATCTATTTAAATTTTTACTCTTCCCTCCCTCCTCCTCTTTTGGTGAGTGAACAGTAGGTCATCAAATTTGTTAATTTACTGTAGCAAAGTTAAGAAATCTTCAAATCGGCGAGTTCGATTGGTGAGACTGATTTTCTAGAGTTTGAAGGAGTTTGCTCTGTACTTTAACTTTAAAGTTAATGTAGAAATGCTGATATCACGCTCAATGCCATTCGAAACAGTGAACGGTAATATGCGAGTAGTAGTATTTTACTCGCTCCATCTTCAGTAGCAACTCACGTGTTTAACGATTTGATCAATGTGGGACACGTGAAAATATCCGTCGCTTGCAGTGGGACGGAAAAGAGGACGACAACCAATCATGACTGTGTGTCAACAGAGGCACATGCAGCTCGCCACGGACATAAAATATTCTGATTAACTTTGAGTGAAAAATTAAAAAAAAAGAGTCTGGGGGCATCCACTCAATCACATACCAGCCACACTCAATTGTGTGGGACTTACTTCTAGATCTTACACGAGGGATTGGAATAGCTCAATTTGTTTAGAATATATTTTTTAAGATTTTTAAAAAGACCCAGCTCAATCAGATATCGATATGCTCGATTGATTTCTTCAAGTTTCAGTTCCTGAATCAAACGGATCAAAACTTTAACAAACTTATCAAGCCGTCTTTCCCGATGTCTGATTGAGTTGATTTTTTTTAAGAAACCCTTCAAAACTATTTTAAACAAATTGAATGGCTCCGATCATTCGTGTGAGATCTCGAAAGAGGTCCAGCACGAGTGGGTGTGCTTGTAGTCTCTCTCTAAAAAAAAGGGAGAATTGATATTGATACTCTCATTTTCTCTATTGACACTCCTTTTTTTTTTTTGCCTTTATAAAGTGCAATAATAATTTTACCTGATAGAGACAAAAATAGAGTGTCAATAGAGAAAAGAGAAGTGTCAATATCAATTCCGAAAAAAAAAATTTTGCCACACTTTGTGTCTTTTTTTGTTCCAATCGCCTCACATGGACAGGTTTTTTTGTTTCCGCCTTTCAGGAATTAAAAAATGGAAACGAGGTAAAAATCTTTTCTAGAAAAATTATAAAAAGTTGTGTTATTTGGGCTTCGTTCTTCAACAGATTTTTGTTTCATAAAACCTCATATTTTATGACACTCCAATCTCAACACATAAAATGTAAAAATGATTTTATGAGATTTTCATAAAACTCTCCTAAAATCTATAAGAAAACCACTACATTTTATCAACTGGGAAAACAACTCCATTTTATCACCCTTCCATAAAATGTTCATTTTATGAGATTTTCATAAAATGTACTTAAAATCTATTAGAAAACAAGGCCTTGAGTGGAAAGTCCACAACCCCATCCCGTGTTATTTGAGCAGAAGGTCCACAACCCCATGGACCATGGCCATACACGTCTTGCTATTGTTAACACTTTTTGAGACTCTTCAACGCATCAAAATTGGACCCCGTGTTATGCAGCCATGGCGCGACTGCTCCAGCACCTTTTCGATGATTGGAGACGTTTACCGCGTAGACCTCGTCAAGTACTACAAGTATACAAAAAAATAAACTCGATCGGATATCTTTAAGTTCGTCATCGGAACACAAATACTTTGAAAACAAATAGAACACAAATGGACACAAACACTGGATCAAAACCATTTTTTCATGTTATTTGTGTTCCGATGAGGCACTAAAAGATATCCGATCGAGTTGATTTTTCGCCCACTTGTAGTACTTGACGAGGTCTACGCAATGAACGTCTCCGATCGTCGAAAAAAATACCGGCGCGGCGGCGCCATGGGGCTGCACAACACCCCCCCAGGTTCCATCAAAATTATATTTTTTTGTCCACATCCTCCTTTATTGACAACCCAAATGGGTTGTTATTAGCATTATAATTTTACATTATCTTTGACAAAAAAATTAAGTTCATTCATTGTTTTTTGTTGATGTAAAAAAATAGCAATGCCATCTTCTACGCTAAATTTGGCACCAAATATGACATTGCTATTTTCCCCCACTTCATCCAAACTATTTTATTTGCATGAGGAAAAATTATATGACTTTAACTTAATAGTATATGAATTTTAGATTGTGAAAAAATGATGAATGCTATTTTTTCCATTTTTTTTTTTTTTTTACACTTTAGAGTATTTGCACCGGTGTTTTACCATTCTCATTTTTTAGTAATGAATAGCGTGACTTTTCCAAAAAAGAAAAGGTCAAGGTGGGCTGCTCCCTTGCCATTTGGTTAGCGATTTGCCATTTTTGAGGTAAAAAAATTGATCGTGGGTGTTACACTCCTTTTTTTTTTTTTTTGCCATTTTTGACAGATGGCAACATTTTCACCCATTTTTTACAACCAATGTGGTTACTCTTAGAGCATCTACATTGGTATGTAACTTGGGAGAATTCCTCGTCATTTCTAAAAAAATGGCAAATTAGGTGCCACATCAACAATATCAAAATTCTCTCAAATTTGACAAATATCAATTCCCTTGTCATATGAGGCAAAATTTATGGCAGAGTTGCCATTTGAGATTAATGAGGGGGATAGAGAAAAATGAGAATGGAATGGCAAATATGGGTGTAGCAACCTTGCTAGTTTTTCAGCAAAGTGACACTACTCATTGCCTAAAATAAGAATAGCAATGAAAAAATGACATTTATGAGTGTGGAATGTGGATGCTAGCAAGCCAAGAATCAGTGCGTATAATGGACTAAGACGGCAATGCATTTAGTAACGTGACTAACTTGGGCTAACTAAAAAAATATTACCCTTGAGAGAGTTCGCTTGCTCGAAGACTATAAGGGCAGGCAGCCTCGACAAAAATCATCCTTAAAACGGTTCTAAATTTGCGGTTGGAATCGTTTTGAGGATGATTTTTGGAATCAAAATGGTAAGGTTTTTGTTCTTAGATACATACATGCATTCTTGATTTCTTTCATTTGGCACCAAAACGACACCGTTGATCGATTATTGACCTACATCTTTTGCAGTGCTTATATGTATAGCATATTCAGATCTTCTCTCGTGATCATCTCTCAGGTAGTCCATCATGTGATGTGTTATTTAGAGAGGAAAAGAAAGTGTATAGGGCGTTAATTAACCCTAACACGTGAGAGGCTTATTTATATTATCACTCAATATAACACATGACATAATTAAGCAATGTGGGACAAACCACATAAACTATTCTAACACTCCACCTCAAGCTGGAGAGTAAATATCAATAAGTCCCAGCTTGTTGCAAAGTAACTCCAATCGTGGCTTGAACAACAGCTTAGTAAACATATCGGCTAACTGAGCACTGGTAGACACGAACGGAGTGGCAATCACTCCACCAGTCAACTTTTCTCGTACCAGATGATAATCTACTTCAATGTGTTTAGTCCTCTCATGAAACACTAGGGTTGGATGCTATATGGATTCCAGCTTGATTATCACAGTACAAATTCATAGGCATCTGCACAAGGAACCTTATCTCTTCAAGAAACGAACGTATCCACACAACCTCACATGTCGTATGAGCCATAGCTCTATACTCCACCTCTGCACTAGACCGTGCAACTACTGTCTGCTTCTTACTTTTCCAATTAACAAGATTTTCACCAAGAAAATGGCAATATCCTATAGTAGATCTCCTGTCAGATGGTCCTCTTGCCCAATCAAAGTCAGTAAAGGCCTCAACACGCAAGTGTCCACTAGCTCTATAAAACAGACCACGTCCTGGATGGGCTTTGAGATACTTCACAATTCTTAAGACAGCTTCCTAGTGCGAAAGTCGTGGAGCCGACATAAATTGGCTAACCAAACTAACTGCAAATGAGATATCTGGACGAGTAATGGTAAGATAATTGTCTGAAATAATTGATTTTGACTTATCACAAAATTGATTTATGAAACACAAAGTTAAAAATATTTTCTTATATCCTATCACTCACACATGTTCAGCCATTAGAAAATTCATTTTCTAATAATTCCCTTGGCACCAAAATAATGCATACGTACAAGAGAGACATTTGCTTGACCCAATATCTTTTTAACGTGTCCTAGTGTAGACCTCTTTTATATATTTTTTTGTCTCGCACTGACATTGGATTTATCTTGTTCACATTTTTCTTTTGTAATTAATGGTCCAAATATTTTAGGCTTGCTAAATTCTTACTGGCCCTTGAATTATTCATTTTATATTCTAGCACTTGGCACATACATAGCCTATGTTTTGGTTGTATGGAATCATTTTCCATATAATTGATGTTTGTTGTGGGAAAATTGTGAACCACGTAGCCTTTGAAAAGTCAATCTTTTCAAATGAACAAACTCATAAGTTAGAATTCTTCTTGCGGATCAAAAAAAAAAAGTTAGAATTCTTCAAGCGTTCAGTCCTTTTGCCAAACAAGTCAATATATGTACTATTTCGAAAATGACAAGTTTTCATATTGTTTCAAATGTTCCAGTGTACTTGCTAAAAGCCACATGGTTTCCCACTTGGACACGAGTCTCAGAAGTGGTCAACCAATGTTGACTTCTCTAGTTTCATAATTATGCCATGAACGTTAGAAATTTATTTCAGCAGACCAACTCCTATTACTACTCTGCAATTTCTTGACTATGAAGCTTTGCATTTAAGGCTTTTGAACGTTGCAGTGAAAATTTTCATCAGATTTGCACCTCAAAGTTTACATTGCATTTATGGAGATCTTTCTTTGGCTAAAACAAGATTTGCCTTCAACGGAATTATTCAAACGGTCGAAATTCTTCAGGCTCGAAAAATGAAGAGCTTGTGATGATGAAGATGAACTAAGCAAATCTCAGAGCAGTCTTAATCAGAGCAATATTCACTTGTGCACTTCATTTTCCTATTACTACTTTGAGAGCTTTGTGAGCAAATTTGTGTATCTACTCTTTGAGAGAGATTTATTTTTCCACACTACAAATTCTTGTCAATGTTGTATTGTGAGTTAGAAAAATTCTCAGTGGGCTACTACAGAACTGGGTTTTGTTCTCTGAGTAATTTTAGAGTTTGAAAGATAAACTCTAGCGGTTCGGCTAACTCCTCAGGAAAGTTAGCGTTGCGGTTGTAAGGTTTAATCAGCACCAGAAGTTGGTTGTTGGATTAGTAAAACAACGACTCTTTAGGCCAGTGGACTAGGCTGAGCAGTGGACAAAGCTCAGACCGAACCACTATACATCTCTGTGTGATATCTCTCTCCCTTAACTCCTTTATATTTTGTTTGTGCAAATTATTTATTTTGCCTAGTAATTTTTTATTTGGGCATTATTGTTAGCAACTCTATTCACCCCCCCTCTAGGTTGCCTTTTGGGTAACAATTGGTATCAGAGCCTCGGCTCTAATTATTTTTCTTGTGACTTAATAGTCTAAGAGCGATCCATGGCAACCGTTAGCAGTGTATCTAGCTTAGAGGGACAATCGTCACATAGACCTCCTTTATTCACTGGAACAAATTATAGTTATTGGAAAAATAGAATGAGAATTTTTATCACATCGACTGATTACAACTTGTGTAAAATTATTACCAAAGGTCCTAATATCCCGACTAAAAAGTCCGGAGATCTTACTGTCCCTAAGTCAGAAGATGAGTGGGACGAACCCGAAAAAGCCAAAATGGAAAAGAATGCTAGAGCTATTAACCTTCTTTATTGTGCACTAAGTACTGATGAGTATAATAGAATATCTGCTTGTGAAACGGCTAAAGAAATTTGGGATAAATTAGAAATAGCCTACGAAGGGAATAGTCAAGTTAAGCAGTCCAAAATAGATATTCTTGTTCATAGCTATGAGCTTTTTAAAATGCTACCGGATGAATCTATATCTCAAATGTTTGCTAGATTTACCAATATTACTTATGGTTTGAAATCTCTTGGTAAGTCTTATTCTGAATCTGAGATGACAAGGAAGATTCTTAGATCTATGCCAACGAAATGGGATACTACAACTTCCATCATTCTGTAGTCAAAGGATTTCTCAACTTATACAATGAATATGCTTATGGGAACCCTCATAACGGAGGAAATGCATTGCAATATGAATGAGGAGGATGACAAGAAAAGAAAAGACATTGCTCTGAAAGGAACTACGAGCAAATCAAAGAGCAATGACAATTCAAGCGATGAAAGTGAAGATGGAGATATTGCTCTCATCACCAAGAACTTCAAAAAGTTTCTCAAGAGCAAGAATGGTCGGAAAGATAGACGATTTTCCAAGGAAAAGATGGAAACAGGGAAGAAATTAGCAAAAGAGATCTAATCATTTGCTATGAATGCAAGAAGCCCAGCCACATAAAATCCGAATGTCCCAAAGTAAGAAAAAATTCAAAGAAAGACAAAAGGAAAGCTATGTTGGC
Organism: Vaccinium darrowii; assembly: GCA_020921065.1. NCBI lineage: Eukaryota > Viridiplantae > Streptophyta > Magnoliopsida > Ericales > Ericaceae > Vaccinium > Vaccinium darrowii. Next base: position 21,221,845 of record CM037162.1, on the reverse strand, counting down.
GGCTTGGGACAATAGTTATGATAGCAGCTCTGACAGTGATGATGAGATACAAGAAGTTGCAAATTTGTGCCTTATGATAAAAGAAGAAAGTGAGGTATATCTTGACCCTTCTTCTCTATCTTTTAATGAGTTATGTCCAGATTCATTGGAGATTTTATCACCACCCCACTTCATTTGCTAAAATCACCCCCTTGATTTTAGCAAATGTCCATTTTAGCTTTTGGAAAACCAAGCCTTAGAAAAGACATAACTTTTGATGATTTAATGATGAAATACAACACATAAGACATATTTTAGACCTAATATACTATATCCATGCATGTAAAATGCTATTTAATCAAATTATGCTTGTAACTAAATGAAATAGAAATGAACCTATCCTAAAAATGCAATGTAAACGCTTGTATTGGACTGAATGATCAGACCCTACAAATGATATATGGACTCATATGAACACTTCTTTCCCATGTAACTCTTTTGTAAAGTGTGATTATGACCTCAAAACACTTTAATTACCCATTATCAGTAAGGATCAGAACATGAGATACAAACATTCTCTAATCAATGCATGCAAATGATATGCCATAGACTGATTGAATTGTAAAAGAAGTAAAAATTATGATCATGAGGAAAGGATCCAGGCGCCTACATTGGGTGAATCTAGGCGCCTGGATTCAATGCAGGCGCCTGAACTGAACTCATCCAGGCGCCTGGGTTGCATACTGATACACAAAATAGATTTCTTTCTTGATGTGATCCAAACCTCTTCCAAGTCCTCTACTAGTATAGTTGACCAGTAAGAACTTGGTTGAGTCCCCCTCAGGGCCTATTTAAACATGTTGGTAGGAAAGTCTACCTTTTGGGCTTGATCAAAGAGTTTGAATGAGTTGAAAAGTGATTTTTGCAAGTTTATGGCTAGTGAACCTAGATTTTCAGGGCCATTGTGACTGGTTATGACTGGATGGGAGAGTTTATGGTGAAGAAGATGAAGTATAGGTAGTTAATGCAGGGATATAGAAGGCTTTTGGTGTTGAGAATGGATGAAAATGGAATGAATTAGCTGGAAGGTGAATTTTGGAAGTGGTTTGACAGCATAACAGTAAAGAAAGAAAGTGTGGTTCAGCTCCCCCGAAAATGGAGGAGTGGGATGGTTTAAATAGGCAACAAAGGGTTCAAAATGGGTCATTTGAACCCTTGGAAAGGTTGAGGGGTCAACTAGGGGTGGTGACTAGATGTAATGATCTCCCCATCACTTCCCTTCAACTGATTCTGTAGAAAATCTCGGGCAAATCCTCTTCCCGCCCACTACCAACTTAAATCACACTCAACCTAGGTTGAATTCCAGGCACCGGAATTGAATGCAGGCACCTAGAATCATGAAATCCAGGCACCTGGACTCATTCCAGGCGCCTGGATTTAGCCAATCCAGGTGCCTACATGAGTAATCCAGGTGCATGTGTTTTAAGGTTTTGGGCTGTTCTAGAGTTCCAAGGGATGTTTTGGTAATCTTATGGTAGGTTACAGATGGGGTCTTCAAGTCTTTGATCAAGCCTTGTATGCTCTCATTAAGCATTTTCATCCTTGGGGGAAGTCTCGGGATTTCGACAGGTTCGGATTGGGGTGTCTACAGTTGCCCCTCTTTGATGAGACTTCATTGTCATTGATCTAACGTGAGTATCATCAAAGACAGAGACATCCCAATCCGTTACCTTGGAATTTCCAAGACTGCGAATGCATTTTATTGAAACAAATTTGGTCGTGCTCATCGAGCTGCCTACGTACCCTGAATGCAGGGATCAAACCAGCGTAGTTCCCCAGGACATTTAACACGAAATATAGCTTTTAACGGGCATGTTACCCTTAAAGGAGAATTAAATGAATAAAAAAAATCCCCTCAAAGTGATTTAAATGGATCTTAATTCGATTCAAATCCTCAAAATGATTTTTAAAATGATTTAGACGGGAATAAATCCCTCAAAGTGATTTAAATGGATCTTAATTCGATTAAAATCCTCAAAATAATTTTTAAAATGATTTAGACGGGATTAAATCTCTCAAAGTGATTTAAATGGATTTTAATTAAATTAAAATCCTCAAAATAATTTTCAAAATGATTTAGACGGGATAAAATCCCTCAAAATGATTCAAATGGATTTTAATTAAATTAAAATCCTCAAAATAATTTTAAAATGATTTAGACGGGATTAAATCCCTCGAAGTGATTTAAATGGATTTTAAAATGTAATATGAGAATTCGTTTAGTTAATAAAATCCATCAGCCAATAGAAGCCAGTTATTGAAAATCGAATTCCCAAGCGAAAAATTTAAGCATTTGGCTTGATCAATCACCACATGAGCACATATCATGAATCAAATCTAAACCTCTCGGAGAATACCTCAAAACAACTTAGAAAGGTTTATGAGTGCACCAAGGATACTAAATAACTATGCTCAAACATTGCCACGTGGCACCTGGATCAGTCTGTCAGGCACCCATATTGACCAAATCCAGGCGCCTGGATTCAATATGGGCGCCTGGAATCACACAATCCAGGCGCTTGGATCCCTTTCAGGCGCCCAGATCCCCAATACCGTGAACAGTTGTAACCGTTCGGGTTAAGTTAATTCAGTCCAAGTGTGCACCTTTTCGGTCATTACTTCTTCTTCTCCGACCTAACCCAATTGTTTCTCTCCTTCTCTTATCTCTCTCAATCTCTTCCTCTCGGTTTTAAGAAAAACCCTCATTAAAACCTTGATTTTGCACCATAAAACCCCAGATCTACTCGGTTTTGCTTGGTTTTGGTTGATTTTGGTTTGAAACTTACACATTCATGGCCGGACCGAGTTCGGGCGAAGCACCCATGGTCTCCTCTAGTTCCGATAGCGATGGGGAGAGGCATGAGGAAGCCTCTCCGACGGCGTGGACCACCGCGGAGGGCGGCGGTATTGGGGAAGCCATGGCCGGCGTAGAAAAAACTTAGGGGGTTCCCATAGAGGCCGGCGGCGCAAGGGAGGGAATGGCGGACCCCGTGCCAATCAGAAATCCCACAAAAACTTCAGATCCGGACCGGGTAAGTCTTGCTACAAGCGTTCCAAGCACTTTGAGTAGTTTACACACTATTGTTGATCCTTCTGCTAGTAGTAGTTCTTTGTCTGCTGTTGATGATGTTGATTTTGGGCTGTTCTAGAGTTCCGAGGGATGTTTTGGTAATCTTATGGTAGGTTACGGATGGGGTCCTCAAGTCTTTGATCAAGCCTTGTGTGCTATCATTAAGCATTTTCATCCTTGGGGGAAGTCTCGAGATTTCGACGGTCTGGATTGGGGTGTCTACAATCTGCATGAAGGAAGCTGTGGCTCTCATGCAGAAGGTGTGGACGGCGCCACGCGGCTCGTTGCCTTTTGTGTTTGGAAAGTGAAAAGAAAAAATGTGAGTCGCCACCCGGGATTTATTTAGAAAATGATTTTAGGTACCCGAGAAACTGTTTCGAAAAATAAATGACTCTTGTGCCGCTTTGAAAAAGGTTTGATCTGCGAAAAGATTCTTGAAAAGCACCCCGCTCGCCCGGGATATTCCCGGTCTCTACTAAATTTTTGTGGAATTTTGGAAAACATCTTATTGAAAACCTTTAATAAATAAACAAGTAAGTAACGAAATTAAATAGAATCATAACAGGAATAAAATTAAATAAAAGGACTTAATAGCAATAACAGAAGAGTAAAGGGGTGAAGATGCGATAAACAAATTACAGAAAGTCAGAAAAACAGAGTACGAACAGAGGAAAACAGAGGAAACCTTTAAGCTGCATAGGTTAGCCGTACGGTTAACCTAAGTTGGTCGTACGGCTCACTTAAGTTAGCCGTATGGTTGACATTTTGAAAGATTTTTCAAAATTTTGTTTTTCGTACAGGAACTTATTTTTGTTAAAAAATCTGATTTTTTATGAAAAGTTTAACCACTCGAGCCTAGGGATAACTATTGAAGTCACCCTTGACCCGGGGGTCCCCTCAAAGAGCCAAAGTTTAGAACCCGGCTTCACGAAATGTGATTGTACCTTTGCGAAATACTTTAAACAACTCTAGAAACTTCAGAGATTCTTGGACGTGAACTTTAGATGAAAGATTCTTATGTGGGTTATGAATTACTGGGAATGGAAGTAGAGAAACAGAGAGTATATCGTGGTTTTGACGAAAGTTTTGGACGGGATCTTTGAATGGAGGAGTGACCGGAGAGTTTGCCGGCATATCGGGGTATTACTGAATTTGTTGTCCTCTGAAAATGGGAGAGAATGAGGCTTTTTATAAACGGAAAAACAAAATAAAATCGGTACGAAATCTTCAAAATGATGAGATGCTTCTGCTGTCAGAAATTCGAATATTGCCTGACACATAGTCGTACGGCTAATAAGGTTGGCCGTGCGGCTTACATGAGTGAACCGTGCGGCTGGGTTATTGAGGGATGAACCGTACGGCTAGCACAATGAGCCGTACGGCTAGGGCTTTCTTGTCCAAAAATTCTGAAGTCCACAAAGGCTGTTCAAGGTACCGCTGAATATTTCTTTCATCATTGGGGATGCACAGGGATTTAAAAATTGGGGTGTCTACAGAAGGCCAAACCTTGGCTCATAGGGCGATAACGCAAGGCTATTGGTGGCCGAACATGGAAGCTGATGATGTAGAATATGCAAGGCATTGTGATCGATGCCAATGTTTTGCACCGATTACACGACAGCCAGCCGAAGAGCTCAACCCTTTGGAAAGCCCATGGTCGTTTGCTCAATGGGGAATTGACTTGGTCAGTCCATTGACTACGACACCAGGAGGATTTAAGCACCTGATTACAGCTACTGACTATTTCACAAAATGGATAGAGGCGAAGTCGTTGGTTCACATAACTGACGAAGATGTAAAAAGCTTCTTGTGGAAGAACATATTTACAAGGTTTGGTTCGCAGTACGCGATAGTATCTGATAATGGAATGCAGTTCACCAATGCTCCAATGGAAGCCTTTTTGGCCGAGCACAACGTGCGGTTCTATAATTCTCAATGTAACGGCCAAGCCGAATCTACAAACAAAACCATAGCTGTAGGGATTAAGCGGAGACTGATGGCAAAGAAAGGGAAGTGGATGGAAGAGCTTTACCATGTGCTTGTGGGCATACCGTACGACCCCTCGATGGTCCACGGGACAAACCCCCTACTCACTTGCTTTTGGGATGGAGGTCGTAATTCCTACGACACTCATGTGGGCGACAAAGAGGACTCAGAATTTTGAGCCTGACCAAAATGCCGAAGCAATCAAGCTAAGCCATGATTTGGCCGAAGAAAAGCGTGACCGCACAAGGATCAGGTAAGGTTAGGAGATAAAGAGGCGCGCGAGAATCGTACAGGGCCTGCGTGGGGTTGTCAGCGAAACATTGCGTCATAATGATACACAATGATTGTGCCACTTGTAACGCGACACGTGGTAAAGGGATAAACACGAATACAGATCGTTGAAAAGGACAGATACAACTACATTTTGATTTGGCCTGAAGTCTGTTCAACTCCCTGCCTTAGGAGACGGAAAGTTGAGGGGCCATTGTGGGGGCCGAATATTAACATTTGGGTCGGACACCATATATGGCTGTAGGTAACAAAGACTATGTTCCATGGGTCTTGTTGTGGTCGAATAATTATATTACCGATGGTGCGGGCTCCGTTAGAGCCGTAGGGCACGATGGTACGACTCCAGATCGAGGAATGGACTTCTCGGGTTATGCGGTAATCGGGTGGGCTGTGAAAACCTGACCCATGAGGTAACCCGAATGGGTCATTAGGGCGGTTACTAAGGGCATGTGCTGAGGGACACCTGACATTGGGAAAGGGGCTTCTAGAAGCCTCTAGGTGACCACGTGGCTACAGGCTTGGAGATGATGGGTGACGTCACGAGACTTGGAGAGCAAGTACAAGGATATCTATAAATACCAAGGGATAAACCCTAGAGGTACACACACAATCTCAAATCTACTACTCTTCACACTCTCTCCTTCTTGATACTAACTTGATCGTCGGAGTGTTCTTGGGCAAGAGGCCCAAGTGACACTAACCAGTACTCTCTGGTGTAGGATCCGTTAGAAGGAAGGAAGATTACGCGTAAAGGAAGGTATCCATACGGAAAATCCCCACCACAATAGGTAGGGGAAGGCAAACTAGATAGAAATCGAGCAACAAACAAAGACAGTCGTTGGCGCTCCATAACTTGAATATCATCAGAAATAGGCTGAGCAATCTTGATCTCCTCACAAAGACCACAAGACTTAGCATAATGAGTCTCCAAAGATTGCTCACCCATGGACAGAGAGAAGAATTTCTGATGAAGATCATATGTCCGACGAAGATTATTAACCCCAGAAAGCATCTCCTAAGCCTGTCTCCATACAAGCTTGGCTGTGGGTAAAACATCGAAGGACCGCTAATCTGGGGCTCCATAACATTCCATAAGTCGGAGCGAATACGAGCATCTTCCGATTTCCATGCAGCATAAGTTGAACTAGTTGCCGCAGGAGGATCATCAGTGAGCCATTGTGAGGTTGACTCACCCTCAAAATAGACTTCAACAGCCTTGGCCCAAATAGCATAATTCTTATCATTCAAAATGATGGAGGTAATAGGCCTCCTGTCACGATATCGAGAAGACGAACCAGCAATGTCAGATGTAGAACTAACAACAAAACTGGAAACAAGGCTAGACTCACTTGCCATTGTTGTATCAACCTGACTGATAAATCAACACCAACAACTAAAGAAACCAACTGTTTGTCAACACATCAACCACTAGCAACATATCAATGAACCATAAAAGCCACGAAAAGCTAAGGATATCAGTCAACAACCCAGTATCAACAGATATCAATAACCCAATCATTAACAATGACCAACTGTGTCACGCCCTCATTTTTATAAGAATAAAAATAAAACGAAATAAAGGAATTCCTTACACTTAATTAGTCAAATAATAAAATATTTTCATAAATCGTCCCAAAGGGGTTTCCATTCAAAATGTACATCATTAATCCATTGGCAAATCAAGTATTTGGGCACCCTTGCCCCAAATGTGAAATCAAATATTATCCCATAAGTTATTACATAAGTCCAAATTGTCAAAAGATCGAATAACCAAAAATTACATTGTCATTTGTCAAAATACAAAACTTGAGATGGAAAAATATCTTCATGCATGCATAAGCTTCGCATAATGCATCACTCCACAAGCATCCAATCACATGCTCCATGTTGTGTACCTGGGAAAGATAGGGTGAGCTCACTAGCTCGTAGGGAAACCAAACTACAACCGCTAGGTATATAAATATGATGAGTGCACATGATACGAATTAACATGAGGGGAGATGATCAAGGAACATAACGGGGCTAAGACAAGTAAGACGTGTCCAAGGTTGCCAAAGTATCTTATGTACCTCAAAACATTTTCATTTCCAAGTACTCAACACCACCAAGATCGCCCAAGTTATTCACACAAGTTCAAAACCAAGTCCACAAGTCGAGTTTCGACAAAACATAATAAATAGTCCAAAATCTCATTTTCGCATATCGAAAGTCAATTTGCCAAATATGTCAAATGGATCCGAAACATCATAACCAACGTTTCATAAACAAACATTCATCAATTTTTATTAGGGAAGTATCCCTCTACCGGATTTCATGGGCTCCGTGCACCCCTGCCGGATTTCCATGGGCTCCGTACACCCCTGCCGGATTTCCATGGGCTCCGTACACCCCTGCCGGATTTCCTTGGGCTCCGTGCACCCCTGCCGGATTTCCATGGGCTCCGTGCACCCCTGCCGGATTTCCTTGGGCTCCGTACACCCCTGCCGGGGCTCCGTACACCCCTGCCGGATTTCCTTGGGCTCCGTGCACCCCTGCCGGATTTCCATGGGCTCCGTGCACCCCTGGCTAGGGACACCAAACGGGTGATCCCTAGAGTTCATTTTATCCAATAACATCAATTCAAAACCATTTGTCTCTCAAAAGTTCCCAAAAGTTCCATTTGTTCCAAATGTTCACCATTTTCGCCAAAATGTGTCAACCGACGCGTGTCCGATACGTATAACGAATTGTCCAATAAAAACACATGTGAAAGTCGTAGTTTAACGATTTCAAAGTAGTTTTTGGGGTTACCACTTTGCTATATATCAAGTATACGAAGTTCCGGACGATTGGAGGTCAAACGGACGTCAAAGGGTGGCCGGAAACCACCCAGAAAATCTGGAGAAGTTGCTGGAAAACAGGGGCAGCAACATAGGAACAGGGGCAGCAGCTGCCTTGTCCAGAAAATGGCAGATTTTCACCTCTAAGGTGTGGAATTTCAACCCAATACACAAATGTGATAGTTTAGGCTCAAATTGGAAATGCTAGGCAACAATTGAACATGGAGGGAGGTCAATTTCACTCCTAATTTTATCAATCAACACCCAATTTCGTAGATCACAAAATCAAAATGAGGAAAACTCATACAAAGAGGGAAAACATAATTTTTCAAGAAATTGAAGCAAAAAACGAGATATGTTCAACAAATCACAAGTATATAACTAGAGGAGGTAGTAAATGTTTCCCTACCTCATGGTTAAGCTCCAAATGTGTAGAAAATGCAAAACCCTAGGTTATGAAGCTTCCAACCCGAAATACCTCCTTCCCACGCGAAACCAATGAACCCCGGACTCCATATTACGCGTAGAAGATGAATCTTGAGTTGGATCTTGAAGAGGTTGAGTGAGAGTGGTGTATTTTGGGAGTAAAACGAAGAAAAAATGGAGAAGAGGAAGGGGGGAAGGGCGTCGGGCAGAGAGGCAGAGAGGCAAAGAGAGAGGGACTGATTTTTGTGTGTATTGTGCACACACACACACACCTATATATACATCTCACACTTTGCACTCACCCCCCTCATGTTTCAACTATCTTTTAAAGACACCCATGTGCAATCATTACTCTCACATTGACCCAACATTATATCTAAAAAGTTTTTTTGAAAATTTCGGGTCCATACACACTGTGCCAGCAAGGCACGTTCCAGCGCCATACTTATTTTCATAAATAAATTAAAGTAAAGATTTATTTATGAAAATAAGGAAGTACCCCCCATTTGGAAACAATGGCATTTACAAAATTTTGAAATTCTAATCACATCAAAATCTCATCCCCCCACTTTTAGTACAAAATCGAAAACGGTCACATTTTTCTCCAAAGAAAATGGGCGAAAAATGACTTTGCCTTACTCAAAAATAACTTTCGATTATACCATTTTGATTAGAAAAATCCAAGGAACAATTTCCGGCACTTTTTATCGACCAAATCGAAACTTCACCAAAAAAGTGATTTTTCAAAAAGTAAGTAAATTTTCCGGGTCTTTACAAACTGAGATCACCAACAAACGGATGAAAGAAGCATCATCAAATCAAAGAATTGAGATGGTTACCTCATAAAAACCAAGGAATCAGAATACAGAAAGCTTATAGCTGTCGAATATGGCTTACAACAATCGAAATCAAATGGGCTTGACCAGATTACCAAGAAATCTGCTCCAACAAAACTTGAGAGGGCCAGAAATCATCTGAGAAGACATTTTTTTAGTACCAATTGAGGCTGACAAGGATCAAAAATTGCTGGGTAAACAATTTCGATCACCAGAAATCACTTGGTAAGGACTTTCGAGCAATATTAGATCGGATGGGTCAGTATATGGGTTGTATGGCATGTGAGTGAGACTCGAAATTTACTGGGTAGTGTTCAAAATCAAGTTTGGAGATATTTCGAGTACCAGAGATGAGATTTCAAAGGGTAACAGGGGTCGAAAGTTCCTGGGTAGTGGATTTCGATGGGTAACAGGAGTCGAAAGTTGCTGGGTAATGGATTTTGGTGGCTAACAGTGCTCGATTTAGAGGATTCAGGCACATAGGGGCTATGATTTAGGTTTTTTTGGGCTTGCAAAGGCTTCGATTTAGAGGTTTCAGGGGTAGACGATGGGTTTCTAGAGATGGGATTAGGGTTTCTAGGGTTTTCAGAGTAGAAGATGAGTTTTGGTTATAACGATGTTATGCCATCAGTACTAGGTTGGTGGATGATAATGGCGGATTAGGACAGGGTAAAGGAGGCTCTGATACCATGTTATTTAGAGAGGAAAAGAAAATGTATAGGGTGTTAATTAACCCTAACACGTGAGAGGTTTATTTATATTATCACTCAATATAACACATGACATAATTAAGCAATGTGGGACAAACCATATAAACTATTCTAACATGATGCAAAAAGGGAATCACCATTGTCCTATTTCACGATCCAAAATGTTCATGTAGTAGGTAGGTTTCGATGTTCTTAACTTCCATGCCAAAAATCAAGTTTATCGGGGATCCGTAAAAGATTGGTTTTATTATATTTGTCTAAAGAGAAATAAATTGTTAAATAGTCTGATTATCTATTCTTCTTATGGAAAATATGATTTGTTCAAGTGGATACCAATGTCCCATCAACTTCATTTTTTGCATGAAGTCATGGACATTACATATTTCGAGACTTATAAAATGAATTGTTCGGATCATCAAATGGACTCATGATCGATTTTGTTTTACGTTACATGAGGAATCACATGAGAAATTATCAAATGAGATGGTCTTCATCCAATCTACGAAGATCTTTGATGGGAAGACAACTAGTACTGTCTAATGGAACCTCAGCAGTGTGCCATTTATCTCTTTTTTCTGTTTCGGCCTTCCAAGAAACTAAATTAGAAACCTATGGCTTCTTCTAGACTAGTTGGTAAAACATTTTTTTTTGGCAGGTTTCTATACAGTTTGAAATTTGAATTGTGTGAAGAGTGTCAGAAAACTTTCTAGTTTTAAATAAAAAAATTTCTCTCGAAATAATTGGCTAACCTTTTTAAAGTGTGCTTATAACTTCTGTTAATTGTAGATATAAAAAAGTAAAAATAAAAACCTTCTGTTAGTGTTTTTTATTGGCTCGTCCCACTCAATCACTTGGTTTCTATTGTTGTCTTTTCTGTTCTTTTTCTTAATTTTCTACTCTTGTATCCAGAAATTTTTTGTGTGGTAGGAAGATTAGTCTTTGGCGTGAGCAAAATTTTACCTTTTGATCCAAACTTCATTTTGATGAGCTACCTGAAGAGAGAACAACAATAATGTTAGTATCGTTGAAATGAAGATTGGACGAGAGGCACTCCAATACTTAAATAAGATAAAACATGAAAAATTAAATATTGAAATATAGAATAACTTTTTTTTTTTCCCCCTTGGTACAACAGAAAAGAAAAACAAAACTTGTACAATCTCTTAAAGGTCACCCCTCGCATATTAGCTTCCAGCAAAGAAATGATGTCGTCCGGCAGGGTATGCAAATATGGAATAACATCCTTTTTCTTGATCAACCCCCATATTAATTAGTTGAAACAAAATGTTTCGGACAGCTAGCCTTGATAAGCCAAAAAAAAAAAAACCCATATTAGCCAATCTATCCGCCACTTTATATTTCTCCTGGAGAGTATGTTTCAAAGTGCTTCCCGTGGCAGCCATCACGACTTTACATTCTTGCCCTCCAAACACATCTTCTTTGGCTACTGCCCCACTATCAGCGAGTTTCACGGACCTCGTTCATGTGGTCTCTCAATAGGTATAATAAGATCCTTGTGTCAAATACCACATGGTTGAGCAACAGGGCCGGTCCTGAGAACAGACTAGGCAGGCCCGGACCTGGGGTCCACAAAAGGAAAAAAAAAAAAAAAAACCCCATTTTAAGGGTCCCAAAATACAGAGATATATTAAATATTAAGTATGTCAAGAATTCAATAGATAGCTCTCGGTGGTGTAATGGAATGAATGGTGTCATTTATGTAAGAGGTTGCTTGTTCAATCCTTTCCTCCTACATTTTTAGGCTAACAATTTTTGAGTTTGTACAAAAATTTGTTTCAAAAACTAAATTTGTTTCAAAAACTAGTTTGGTTGGAACATGTGACCTTTGGTTCCCACAACATTACAAGCAATGTGTCATTGTACCACAAGGACATTTTATATCTCATCTCAAAAAAAAAAATTTATATACTAAAATTAAGAGGCCCAATTTTCAAAACTTGACTAGGGTCTCATAAATCTGAAGGCTGGGCCTGTTGAGCATTCCAACTCAGGCGGGCATTACATGGTGTCGAACCGTCGACCTGTGCGTCCAATCTTTGCCATTCCACGATATAGGCTACCATGGTAAGCCCAATGCTACAGAGCGTGTTCGACACCTTAACACATTGGGTCACACGATCCAACATCCTCAATAACATGTTTTGGGCTTGGCCCAATGTGTTCACGGCTTGATTAGCTATTGAGTTTGTTTGTTTGTTTGTTTTTATCGATTTTTGTGTTACTTTTCTCCTACGATCATTCCACTAAAGAAAGCATTTTTTTTTTCGGGATTCCCAAAATGCTTGTGGAAACAGAACCCCACCAACTGTAAAGTTTATTTACTTATTTTGTAAGAGCACTCTCATTAGCCTCAGCAAATTTTAGACCAAATTTAACCTCAAAAATACCTTTTATACTTTAGTAAGTCATTTTTTCAAAAACTTATAGAATCAGGCTCTCTATTCTAACTTTACTATATTAAACTATTCTTTCTTTCTACTTCTATTTTTCTATTCAAATATGTTTCTAATTTTTTTTATTAGAAAAAACTTCTACTGGTATTCGATATCCGATTGAGCTAATTTTTATAAGGATTTGTTTATTTAATATTTTAAACATTCATGTACAAAAAAATTCAATCGGATTTTGGTAGGAGTGTTTTCAAAATATATATAACATCAATACAAGGCTACCCAACTTTTGGAAGTAAAAAGAAGTGAAATTTGGGACGTGGGATGGCATATGGGGAACCTGAAGATATAAGCAAAAATATTAAATAAAAGAATAACAGGTGAAAAAACAATAATACATGGCTAACCCATGAATAGTGTCTCACTAGGAAAGTAAAGGCACTGTAGCAATTATATTTTGACACAAGGCGGTGGTGAGGCTGATTTTTTTACATTTCTTGCACTTTTACTCGGTGGTATAGCTCCAAAAGCAAAGAAGCAAGCTTGATGGGGATGCCCTAAAAGTTGGAAAATCTTTATTTCGTCAAGTTGGGCCCAAGGTCCTTCAACCCCACTCAAATTTGGAGCAGCCCATTGTGTCGTTTTCAATTTTGAGGAAATGTGATGGGATGAAAGCGAAGTCTTCATAAAATGGGAAAATCCCAAGTCAAGTGATACGAGAAATGCAGTTAAAAAAAAATTGATACAAGACGTGCGAACACAATCACCAATTATTCGATGGTTTTGAGGTTTGTGAGGTGGTATTTTAACGCCCTTATTCACCACACATCCTATAAATTATATGGACAATAAAATCGGGAGAAAAGGAGAAAAGCCTTATATGGACTACTATAAAAATTTTAGGTACTTAAATTTTTTATGAGAACTAGCAGTAAAGAAAAGCCTTGTATGGACTACTATAAAATTTAAGCGTATTTCGTATATTTGTGCATTTTAGATTATTAGTCCCTCTAGTTTCAAATACTTTTACTTTTCGGTTTGAAATTAGATGACGACATATGGACTATTTTAACTTTTGTAAGAGTTCACACACAACAAATAAGACCAATATAAACAAGGGTTTATCCTCTAAATAGAACACAACATTGGGATCACAAAGACTTTTACATAATTTATTTACAACTGTAAATTCCAATAAAAGACCCTCCAACCTCCATTTCTGAGTTTTTTTTTTTCTCTCACTCTTTTCAGAGCTCAAACAAGAATTATTCATTTACGCACATTTATAGCATTTTCTTGAGTTAATTACAATGACCTCCCCTGAGGTACTTGGCAAATACATTAGTACCCCTAGATTTTTCTAAAATAACTTGTCATAAACAGTGTTAATGGCTGGTCACCTTTTACCAATTTGCCCTCGTGCTATATGTCAACTAGTACTATTGTTCTTGAATCTTGACCATGAGGCAAACACACCAACACCTCTCTCTCTCTCTCTCTCCATTCAAGCAATCAACCCAGACTATCTTCATACTCTGCCACTTATGGCCGAACCAGCAGCCAACCTTGTTATCCATTCGCATTTCCCCGCCTCCCCCTCTGCCTCTCCAGCGTCATCTCTTGATCTGAAATTCCAAAATGATCTTCAAGCCCTAACATTATGGCAAGCACAAGTTTACGGAACTCATTATGGAACTCCAAACTCGGTAATGTTACTGTTTGTGTATCAAGTGAGGGTTTGTGATGATTTCTATGATTGAATAATGTCTATCCACTGTTTCCACCAATGACCGATTTTAGTCTTTGCTTTAGTGCTTATGTGACTCTGTAATGTATGGTTGCATTTTAAGTTTAAGATTTTTTTATCCAAAAAGTTAGGGGAATCAAATGTAAGATTTACCCCAAAACCTGAACCCTGATTTCTTGTTTCAATCCATGGCATATGATATTAACTTAATTCAAGACACATACCTAATAGAGATGAAGATGCCATAGTCTTGTGTGTAATAGAAAACTGCAGCTGTGAGATTCAATCGGACCAGAGAGAGCGAGGGCTGAAATCGCAGGCTTCAATACAACATTCTCCTCTTTCCTGGAGAGAGAGAGAGAGAGAGAGAGAGAGAGAGAGAGAGAGAGGTGTGCTACCCTCTTTCCTGATCTAATGTGTAATATGTTTTAGTGGGCCCATTATGGGTCCAAATAATAAAATAGCATTTGTCCACACTAAACACAAATATACTACAACAATTAGGTGCACTAAAATGACCTATTATCTAAATGGTGAGGGTAAAATAGGAATTTAGGTGAAGTAATGTTGTTGAATTCAACAAGTGCTGTTAGATATTACCAAGTTTCCCAAATGATAAAATCTACATTTTGATAAAATCTTGATTTTATCAAATGAGGAAGACATTTGATAAAATCAAAGATTATTGCATTGCGAAAGTCTTTGATTTTATCAAAATGTAGATTTTATTCTTTGAGAAACTTGGCCTAAAGAACCTGAATGGAGTTCAGTGTTATTTTAGAAAAATAAAAGAGATGTCTGTGTATTTGTTAGGTACCTTAGTGGAGATCATTGTAATTTACCTAATTGTTTTTCACCAATAGCAAAATAAAGTACACCGTCCAACCAAAGGAAAAAAGGTCCCCACTTACAAATGCTTTGGATTATTCTGTTAAAAAAAGAGAAAATAAAAAATGCTTCCCCACCATGTGTCACTGTAACACATCCCCACCGTCCATTCCTTCCAGCCACAAAAATCCAACCCTTCACTCATACGCGTTCTTTTCTGCGCGGCGAATCCCCCAGAAATTTCACACGAACATGACACTTGGACTCCGCAAAACCCCCTCCCCCTCTCTCCCTCAACCCTGGTTACTTTATCAAACCCTAACCCTATCACCGCTCCCACCTATATATACAACACACCCCCCTCGCCTGAATCTCTCTCTCACTCTCTCTCTCTCTCTCTCTCTATCTAGTCTACACAGCTGATGTTTCCATCGAATATTTTTATCTGTAATTCAATACAATATCTTTCTCTACAGGAATACGATTCTATTCGTTGTCGATAAATAAAGCCCTAGCTCTCTGAGTCCAGCATTACTGTTTCGAATTCACGAGGGTTATGAATTTTGGAGCGACTGGCAATGGCAGAACAACCAACGAAGAGATTCAGAATCGGTTACGCGCTCGCGCAGAAGAAGCAAGAAAGCTTCATTCAACCTTCACTGGTGAACCTCGCGAGTGAGCGCGGTATAGATCTCGTCCGGATCGACACCGACATGCCTCTGGCCGATCAAGGGCCGTTCGATTGCGTCTTGCACAAGATGTCCGGCGAGGATTGGAAGAACCAGTTGAAGGAGTACGCGGCGGCGAACCCTAACACTCTGGTAATCGACTCGCCGGATGCCATCGAGCGGTTGCACAACCGGATCTCGATGCTCGATGTGGTGGGGGAGCTGGATTTCGAGTCCTTAACGGAGTCCTTCGGGATTCCTAAGCAGGTAGTGATTTACGACTCGGAGACGTTGATGAATCCCGATTTGTGGACGGAGGAGGGGCTGAGGTTTCCTGTGATTGCGAAGCCGTTGGTGGCAGACGGGAGTGCGAAGTCGCACAAGATGTCTTTAGTGTTCAATCAAGAGGGTTTGAACAAGCTGAAACCGCCGATTGTGTTGCAAGAATTCGTGAACCACGGTGGGGTGATATTCAAAGTTTACGTTGTTGGGGACTATGTGAAATGCGTGAAGAGGAAGTCTTTGCCAGACGTGCCGGAGGAGAAACTGATGAGTTTGGAGAGTTCTTTATCGTTTTCGCAGGTTTCGAATCTACCTTCCCATGATAAGTATTATGAGTCGAATTTGGAAGAGGCAGAGATGCCTCCATTGAGTTTCATCACTGATATTGCTCTTGGGTTGCGAAAAGCAACTAAACTGCATCTTTTTAACTTCGATGTTATTAGGGATACTAGGATTGGGAATAGGTACTTGGTAATTGACATAAACTACTTCCCTGGGTACGCGAAGATGCCTTCGTATGAGACTGTTTTGACGGACTTTTTCTGGGATATGTTAAGCAAGAACAAGAAGGATTGATAAAAGGAAATAAGGTAGGTGGTTGGCAATAATGGGTGTGATGGGAATGATGGCCCCCTTCGTGTTTCAGCCCTTAGTAGGGAAATACAGAGAAACCCATTCGAGTATGATGCGACTGAATAGGCATTGGTGTTTCGACCATGGTTTAGTTTGTTGTTCTATTGGCCAAAAGTTTGGGTCAACAGAAGCTGCTCAAGTGTGAAGACCAACATTTCTTTTAGATAGAAGTTAGAGTTCCGTGGTGAATAAGTAGGTTCTTTGCTTCCATTTCCGCCTCCCAAAGGGATTACGTGGTGTTACTTGTTGATCATGTATATTTCCCTTGTGGATTTTTGGGAGATAGGTACTTCTTGACTAGTCAGAAGTTTTCGGAATTGTTAAGTTTTCAATAGGTACTTTTGAGGCATGTGTAATTCATGGCTTAGGAACTGTTCCAATGTCTGCAACTTTAATCAATGAGTTTTGCTACTTTGTTAATGATTCTTTAAATTTATTCCTGTGCACTTCAATCTTACTATACTTGGGTTCATTTTTCTACCATTGAGATGTGCATTTACTTTTCTTGTGTCATTATTGGCTAGGAATACAAGCTTATTATCTCGTTCACTACTTCATCCACATAAATGAATGCTGGGGATTTGTTTTTTGATGGAAGATTCCTTGGCATGGATTTGATTGGCTTTAAAAGCCTCTGCTAACTTCGTGGCGCCATCTTTTGGAAGTTATTTTCCATTTCTACATTTTCCCTCTTCTGGAATGGATTGGATTGACTGCTTTTAGTTTATTTCAGTGGGTTTTTTTTATTGACTTGATTACTATCCTGTTTTGTTGGTCTATCATTCAGTTACTAATATTGAATATATTAATATTTTTTTTATATAGAGTGTCTTCATTTGCTTACCATGATGATATAAATGATGTTATTCTTGGTTTCATGGTTTGATGAAGTTTTCCTTAGATGTTGCTTCCCAACAAATGTCTGGGAGTTGTTTCGTTAAATAATCGACAAAATATTCTTGTTAGTTTGCTCATAAAAACTTTAGGAGCTGATTTGTTCCTTTTTAGGAAAATTCGTTTGTCTTCGTTTGTCGGAGAATAACTTAACTGACAAGTAACTCTAGGTTATTTCCATAAACAAATTTCTTGTGTTAGTTTGCTCATCTTTGTTTCTCCTTGGAATATTGGATCCTCAGAGAGATTAGATAAGTCTATCAGGAAAAAGTGTGATGTGTCAATTGCCTTATTTGTGCTTGATGGGTTCTCCTGGACTAGTGCTGAGGACTAGATGCACTGTAAAACTTAATTATCATCTAGGGTTAGAATGACACTGAGGAAGTAACATGCCCTCTTGTATTTGGAGATCCCATGAACGAGGTTTAATTTGTATAAAGAGTCAATACTGCAGGATTCATTCCATCACCACTTTAAAGAAAATGGAACTCTCAGATCTCTTCTGGTATCCCTCTAACAATTGTTCTAAAGAGTGACCCGTTCAGAAAAGGTGGAGAATCTCCTGCAAGGTGCATAGTGTCACTGTATCCTTGGAGGATTCATGAAAGTGGGGCTCTTGTGAGACTGCGACCAGTAACTCATGAGAATGAAGATGTTACGAATGACAATTGATACTGCTAACTAGCGAACTGATGTCCTACGGTGTGAGATGCTGGACTTTAGCTCAAAGTCTAATTCAAGGCATAGATTTCCTATAATCGCACTAACTGAGGTTCAAGGCTGGAATCCCACACTATTGCGCAGTTACTGCAGTATACAGTTGGCCCTTTTTTTTTTTTTTTTCCCTATAGGGGGCAACTTATTCGATCCACCTGAACGTAACGTCTAAATGAGCAAGTTGGCGAGCAACTAGGTTGAACGTTGGAGTAAGCATTTTGATAAATCCCTCATGTATTCACGTGAGAGGATCTATTGTTTCAATTGACATCACGCCTCCCAGTCTAATATGCCAACTTTCTTCAATCCATATCTGTAATTTGGTTCTGCTAATATACTGTCTCTGGTATCTTTGGATTTATTCTCACTTGCATTATTGTCCTTGAATAAGCTTTTATCAATTAGTTTTGTGTTATAGTTCTAGCAGAGGCTTTCTTAAGTTATATTCCTTGCATCTTTTGTGTCCTATCTAATGTCATTAGAGTAATTAAGATCAAAGGGAGGACAACGCTGAAAGGATACAGAAAGTAAGGATGGCCTATCTTTCTCCATATAGAAATGTTTGAGCATTTTTGTCCTGTATCCTTCAATTGCCTAGAGTTTGTTAAATCAAACTCATCTGCAATATTGATGACCCCAATTGAATGGGACATAAGGCACTGTTTGGTTTGATTTGGTTATATGCAATATTTCTGTGTATTTCGCATAAAAGAATGTGATATGATGGGATAGAATGCAGTAGAAACAAAGATATGGAAGTAGGGATGGCAATTTCATTTGACCTGATCGAATCCAATCTGATCGGAGCGGGGTTTTCGAGGTCTGTTTAGGGACTGGGTAGGATATGGAGATTGTTTTTGAAAAATTTTGGGGATCGGGCAGGAGGCGGGGACAGGTGTATCCCCGCCCCGAATCTGATCCAATCCATCCCTGAATCCCCATGTGTGTGTGTGTGGTGTGTGTGCACAATCATGATCTCCTAAGGACACCCTCATGGATCTCCTCTGTGAGGACCACCCCTTTTTTGACTTTTGGGATCAACTTTCGACGATCATGATTCTATATATATATGATCATGATTTATTGAGGGATCCCTCATAGAAAATTTGGTGCGGATCATCCCCATTTTCAATTTTTCGAACCAAATTTTGACAATCAGAATTGCTCAATGTGTTTAAACATGTTGTTAGGGGCCTACGCGAGAAATCACCCAAAAAAAAAAAAAAATACTCGGAAGTTATATCGAAAACTGCTCGGATCAAGCCCTTCCGAGTATTTTTTTTTTTTTTTTTTTGCGATTCCCTGCAGAGGCCCTCAAAAACACGTTTTAAACACATTGAGCAGTTCGAATCGGGGTCGAATCTCGATGATCCGAACCGTTCAATTTGCTTAAAACATGTTTTTAAGGGTCACCGCGAGAAATCGCCAAAAAACAATACCTGGAAGGGCTTCATTCGAGCATTTTTCGATAAACTAGCCCCGGACACATGCTCGATACCGGCCACCATATCACATGGAACTTTTTCATTTCTATGGAAATATAGCATGTTTACTTTTTATTAAAATACATAACTATTCTTCTCGATTAATAAAGTCAATTTGCTCAATCAACGCGGGTAACTTTTATCATGTTTGTTCATATTTCTCTTTGCTCATAGACTTGGCAAGTATTCTAAATTCTTCAATTTCCTATGTTTGATTTTTCAGTTGTGCCGCATTTTGATTTTATTTTAAGTGCTTGTGCTCCATGCTTGTTGGGGTGCAAACCGAGATGTCCAGTTTGGTTGGGGAAAATGTTTGAACCGGACTAAACTGAAACGTTTACATCCCTCCTAATTAGAAAGTAAAAGAAGTCCCAAGGATTGGTCCAGCAGATTGCTTGGTTTGCTCTTCACACAATTTATTAGAACATCTCCACTCCTTATTCAAATCCTATATCAAACTCAAAATGAGTAAAAAATCTCATTCCACTCCTTCACCAAATCCTTCACCAAATTTAATATTACTCAATTCTTCACTAAATTTGGTGAGAACCAAATCCAACATCAAATTTTGAAGGCTATTTTTTTCCCCTCAAATTTACAAAATGCCATTAATGAAGATTTTATTCAAATTTATGCTTAGATTTTCTTTTTCCCGTGCTCCATATCATAATTGTTTTATCGGCGGCGGCTGAGAGTGCTGAGACGGTGGGAGAAAGGCAACGAAGAAGAGCTGTTGAGGGCGGCAGCGCAAGCTTGTGTTTAGCTCAGAGGATTTGTGTGCCATAAATTGTCAAGGTAAGGATATATTTGTCATTTGAAGGCATCTGCTTGGGAAAAATGAACAACTGTCTCTTTTATATATATATATAATGGGTTTTCGCGAGGAGGAACGTGAGCGCGACAAGTGTTCATCCAAAATTTTAGTTTCATGTTTTTTTAATTTGTAATAATATATCAATCAAAATGGAATGATCTTGAACTAATTTTATTATTTCTAATAGAATATCTATCAAAATGGAATGATCTTGAACTGATTTTATTTATTATGAAAATAAATTTTAATCGATAGGCTACATGCCAAATTAAAAAAAAAAGAGAAAGAAAAGACTTTTGTATTATGGAAGGAAATGTTATATCACGTGAAATGTGAAATGCAGAAAAGTAATCGATGGTTACTTTTAGGAAATGTCATCCTGTATCAGTCTACGTGTTTTTATATATACCGCCAGTTATCCAATCCGGGATCCCGGATTAGAGGTTTTTTGATGTTTTGAAGGTTTTAAAACATGTTTTTGTATGATCCAAACTGTCCAATGTGTTTAAAAAGTGTTTCCAAGGGTCCCCGCGAGAAATCGTCCAAAAAAAATACCGAGAAGGGCTTGATCCGAACAGTTTTTCATAAAAACTGCACATATATAGTTTTATGAAAAACTGCTTAGATCAAGTCCTTCCCGGTATTTTTTTTTTGATGAGTTCTCGCGGAGACTCTTGAAAACATGTTTTAAACATATTGGACGATTCGGATCATGAAAATTTGATCCGGAACTATGAGTCCCGGACTAGATCCGGACTATATATATTAACTTCATTTTGTAGTTACTCTACACCAATTTGTTATGGAAGGAAATATTATAGATACATATACATATCAATCTATATGTTTACTGTGTTAGTCTTCTACATCCACTTCCCTCCCTCTCGCTCTCTCTCCTCGACCATTCTTCCTCCAACGCCGCTGCTTTCAAGAATTTAAGATTAGTTGGTTTTCACACCAACATCAACGCCGACGCCGCTAATTCTATTCTTCTTTGTTTTTTTTGGGCAAGTGTCTTCGTTGGCGATGTTTTTAAACACATTTTTTTGTTTCCCGTTTACAGGATGAATAATGAAAATGTTAATCCTAATATTACCCGACGCAGCCGAAAGCTGCCATTATCTATGTCACACGGATACTGAAACATCCAAATAAGCATGCCGTGTTAGATTAGGGGTCCTACGCAACAAAAAAGCTTATTCGTGAAGGTACTAATATCCACAACCCTATACTCAATGTTATCTACTCTTCTTTGCCATGTGGTATCTATATTAGTATTGATTGCATGCTCAAGTTCAACCAAGGGAGCTTACCACAAAAAAAAAAAAAAAAAAAACCTCTCCAGTAAGTTACATGATTTTTTTTGACTTTCTAAATTTTGTAATTGGGGCTTAAAGCAAGTTTTTTAGGAAATAGAATCACCATAAAGGAAACGTACTTGCCTTTTATAACTGTAAGTCTTAACGAACGGAACTCAATTGAAAGTCTGAACATACTACAAAAATATTATACGACAAAAATATTGAGAAGAAGATCATTTCTAAGAAAATCGATATTGCATATTAATGTTTAGTTTCTTCGAATAGCATGGGACGAATTCAACCATTTAATATCTGCTACAAATTTAATGTGCATTGAGTAATTTTAATCTGATCACTATCAATCCGATGAGAAATCATGGTTTATGGAGATGTATGACACCACTTTTAAATAGAAAGGTGTTTTGCTCAGTCCAGGACTAAGCTTGGATTTTTAATCCATGAACTAAATAAGAAGCAAATCCATTGTTTTTTTCATAACTATTTTGGGTCAGTTTTGCTTGCACCTCGATTACTCATGGGACGCAATCCGAAACTAGCCAATTCATTAGTTTTTTGGCTAATCGGTGCAGATTTTTTTAGGTTGATTCTTATTTAGCATTTTGGAACTATTTGGTTCAGATTTTGAAATTTTGAAATCTGAATTGGAAAGAAATTTTGCTCAATCTAGGACTAAGCTAGTGCGTTTTTAATCCATGAACTAAATGAGAAGCAAATTCATTGGTTTTTTCATAATTAATTTGAGTCAGTTTTGCGTACACCTCGATTAATCTTGGGACTTAAATCCAAAACTACCAAATTCATTAGTGGACAGCGCCAATTGGTGCAGATTTTTATGTTGATTCTAATTTAGCATTCTAAAACTATTTGGTTCAGATTTTGAAAAGGTATTCTTAAAACAGACAAATAGATGCACAATTTGAAAAGTAATGCCGGAGGTATTTTTGAATTCTCAAGTTTGAATTAATATTTGGGTAAATCACGTAGACACCCCTTGAACTCTACCTCTTTTACCAAGACACCCCCTAAACTAACTTAATCTACGACGACACCCCTTCATCTATTTAACGTTATCTCCTACACCCCTTTTGTTAGCATTCCGTCCACTTCCGTTAATAAATGTAAGTTTTCTTTCCAATATTGCCCTCCCCTACATTTTGGTATTATTATTAAGTCCTCTTACCAAACTGAAATTAAATACGTCACATCATAATAATATCAAACCAACCATCTTCCATACTTAATAATATTAAATGAGTGAATCAGCCATTAAAATAGATTTGAAGGTTTCAAACTGGTCTCCTCCTCCTCCTATCTCTCCTCCCCCTTTCAAACTGGTTTCAAACTGGATTTGAAGGTTTCAATTCTCCAGACCTCCACGCAGAGAATCTCTCTCTCTCTCTCTCTCTTTCTCTCTCTTCTCGTAACCTCACTCTCCTATGGCGACTCCTACCTCAGCGATGGCGTCACCGGCCACATCGCAGAACTCACCGTCCCTTCCTCAAGCTCCGGCTCCGTCATCTACAACAACCCGAATCCAACACCACTTTCTACCAACGTCAACTCGGCCTCGTTTGGCAACGGGTTAACCTTCTTCTTGTCGCCGGATAACTAGACGGTGGGTAGCTCCGGCGGGTACAAGGGTTTGGTCAATTTGACCCGGTTGACAAAGAACAAGTTTCTTCATCTCACAATGTATCAGTTCTATTAGTTTGTCAAAAACGAAAGAACGAATTGATTGGAAAAACGAGAGAGAGGGATTGGGGGGTGGCTAGAATTGATTGGGTCGGAGATGGGGTCGACCTGAGATGGAGTCGGCCGGAGATGGAGGTGGAGCGGTGGGCTAGGGCAGGGGAGGGAACGTCATTCCTGGATTTGAACGGAGTGGATGATAGCATGGGAATGAAATGTGGGAGGGCATAAATGTCTTTCACCTTGTTTTTTTTTAACGGAGTTAGGGCTTTTAAACCTTTTCAATAGTTGAGGGGGTGTCGTCGTAGGTTAATTTAGATTAGGGGGTGTCTGGGTAAAAGAGGTATAGTTCAAGGGGTGTCTAGGTGATTTACCCTTAATATTTTAACTTTCACGTTAGGCCTTAACAAACTACATAGATACCAAGGTGGCTTCTTTAATAGTAAGGGTATGATCTTAATTTTTTTTTTTTTTTTTTAAACAGGTATGATCTTAATCTAAACAACTAATTTCTCCCCTCAAACATTATAAATTTACCCCTTGATCGACCAAAACGACTAACGTAATTGGGTATGATTTAATCCTAGCAGTTGCACTCCAATCATCTACCTTAAATGAGCTTAATATGTATTTTCAACCTGGATGAACTCCTAAATGAAGTCTTATTAGTTTCGGGATTAATATTTAAGTTTGAGTAATGCTAATTCAATGTGTAGCAAACAAAATATGTTATATGAAAAACTTTGCTACCTGTCTTTGTACTACATATGTTGGTTGTGCGCCTATTGTTTTATGTAATTTTTTTCCTCATCTGGAACTTGATGAAAACCTCTCAAAGTCAAGCTGAAACTAAATTGGGTATGAAGTTATGATTTTAAAATTTCTCATTTATTGGTGAAAGAGGTGTTGTGTGTTCTGAAAAGTATTTTTGGACTTCTTCTGATCTATTGATGACTTGAGTTTGATACTTCACCACTACCAGAACTCAGAGTACATCCGATAAGTAGAGTAGCTCAGTTACCTGGAGATGCTCAAGAAGTTATCGAAGAAGTGAATATGATTCGCGATCCCCAAAATGGTAAGAATTTAGACTAAATAAAAACCATATCTTTGATGTTATTTTAATGAAGCTTACAATTCCTGCTATGCATCATCGCCATGGATTGTATGGGATGAAGCTCCAATGCATCATCGTCGTGGTTTGAGGATGGGAGTGGATTTGCTTAGCAAAAAAAGGATGCAGAGTGGATCAACATAATATTCTGAAAGCTATTTTACCATCAAGAGCGAAAACACACCCACATATTCTTAAGAGTTGATTATTGTTGAAAAAATATTCATTGGATCTTATAATCTGATCAATAATCATCATTTTTTTCCCTTGAACTTTATGTTATAATTATCTTCTTTTTTTTATATTTTATTGTGTTTTCTACATATACTATGGTGAATGAATAGAATGATGGAATACATTTTAAAGTTGGGTTTGGGCTAACTACTTATTTGATAGATCTTTTTTCTAAACTTTTTGTCTTGTCTAACCTTTCTTTACTTTTTCCTTAAATATTTGGTGATTAATGATACATCTCGACAAGAGAAATCAAAGAATTAAAAATCTAGAGGTAATTAAATAATCATCCAATTTTTGAAACTCACGTACGTTTTCATCCTGTTCATTTTATGGAATTATGTTTCCATCCTCATTAGATGTGATTTACCATTATTACCCTTCATGTATACTCCTATAAAGTCACCAATTTCGGATCCCTAATTTATCTCAATTTTGAATCCCTAATTTATCTCCACATTGCCTATCGTAAATTCAGACATAAGGTGGCATTGAATGCCGCAATAATCTGTTAGCATATTTGTACGGATTGTTACCTAAAATCAAGGTTGGTGGAGGCATGCAACACATTCCCTAAAATTCACGCATGATATTGTTACCTACAATCGAGGTTTATGTTTTTTTTTTTTTGAAATGGTGAATGATTGAATTTCCTAAAATCATGGAATATAGAAAATGGATACAAAATGAGTGGGATGATATTATTCCCAAATATAGTGCTCTGATTTTCCGAAATTATAGGCATTTTGAAATTAGTGGGGGAATGCAAAGTGGTGGGGATAATAGTTATCCAATATTTCAGAGGAAGGTGGGGGGACTATCTTGAATAATATATAAGCCTTGTTAAGCTAAAATCAAAAGTCACAGCTTTCCATTTGGTACCATATCCATTAGTTTCCAAACTGGGGTGTTTGTTTGGGCATTGAAACTTTTCAGTGATGTTGGTGTGGGCACATCAAATAATCCCTATATCCATATCATAAAGAACATGTTACATGGTCATGGTAAAAAAAAAAAACATAAAGTATGGTTAAAACTTTTGCAACTCAGACTACCATGGTAAATACATAAACCATGTCTATAATTAATACCGTAGTTTATATGATGTTTTGTTATATCGGATAATGGTAAATACTTTTTAAGAACATGTAGCAATGATCATGGTAAAAAAAAAAATCATAACGTATACAAAAATGGTAAAATCAAATTACCATGGTAAAAACTTTTGCAACTCGCACTTCATATTTTTACCATGGTACTTGCTACATTGAATACCGTGGTAGAAAACTTTTCATTTATTATGGTAAAAAAACAATATAACGAAAATATGGTAAAAATAGACAACTTTTTACGTGGTTCCATGGTGAAAGAAACTTGTTCACAGCAAATCATGGTAAACAAGTCGTATATCACAATTTTTTTTTTATCATGGTAAAATCTACAGTCACAAACACATAAAAATGGTAAAAAAAAAAAAATGCCAACGACAAATCATACCGATTTGCATTCACAATACACAGTCCATTTAACACCAGCGTCCAAAATGATGACAGTACTCCATTGCTACTGTATAAGTTCAGATTGAGTCTACCGAAAATATAACCCAAAAACATGCCAATAATTGACCGATTTCTAGTAAACTCAAAAGCATAAACAGGAGACAAGTCATGGTCCAAAACAAATACACAAAAGGACTCGGATGTTGGCCGTGTAATGAAACTAAACCATCTATTTCCTAATTCTGAATTTTCTTCTAACCCTTTCGTGCAGCCTTGATTCTGTCATCTTTTAACTGTTTATCTAAGCTCCAGAATTTATTCCGTCATTGAGAAAATCATGCACCATGTTGGCTCTCAACTTCCAACATTTTGTTTTTGACAATGTATGGGAAACTATTTCATTGTGGAAGTATTGTCTTTAAAGATTTTTTAGTTAAGGGACGGGAAAAAAAAAATACTACCTTACAATCAAAATTTTGTTTCGGATGGTTCTGCTACAGTTTTTTGTCCACCGAGTTGAATGAGTTGGTACGACGACTTGGGAATCCGAGTGGTGAAGTTTTCGGACCACAAAGGGACGTCGGCGAAGATGAACGAATTGGTATGCTGGTTTGTTACTCCGGCCGGTGAAGTACTCTGGTTTTCAAACCAAGACAATTTCCTGTGAAAGTGGAGGATTTGGGACCCATGGTGGAATGATGATGGCAGGACGACAAGGAGTCAGTGATTGAGTTTCATCGGGATGGCAAGAATGGTGGAATGGACGAGCATTATTTGGGGTTTCTGGTGTAGATTAGGGATTGTGTTTGAAGAACGAGATATCAGGGATTGAGTTTTACCCTCAATCCCGTAATTGTAGTGGAGGACCTCCTAATTTCGAAATTGGTCCAATCCTACCGCCACCTATATGCAACTTTTAATTTAGTCCTTAATCCTTTAATATGTTATAAATTATATATTTATACATATATAAAGGGTATTTTAGGGTTTATTTGAATCTCGGGATGAAAACATAACTCCTAAGAAGACTCAAGATGATTTTCTAATTTCAAGTGAATAAAAGGATGATTATTTAAGTGTCCCAAAAATCTATGACAAAAACTTAGAAAAGTTCACTAAAGACAACAATAATAAAAAAAGGGACAAAGTTGCAATAATAAAAAAAGGGACAAAGTTGTATTATTGTCTTCAATAAATTTTTAAACTTTATTTATTAATTTTTAACTCTTTAGATTCCTCTTATCAAGATAAATTTATAATCTCCAAAGATTTAACGCAAAACTACAAATTTTAGGAAAATGAATAAACTCAGACAAAACTCCAAGTCTCGTGCATAGCGCGGGTTTTACGCTAGTATACATATATATAGGAGGATGATCTAATGAGGACTCCCTCATTAAAATTCCGTGAGGACCTCATGGATCGGGGTCGAATTTCGACGATCGAAACTGCTCAATGTGTTTAAAGCGTGTTTTTAAGGGTCAACGTGAGGAATCATAAAAAAAAAAAAATACCTGGAGGGGCTTCATTCGAGCTTTTTTAGATAAACTATATATGTACAGTTATTATGAAAAATTGCTCGGATGAAACCCTTTCAGGTATTGTTTTTTGGTGATTCCTCGCGTTGGCCTTGGAAAACATGTTTTAAACACATTGAGTGGTTTGGATCGTTGAAATTTGGTCCGAAAAATCAAAAAAGGGGTGGTCATCACGGAGGAGATCCGTAAGGGAGTCTTTAGGAGATCATGATTGTGTGTATATATATATATATATATATATATATATATATATATATATATATATATATATATATATATATATATATATATATATAAAGCTTCTAAAACGGGATTCCCGTTTCCGGACCTCCATGATCCAAATATTTTTTGACGATCCGAGCCGTCCAATGTGTTCAGAAGGTATTTTCAAGGGTCCACGCGGGAAATCTTCAAAAAAAAAAAATATCGGAAAGGGCTTGATCCAAGTAGTTTTCGCAAAAAAATTTGCAACACAAAAAAAAATCAATTTTTTTCTTATTTCCGGGAGGTGTGGACTAGAAGTTTTTCGTATATATATATACATATATATGATTCGTTGACGGATCCCTCACAGAAATTCCATACAGACCTTATGGATCGGGGTCGAATCTCGATGATCCGAACCGCTCAATATGTTTAAAACGTGATTTTAAGGGCCTCCGCGGGGAATCGCAAAAAAAAAAAAAAAAAAAAAACCGGAAGAGCTTCATCTGAGCAATTTTTGATTCATTGTATATGTACCGTTATTATGAAAAATTGCTCAGATGAAGCCTTCTGGGTATTTTTTTTTTTTTTTGGCGATTCCTCGCGTAAGCTCTTAAAAACACGTTTTAAACACGTTTTGCGATTCGGATCGTCGAAATTTGGTCCAGAAAATTGAAAATGGGTGAGGTCCACACGGAGGTCCCTTAATAGAACATAACTAATACACACACACACACACACACACACACAACATTTGACACAATTTTTTTTTGTGAACCCCACGCGAATGATCAGAACCATTCAATTTATTTAAAATATGTTTTTAAGATTAGCTGTAAAAAAATCAACTCATTTGAATATCGGTAAGGGCTTGATCAGTTCATTTAGTTGATTCCTGTAAGATTTTACAGGATAAATTTGAATGAGCCGGCAAGCCTTTACCGATATCCAAATGAGTTGATTTTTTACAGGTAATCTTAAAAATATGGTTTAAACAACATGAACGGCTCCGGTTGTAAGCGTGAGGCTCCAATTATTGTTGTGTTAAATGTTGTGTTATTCGTTGTATCCATGGAACATATATATATATATATATTGGATCAACTTCCAATAAGGGATCCCTCATTTTAAATAAAGTGAGGACCAAGCAATTTTTCCACTTTCCTAATTGAATTTTGACGATCTATATAGTGTTTTTAACAAAAAACTGATCGGATGAAGCCCTTCTGAGTATTTTTTATGGATGAATCCTCGCGGTGGAGCGTAAAAACACATTTAACGGTTCGGATCGTTGAAATTTGGTTGGGAAGCATGAGGTCCTCACTTTCCAGTTAAGGATCCCTGGCTGGAGGTTTTTGGGTGTTTTGAAGGTTTTAATAATTGTTTTTGCAAAATCCGAACCGTCCAATGTGTTTAAAACGTGTTTTTAAGGGTCCCCGCGAGAATTCAACCAAAAAAAAATTACCGGGAAGACCTTGATTCGAGCAGTTTTCACAAAAACTGTACATATACAATTTTGTGAAAAACTCTTTGGATCAAGCCCGGACTAGAAGCTTGCCTCATATATATATATACCTTGATCTGAGCAATTTTTCACAAAAACTGTACATATACAATTTTGTGAAAAACTCTTTGGATCAAACCCGGACTAGAAACTTGCCTTATATATATATATATATATATATATATATATATATATATATATATATATATATATATATATATATATATATATATATATATATATATATTGGAGACACAATTTTTGACACAACTTTTGACACTCCATCACAGCCGGTAAAATCAAAGGCTAAGAATATTAAAGTGTGTTGGAATTTTGTGAATGAAACCGGGGCACTCGGAGGGTCTACCGGGGCAACCGAGACCACCCCACGGATTCAACACGTTATGCAATTATCGCTGGGTAACTCCCTCATGAATATGGAAATAAATGGCAGAATTGTAGTCTCATTCAAATTAGGATTAAGGCCAGGGGTTTCAGAATCGGAATTGGATTGCACAATTCATTGGCAGAATTTGAGTTCGTATCGAATTGAAGTTCTCAGCTCCTCCTACAGCTATAAATTGATAGCTCTACCTTTTGGTTTAACATCAGAAATTCGAGCACCACAAATACTCCAGAAATTCGTCTTTGTGGGAGAGAGGTAGACGCTGTTTCAGTTCGCCAAGGCAGTCAACAGCGGTGTTCTGTTGGCCGTGGTTCTTGCCGTTGTATCCTGGGACGAAGACGTCGGTTCAACCTATAACTGGGAGTGCACAAGAAAATCGATATAACCGCCAAACCGATCCGATCCGGACCGAACCGATCTATTTGGTTAGGTTCTATGGTTCATTGGACTGGTTATGGTTCTAAAAAACTAAGAACCGGTAATTATGGTTTGGTTACTGGTTCTCAATTTAAGAACCATGGTTAGAACCGGACCGGACCGTATAGCATTGATATTACAAAATTATTTATCTTGATTTGGTATTTTTTTTTTCCCTAGTAAGGTATTCTTTTATGTCTATTTATAATGAAAATTTATTTTGTTAAGAAGTTTTTAATACATTACTATATAATCTAGTAATACCAAATTACCAATTTCAATTTTCTTTTGCTCCACCTTAATTTCACGATTGCTACTCAAAGGAAAATTCAATTCTCTTATTCTCTAATATGCTTGCTAATTTTTTCTTCCTTCCTATTTCTTTACAATATCTCTTAATCTCTTCCAACCTTAAAACTATTTAACGTTTGAATTCTTAGTTGCTCTCTCTCTCTCTCTCTCTCTCTCTCTCTCTCTCTCTCTCTCGCGCGCGCGCGCGCGTTATGATAAAGTGTTCCTTAATCGGATAGAACCGGAACCGAACCAAAACCGGTCCGGTCTTACGGTTTGGATCTGGACAGGTTCTATACGTGTATTGGCTAGGTTTTGGTTCTTAATTTTCTAGAACCGGTCAGAATGGTCCGGTTACTGGATTTCCAGGGAACCGGTCCAATCCGAACCATGTGCACCCCTACCTACAACACCTACGGTAGGCGGCGAATCTTTGTTAAGGAGAGTGTGTTACACACGACTCGGCTTTTTCACTCCACTGTTTGTATCTCAATTTCAATTCTGTATTTCTTTTTAGTTTCTGTCAAGTTTATTTCTGTTCATGTATTTCTGTTTTGTTGTATTCTGTTCATGTATTATATATCCAAGGAATTGTTCTTTTGAATTCGGATTGCCACTGTATTTTTTCCAACAAAGTGTACACCCTTCGCCCTCTCTCCCTCTCTCTCTCTCTCTGGCGACCCTCTCTTTTCTCTCTCTCCCCTACCCTCCCCTCCCCTTTCAGCCTCCTGTTTTTATGAAAGCAAAACAAGCAACAAAAAACAGAAAAAGGGCAAGAAACATGTTGCGTTGGGAATCGACGGTTTGTAGCTTTTGGTCGAGCCTGCACTCTTAATCACCCGATTCAAGTTCGGTTTTGAAGTTAATTGTTGTTATTATTGAAGTCTTGTTATTATTGAAGTCTCTG
Source organism: Vaccinium darrowii (assembly GCA_020921065.1). NCBI lineage: Eukaryota > Viridiplantae > Streptophyta > Magnoliopsida > Ericales > Ericaceae > Vaccinium > Vaccinium darrowii. Next base: position 21,190,065 of record CM037162.1, on the reverse strand, counting down.
GGTCTTTATTCATGTGATTTCCAATTGAAAAAAGATTTCAGACATATAGGAATTTGTGAAAAGGGTAAAATTAAATACAAATAAATATATAGATCTGAGAAGAATTGTAACAAACCCCGATGTAAGTGGATCTGATAGATTTCGATAATGCCCAGAGAGTGTTTTGATTGGAAAGAGTTACTAATTCAAACCAAAATGAGCCAATTCAATGTAGCCTTGCTTTTTTGTATTCTTTTTTCCTTTTCTCGCATTTTGTTTCTTTGAAAACAGGCGGGGACTGAGAAGGCGGGGGAGGAGAGAGAGAGAGAGAAGAGAAGAGAGGCACTAGTAGACACGAGTTTGCTGGGGATGAGTTCGTCGGAGTTAAAGTCGCCGGAGTGGGAGAAAATCCGGAGGGCAGAGAGAGAGAGAGAGCGAGAGAATACTTGAGATGCGGAGGGGGGAGACTAGAGAGAGTACAATACAATAATATATATACTAGCATGAAACCCGTGCTATGCACAGGGAAATTAATAATTTTGATATTCAAAATATATTCACAAATAAAATAAAGGATTAATCTATATATGTACCCTTGGTATAGCCAAAAGCCACTGGGTTTCGCTGGATTAGGGTGTTCATGGGTACTTTTACTCTTTCCCCCATAGTCTTTTTTGTTTTCTTTTTTCTCTCCAACGATCTCCCCCCTCCTTCTTTATCTTGTTTTATCTGTAAGCTAGACAAAAATCAGTCAAGTAAACTTATTGTTGAATTATGCCCAAGACATTTCACCCACAGCTCTAATAGCGGAACAGTAGAGGAAGAATAATAGATAAAATATGAGGGCTTGCAATGGCTAGTGCGAAATCTAAAATTGAACATTTAGGTATAGAAAATCGTTCTTAACCTGCCTATTTTTGGAGAACCATAGTAGCTTTTTAAAATTATGAATTATTTGTTGATTTCACATGAAATTCATAAATTATCAGAATATTAGTTAGATTATCTCAAGTTTGTAGAAATTTCAACTTTTATATGAATATAGGTGAATAGACATTGCCAGCTTAAGATTTGGATGGGAGTATCAGACTGTTTATATTCTTTTTTAATACTAATATTAAATTTCAACATCTGTCAGTCTGTACATATTTTGTCATCTCTAATTTTTTTGAATATGTGAGCTAATGAGGTATGTAAATCATGTACTACGTACTACAATTAAAACAACAAAAACTTTTTGATGCTTGTACAGTTTAACCTCATTTTTTAGTAACTAAAAAAAAGGAATTATGTGATGTACTAATTCTCAATTATTTGTCTTTCCAAACCTCATTTTCTGTCTCTAAGGTATCAGTCCAATGTAAAGCAAAACTTTTTTTTTTTTATCGGCAATGACAATTCCATCAACACATATATAGAATATAAAATTAGTACAATAGGAAAGGAAAATCATTAAAAGAGTTTCGAAAAATATGCAAGACTCTCCAATGTAAAGCAAAACTAACAAAAATTAACAATAAAGTTATACGTTATGCATCATATGAAATGTTCAAATCTTGTATTGTGACATAGCTTAAAAAATTTTAGTTCTTCGCCCAAAACCAATTGAATGTTACAATCCTCGCTCTCTGTCTCTAAGGTATAAGCCCAATTAAGACAACAAAAACTTTTTGATGCTTATACAGTTTAACCTCTTTTTTTAGTAACTAACAAAAAGAATTATGTGATGTACTAATTCCCAATTATTGTCTCTCCAACTCTCGCCTCTAAGGCATTAGCCCAACGTAAAGCAATTTTTTTTTTTTTTTTGTTGGCAATGAAAATTTCATAAACACATAGATAAAATGTAAAACTAATACACTAGGAAAGGAAAAGCATTAAAAGAATTTCGAAGAATATGCAATACTCTCAAATGTAAAGCAAAACTAACAAAAATTAATAATAAAGGTATACATTATGCATCATATGAAATGTTTAAATCATATATTGTGACATAGCTTAAAAAAATTTAGTTCTTCACCCAAAAGCAATTGAACGTTACAGTCTCCTTGTAAACGATTGCTTTTATTCTTCTTTTTTTTTTTTTCTCTCCTTATTTTGCACTTGGGTTGTGTTTGGATTTTAAACTTGTGAAGAGATTCCTAGGGCATCGAGCAAATAAAAAAAAATTTCAACATTTCATGGATGATTTTCTTGTTAACAATCAATATGATTATGATGATCAGGCATTTTTATTCATACTTGTAAACAAATGAGTCTAATTTTTTTATATTCTAAATCTGTTTTTCTATTCTAAATCTATTTCCTCGACATATGCAGTAGCCTTAAGTTCAATATAAGCAAGCAAAGTTAAACAAATCTATAATACGGGACAACATACTAATTGAGCGTTATCTTCTTCTGTGTTGAAGTTGAAGATAAATATGAGATCAAATATAGCTCCGGAGCTAGCACAGACAATACCCTGGAAAGAGGTGAAAAAATAATTAGTTGATGGTACTCACTTTATTTTGAAGCAATACAATCACATCAAAACAATGCATCAAAGTTCAACATACATAGGTTAATGAAAAAAAAAAAAATACACAACATTTAAAAATTTGGCCATGCAGATTTATTAGACCCCGAAACAGTTACTTAAAAAAAAATTATTTACAACAATCTATGCAGAAAAAATACCGCCAACGAGCTCATCGATTTCTCGTATAAGAGAAGGGGTGATGAAACATGATCAAGAGACCATTGAATTTGGAGTTCTTTCAATGAAATTGGGAAGATGGTGATATTATGGAGAAATGAAGAAATAAATTAGTTGTAGGTGGAGTTACTTTTACCATAAGTTGTTCAAATATTGAATTCGGATTTTCAATTTCAACACAAATAAATTATCCTCTCTAGTTCGAATTATAATTGGATTGAGGTATCTAATAAGCATGGTCATGTTTATCCAATCAAGAATTGGCATTCCTATCAATACCTACCATTTATAGATTAAAATTCCATTAAGTAATTGGTATTGCTATCAAATAGGATATTATAAATTAAAATTCCAAATATCAAATAGTAATAGTAGGAAATGTTGAACATGATCTTTGTATTGTTTTCCATGTTTGAAAAATTTATCCCACAAATCAAGGGTTTGATAATTAAAAGATTTAATTTGAAAATTTAACAAAAGGATAATTAAGTAATTGCCTTACACATTAACCTCCCAATGTTGATGCCACTTGTCGCAACCACGTCCTTCCTCGCGAAAACTCATCCTGCAATACTATATTCGACTTTATATATATATATATATATATATATATATATATATATATATATATATATATATATAAAGTCGAATATAGTATTGCAGGATGAGTTTTGCAGGATATGGGTTGTGGAACGTGGTGTGCGGCTGCCGTTTGAGATGAGAAACTGAAAGGAGTCATTTATAACTTATAACATATACTAACTTCGAACCCTAAAATAAATAAATAAACATATATATATATATATATATATATATATATATATATATATATATATATATACACACACACCAAGCTTCCAATCCAAGCTCCCGGATTTTAAAAAAATCCGGACCTCCACCTTCCTAATTTTTTTTTGAAAATCCATATAGCGTTTTTATGAAAAACTGCTCCGATCAAGCCCTTCCGGGTATTTTTTTTTGCCAAATCTTCACGTTGGACCTTGAAAACACCTTTTAAACACATCTAACGGTTCGGATCGTTGAAATTTGGTCCGGAAAGTGAAGTCCGGACGGTAGGTCCGGATTTAGTGGTTTGGATAGGAAGGGGACTCTCTCTCTCTCTCTCTCTCTCTCAATATATATATATATATATATATATATATATATATATATATATATATATATATATATATATATATATATATATATATATATATACAGTCCCGATCTCCTAAGGGATCCCTCATTAAAAATTTGGGGCGGACCTAGCCTTTTTTCAACTTTCCGGATCAAATTTTGACGATCCGAACCGCTCAATGTTTTTAAAATGCGTTTTCCAAGGTCCACGCGGGAAATCTTAAAAAAAAAATACCCGGAAGGGCTTGATCCAAACAGTTTCCGATAAAAACTGTACATATATGTACAGTTTTTATCGGAAACTGTTTGGATCAAGCCCTTCCGGGTATTTTTTTTTACGAATCTTCACGTAGGCCCTTAAAAATGCATTTTAAAAACATTGAGCGGTTCGGATCATCAAAATTTGATCCGGAAAGGTGAGGTCCGCACCAAATTTTTAATGAGGGATCCCTTAGGAGATCATTTGTATACTCAAATTATATGATAGTTTTATAAAGTCGAATTTTCTTCTATTGTCCTTGGAGAATGTGACAATTTTTGATTGGGTGCATTCAAACAAAAGGAAGGCTTTGTGTCCATTTATTTTCTATTCTATACTGTCTTCGTTGGTAGATTAGGAAAACGACGGTAGTCTAACCTTGTAGTTCCGTTTCATGATTTGGACTATAGGCCCATGCATAGAAGAAACATTCAAACCTAGAAAGTAGGTTATACAAGCTATTTACTTTCCCCCTATGCGTTTGCACTTCCATACATTTGCAGATCACCCTCAATTAGTTTCTTGGGTAGAACTGAAGATGAAAATGAGTGTTGCTGTGGCTTACCAACGTCTAAAATTTCTGCTGAAGTTCAATTTAAGCCCAGCCTAAGCTAGTTAGTAAGCGCGTGGAGACAGAAATTGAAGTAGGTTTTCGATGATGTGTGCTTGAAGAATCTTGGTAGGAATATAATGTTGCACATAGTAACTGCGAGCATGCATGTGGACAGTGATTCAATAATGTGTGCTTGAAGAATTTCAGTAGGAATAGAATGTTGCACACAGTAACTGCGGGCATGAATGTGGACAGCGGTTCGAAGACGAAGCTTGGACACTATTAGACCTGTCAGAGAGTGGGAATTAGTTTAGAATTTTTAGCTTTCTTTCTTAGGAAGGTAAGATATTTCTAGTAAATAGTTATTCCGGGAACAAATGCAAATAGCTTTTTGCATTTGGTAAGTTTTTCATCTTGTGTCTTTGTGGTATGCTATTTCTCAATCGCCTTTGGAAGCTCAGTATTTGGGTTCTATAAATGATATTCCCCATTTATAGAACAAAGTCCTATAAATTGCTGTCCGTTTTAATTTTGGGGTATCAGAGGTGCTGACCTTTACGCCCTTTCCAAGTAACTCTGGATCTTCCTTGTTATGTGGTCTGTTTATGGCCATCTTTGCCATATACAGATATAATGTATCTTCGGTGAACTTGGAGCTTTTGGCCTTTTCATGCTGACACTCCGTTGGCTGCATCATCCCAAATTCTTGTCGCTCTGGCTTGTGTCTGCCCTACAAGTCAGATAATGGTATTCCGCAAAACCCACCTAATTGCTACTGGATGGTGGTCCTAGCTTCATCATCTTTTGTTGAGATATCGATAGGTGGAAGATAGGGCCTATATGGGTTAATTAGCTAGTTTTGGGGGCTGTTTTGTTGCTGGAAGCCGGGAATTATTACATATTTTCGATGACAACAGTAGCTCCATATTCTTGCTCAGAAAATGGTGCAGGAAACTTTTTCTGGAGAAGTGGTGAATTGGTGACCTGTCCCCTATGTATGATCCCGTAAAGCAACAAATTTATCGGCGGAAATATTTCTTGTTGGGATATCATTTGTCCGGGCAGCCAAGCACAGTAAAGGGATACTTCATCTCCTTTTTCCTTTTTTGAGAAGCACCTAGTGGATTTGGAATGTTGGAGTGAAGGGTTGAAGTAATGAGAGGGACAAGGTTTATGGAGATGTTTTATGTTGAAGATTTTACCAAATATAGGTTTGGTTGAGGTCAATTCAAATAAATTTAATTGAAGTCCCTCAAGAAAATTTGGCTTGAAAAAATTGTTGATGCATTGTATCCGGAGAAGTAAGAAGAAGTTGTTGCCTTTCTGGGGGCTAGGTTGGTTACTTGGTTGAGTTGGTTCGTGGAATCACTCTTTCTTTTTGACAGCGTTGTGTGGTTTGGACCCTTTTTTTTGGTCATGCATGGAGGTTTGAGAATTGGAGATGTCTTCTAAACATTCCATTTTTATGAAGATAACAGATACCAGATTAATGCTTCTGGCTGCGTTTGGTGTATGGATTTGTGAAAGTCTTTTGTATTGTAAAAGTAAAAAGAAGCTGGTGTTGTTTCAGTTGTCAAAAAACAGAAAACATGGTCGTAAATTTTGGAGAAAGGAAATTAAAGAAGCATGCTTTTGTCTACACATGTTTTCAAAAGCTTGTTCTGAAATTAAGTGGAGTAGCAAGATGGCCAGACGGGTTTTGGTACAAAGCAATGGCGATTGGCGCACGATTGGAGGTGTAGCTGGCTTGCTGGGGCTTGCGGAGGTATATCAAAAGGCAATTAGGAATCTACGCCATTTGTTCAATGTACAAGAAGGTGGTACCAAAAAATGGGATGATCCAAAGGAAGGTGGTATAAAAAAACAGGATGATCCAAAATGCTGAACTGCCTAAAGTCGAATTCTTTTTTGATGATACGCAAAAACCACAAAAAGATAAAAAGCAACCATTCTTGGCCAGAAATTGGCTAACCACGTTGGGGGATGAGTGAGCCACCACATTGGCCGCTCTTATAACAGCGAGTCCAATTCTTTTTTGCGATTTGCTTATTTGGAAAGAATCAAAACATGGGTTTTTTCTGGGGTTAGGATGTGGGTAATTCATGCATGCGAAGTGCATTAGGATGGGGTAGTTAAAACCATGTACTTATACTGTGCAAGGACGTTTGGGAAGTCCGGTCATTTGTAATATCTGAATTGGTGGGTGGGGAGTAGAATGGGTATATCACCAGCTTCCATTAGCGGCAGGGCTGACCTAAGACCTAGGCCCAAAAGGCCTGGGCCTCAGGGATCCAAGAAACTCAACATTTTAGGGGCACTCCCATAGTTTTTTGGTTTGGGCTTGATTAGGAGTCTTTTTGAGACTAATATACGCAATTTTAAGACCCATTTGGTCTTTGGCCCAAAAAACCTTTAGGGTCCTCTTTTTATAGTGGAAGCTCAACGAGTATCCGATTGTAGACACCCCAATTTGATTATCCGTGAATCCTAAGCAAGAGTCCGGGTGTATCCCCAATGATGAAAAATTACTGACGACGTCGCGAAATTTATTTTATTTAAATCAATGCTTCGATGAACTTGGATTTACCATCCGCCAAGAAAAAGACCAACAAACCCACGCAAATCAATCCATTTGGCCCATTTTAAAAGCCCAACAAATAAGTCCAATCCAAAGCCCATTATAAGGCCCAAAAGAAGCCCAAACACAAGCCCAAGTTTCAGCCCAAATAAAACTGTCGGTGCCAGCACAAAAGATGTCGGCCGCCATGTTTGACTTTTTAAAAAGTAGCGGCCGCCATATTTTTTATAGCGGCCGCCATGTTTGAAAGTAGCGGCCGCCATATTTTTTGCACGGAAATTAGACAAATTCTGCAGATGTAGTATGGGTTTCCATGCTGAATTTACTTGCCTCCCATCCGATTTTGGTTGGGAAATTAGTGCAAGAAGCTTCCATGGTGCCTATAAAAAGGACCTGAAGCCTCTCATTTGAGGACACAACAAAAATCCTCAAGAAAACCTTGCTAGAAAAACCTTTGTTCTTATTGTTCTTCCTTTGTAAAAACCCTTTCCCGAACCCAAAATTCCTTTCCGAAAATCAGCCACGAAAATCCCAAAAATATTAGTCTTAAGCCTACTTTCCAAAATTACCCAAGGCCTTGCCTTTAATCCAAGTTTTTCGAAGCATTAGTTAAATAAAGTGCTTTTCGCGGCGAACGGAGTTCATACTCGCCGAATTCGTGATTTTGAGGGGAGCATCTGGACGTTGATCAAAAGAAGTTCAGTCTTCGCCTATTTTATCTTTTTCGGTAATATTTCTTTCTATAAATCTAGCCTCATGCATCGTTAATTTTATTTATTTCTGCCTTGTTCCCTTTCCCGTATTTGTTTAAATCACTTTAAATTCTCTTTCAAAATCCCATAATTATGAGTAGAGACTAATCATTTTGATTAGGCGGGATGGGTGCATTTTTCAAATAAAACCTTCCCATCCCGTAACTTAGCTCCCGAACCAAGATCACTCTAGTTATGACGGACCGGTTGTCTCGAATTTTGTACGTTGAATTCGGTTACTTGGTTAACCTTAAAATCAAGTGGCGACTCTAACGAACGCGTGTTCTAGTACTTTCAAGGTTTCTCGCGGAGGTCACGGGTGCCCACAGTGGCGACTTTGCTGGGGAGAAACGAGAGCTAGACTCGAAAAAAAAAAAAATATGGGATTTTAAATTTAGTTTTTAAAGTGATTTTCTTGCATTGCACGTGCATCGATGTATGGATAAACCCTGTTCGGCATTATTCGATATCCTGGGCGGACAACCGTACTTGGGCTATGTCGAAGAAGCCAACAAGCCTTTGGCTGTGATAAGTCATAAGTACTGCTTGACCATTGCCTTGCACGATACTTGGCAATGGGAGGTACGCCTGTGACTTTGAGCCAGGGTACCCTTTGAGACTACCAGCCTTTTGCATATAGTGCTCCCTAAAACTATCCAAAATTAGGACAGGAACCTTGTTAGAATTATGTGTCACTACATACCCCATAAACTGTACAGGTTGCCTGTTGAAAATCAGAGGGGACTGTGCCGAAATGATAAGAAAAGAGGAGGAGATTGTCGTTTCTTAATGAGGAGGAGGATCTTCTTTTAAAAAAAAAATGCGGGTTTTCAAAAGTGTCAAAAAAAAAAGAAGAAGGCATTTTTCATTTCTTTTTTAGTCTCTTTTGAATTTTGAGTCACTTTCTAATTCCCCATTATAGTAAAAGAATTTTCGGAAAATTAATACAATCCTAATTTTTAATCCCACAACAAAAAAAAAAGGGGAAATATTCTTTTAAAAAAAAAAAGATTGTCATTTTTCATTCACCATCTCTTTTTACCATTTTTCTTTTCTTTTCTTTTCACCTCCCTTTCTTTTTATTTTTGTATAATAAGAATAACACTTTAAAAAAAAATACAAAATAAAAAAAAAAAGAGAAATAAAAATTAGGATTTTTTTTAAGATTTCTGAAAATTTCTAGAATATATTGGGGATTTATCAAGTACTCAATGGTCATTTTCCTGTTAACCCGTTAATCTTTTTCATCCAGTTCAATCTTTTTTAGAGGAGGAGTTCATTTTTCAATAACAAAACGGCCCTCGAAGGCGTTTCTAGTATAAAAAAAAAAAAAAGGTCTTAGTTTTTATTTTTGACACTTGGCACATTTTCTTGTCAGTTTGCTTGTCACTTTTCGCTGGAAAGAAGGAACACATTCATTTGGGACCGAATCCTTGGTCCAATACCTGATCTAGTTGACATCCCTGTTCCAGATTTTATTCCAATCACCGTTCCAGTTTCTGAACCAGTAATGGCCGAGCGAAATGAGATGGAGGAGATGAGGGCAAACATGCGTGCGATGCAAAAGTCCATCGAAGATATGGGAAACGTGATCAAGACCTTGATAATGCTCATACCGGAAAATCCGTCGCCAAGGAGGGCACCATTGAACAATGAAAGGACAAACCAGCTCAATGAAGAAGATTGGTATGAAGAAGAACCGCAACCAGTCCGACAGAACGTAGAAATCCCTGCTGCCGCACCACAGTCGCCACTGAATGTTGAGCAACCAGCCGCTGATAAGTACAAGACTCTTCAAGATCAAATCGAGGAGTTAAAGCGAACTATCATCCGTTCAAAAGAATCGGGTACCGAGATGGTGGATATGGATAGGCTGTGTCTTTTCCCTACTATCAAGCTGCCGGAGAAGTTCAAAATGCCCGATGTTGGGAAATTTGACGGCACTGGAGATCCGAAAACACACTTAATGAACTATGCCGGAACTTTGATGCCGATGGGGATTGGGCCGCAACAACTGGCACATTTATTCCATCGAACGTTGACTGACACGGCGCTTCAATGGTTCTTGAATTTGGATCCTTTAAAGAAGAACACTTGGGACGACATTGGGCATGCTTTCATCAACCAGTATGCCTATAATGTCCAACTTAAAGTGACCACGAGAAAATTGGATGCTACGAAGATGAACCCCAAAGAAACTTTCACAGACTTTATAACCCGGTGGAGAGCCAAGGCTGCAAAAATGGTTGATCGGCCTAACGAGAAGGAACAAATTAGAATGGTCATCAAGAACGTGATTCCAGAATTTTCCAAGTATTTGGTGACACAACCTTTCTCAAGCTTTGAAAGTCTATTCGAAGCCGGAATCTCAATTGAGGATGGTTTGAACTCGGGGTTGTTGGACAAAGGAGACTCAAGTCAGAGAGGAAAGCGGGTCTACAATGGCAATAGTAACTCTTTGTATGGAAGTGGTAAAGGAAACTTTACTGCCAGTAGTAGCAATTATGTTGGTAACAGCAATCGCACACCTGAAGTCAACAACATTAACAATCAACCCCTTCCCCCTCGCAGAAGAATCTTTAGCCAATTAGGAGTTCCCCTATCAACTGTTTATGAACGCCTTCTCAAAAGAGGCGTCCTAAAACCTTTGGACCCTATGCCAACACCCAACCCTCTTCCACCTCGCTACGACGCTGCCAAATATTGTGCCTTTCACCAAACCCATGGCCATCCCACAGATAATTGCGCCCGTCTCCGTCATGAAATTCAAGACCTCATTGACAACAAATCCATTTCCCCACCCAAAGCCAAACCCAACATTGTCGCCAACCCTATGCCAAACCATAACCAAAACCAGTTTGGAGTCAACCACATAAATACCCATACAATAGCCTTTGACCCTAGCCAATACATTGTCCCAGCCGACCAACCAAAACCCATTTTTCACCTACCCCTAGACACTGTTGTTATCAATATGATTGCTACAACTTCAAAGCATGTAGGTAGCCTTCAAGACATTTGGGCTCTAGACGAAAAAGAAGAACAGGTTGGAGAAATGAGTTGGTGGGCAATTAAGAAGGAATTGGAGGAAGCAACAAAGATATTTGGGATACAAAATTCCAAACAAGTGGTCAATGTCTCAGAAAATTGGGAAGATAAAGTGGTGGCTGGGGAAGAAGAAGAAGATTTGTGGAAACCGGTCGGTAATGAAGAAGTATATGAGTTTGGATGTGGTGACGATTTGTGGAGATCTGAAGACGAGAGTGAAAGTTTTGAAGTTGAGGAAGATTTATGGGCCCCGAAAACTGAAGTAAATCACCTGACAAGAAGTGGTAGACACTACAAGCCGGCCCATCTCGTTGGGGAAGAATCCTCTAAAGCAGCGGTGACAAAAGATGCAAGAGAAGAAGATCTAGGAGATGATGAGGTGCTGAAACAGTTGAAACGGACAGGAGCTAATATCACTTTGTGGCAACTAATTATGGCCTCTCACAAGCACCGACAAGCAGTCTTAAAAGCGTAAAACAAGGTCCCCATTTCCATAGACACCTCGCCCGAGCAAATGGTGGCTATGTTGACCCCTGTAAAGGCGACAAATGCAATCACTTTCACTGATAAAGACCTTCCACCCGAAGGTCATAATCACAACAAGCCACTATATGTGACGGCAAAATGTGCAGGGAAATGGATAGCTGGAGTATTGGTGGATAATGGTTCGGCTTTGAATGTTTGTCCGTTAAGAACTGCTCACTGTTTGGGCCTGAAACACAAGGATTTCTCCCCATCCAATCAAGGAGTCCGAGCGTATGATAACACAAGAAGAGAGGTAGTCGGAGTAATAAAGATCCCAATGGTGATAGGAAAATTGGAAACAGAGGTGCAATTTCAAGTTTTGGAGGTACCGTCATCATTCAATATGCTTTTGGGAAGGCCTTGGTTACACGACCCTGAGGTGATGGATGTTCCATCCACCTTGCGCCAAAAGATCAAACTTGTTAAGGGGGGTGGAATAATCACCATTCTCGGGGAGGCTACAGTCCGAATCCCCACTGAAGATAATGCACCGCTATTGGAAATTATGCACGACGAAGGAGATCTTTTGCTCACCGGATTTTCCTTTGTGGAGTCTCAGGCGGTACATGCTTTGATGGCTGAGGACAATTTCCATCTTAATCCCACCGCTGTTGCCATGATGAAGAAAATGTCATACTTCCCTGGCCTTGGATTGGGACGTCGCTTACAAGGAGTTCCTCAGTTTCCTGACTTCTTAGCAAATGGACACCGTTTTGGGCTTGGCTACAAACCGACACCAGAAGATTGGGCAGAAAAAGCTAAGCAAGATCGAGCACGTGCCAAGGCGAAGAAAGAAGGCAAGCTCTTTGATTTAAAAATGAAGCCTTACCACAAGACTTTGAACTGACAGTTTGTGAAAGAAGGAGAAGACGTGCTTTTTTGTGGATTTGACGAGTCACTTTATGATGAGGAGACTGGGAAGAGGTATTCGGGGTTCGAAATTTTCTTTGGACATCAACTGTCTGATAGTGAGGATGAACCAAATGAGGTGCTGATATTGGCAACAGGTAACGAAGACTGGACTGAAAATCTGGAACAGGCTAACCTAGGTCTTCTCTTTGACCAAGGATTTGATCCCATGAGTGTAAACCAAGATGCTGCTGTGATGATGCTTGGCACCGAAGATTATGTGGATTACTCCAACTTTATAGTGGATGCCGTAGGAGATTATAAAAATTGGACTTTTGATGTAATTGATAATAATGATGAGTATGAGTCCAAGTTTGAGTCTCCCTTTCAATTTCTTGTTGAGTCTGTCGGGCATGTGCCAGTTGGCAAACCCAAGTATTTTTTTTCTTTTGAATTTGAGTCTCAGTTTGTAACCGAAATTTCCGATATCAATGAAATAAATCCAGACTTAGATTATTTTGTTGTGCCAGAAATAAATTTTATTGATCCTGAAGAATCTTTTGAAATTGAAGAGGATATTCCTCAAGAACTAATACTTTTTCTTAAAAAAGAGGAAGAAAGGCATGCTCGTCCTATCATGGATGAAGTTGTTTCAATAAATTTTGGTACTGAAAAGGATCCTCGCATGGTTCAGATTGGTTCCACGTTGTCTCCCGAGGAACGTGAACGCTTGGTTAAGTTATTGGAAGAGTTCAAGGATGTCTTTGCATGGTCCTATGAAGATATGCCTGGAATCGATCCTGAGATTGTTGAACACAAGATCCCGTTGTTTCCCGATGCCAAGCCTGTCAACCAAAAGCTGAGGAAAATCAGACCAGATTGGGCGTTGAAAATCAAAGAAGAAGTTACTAGTCAAATCAATGCGGGTTTTCTAATGGTGACCGAGTATCCAACTTGGGTTGCCAATATTGTGCCTGTGCCCAAGAAAGATGGTAAGATCAGAGTGTGCATTGATTTTAGAGATCTAAACAAAGCTAGCCCGAAGGACGACTTCCCCTTGCCTCATATTGACGTTCTTGTTGATAACACAGCGGGGCATGGTTTGCTTTCGTTCATGGATGGGTATGCTGGGTATAATCAGATTTTATTGGCACCGGAGGATAGAGAGAAGACAACTTTCACGACGCCGTGGGGAACTTACTGCTATCGGGTCATGCCGTTTGGATTGAAGAATGCCGGAGCAACTTATCAACGAGCTGCCACAACTTTATTACACGACATGATTCATAAGGAAGTGGAGGTGTATGTTGATGATATGATCGTAAAATCCAAAGATAGAGAAGGGCACAACGGAGCTTTGAGGAAATTCTTTGAGCGGATAAGGAAGTACAGGATGAGGTTAAACCCTAAGAAATGCACATTCGGAGTCACTGCGGGCAAAATGTTGGGTTTCATGATCACTACCCGAGGAATTGAAGTGGACCCCTCAAAAATCAAAGCCATAGTTGAAATGCCAACACCGAAGTCGGAGAAGGATGTTCGAAGCTTTCTGGGAAAAATTCAGTTCATAAGTCGTTTCATCGCTAAGCTCACGACGACTTGTGAACCATTATTCCGCTTGCTCAAGAAAGAAACTAAATTTCAATGGACTGATCGTTGTCAAATGGCTTTTGATGAAATTCGACGCTACCTCCAAAATCCGCCGATTCTGTCACCTCCTGAACCGGAAAAGCCACTAATCCTCTATTTGTCAGTGACTCATTCGGCGATGGGATGCTTATTGGCACAAGAAGGGGAAACAAAATCTGAGAAAGCCATTTATTATTTGAGCAAGAAGATGGTGGATTGTGAGGAACGGTACACGGCCTTGGAAAAGACATGTTGGGCTTTGGTATGGGCCACTAAAAAGTTAAGGCACTACATGCTTGCACACTCAGTGATGCTGATTTCTCGAATGGACCCACTTATGTATCTATTTGAGAAACCAGCACTCACTGGGAAACTAGCGAGGTGGTTGCTCTTATTGGCCGAATTAGACCTCAAATATGTAACAAGGAAGTCTGTCAAGGGGAGAGCTGTCGCAGAATTCTTAGCCGATCACCCAGTAAAAGGAGGAGAAGACGCAGAGTTCGAGTTTCCAGATGAGGACCTTATGACACTATCAAGCGATGTTTGGATTTTGTATTTTGACGGGGCGTCAAACCAAAATGGGTTTGGAATTGGCATTCTGCTGATTTCACCTGACGAATCCCATGTCCCGTTATCATACAAACTAAATTTCGAAGTGACAAACAACCAGGCAGAATATGAAGCATGTGTAGTCGGGATGGAAGCAGCATTGGAATTGGGTGTAAAAAAACTGGAAGTTATTGGGGATTCGGCTTTGGTGATATTCAAGCTAAGGGAGATTGGAAGGTAAAGGAAGAGAAGTTGATGCCTTACTTTCAATACTTGGAAGAATTGGCTTTGAAGTTTGAGATGTTGACGTTTACGCATATGCCACGGCTTAAAAATCAGTTCGCGGATGCACTCGCTACCTTGGCGTCAATGATAAAAATACCTCTCGGGGTAAAAATGAGACCTTTGGTAATCGAGCAACGCGATATTCCAATATATGAGATGATAGCCACCGTTGAGGATGTGACATTGGGATTACCATGGTATCATGATATTTGGAACTTTGTGGAGAAAGGAGAGTACCCTGATGAAGCTGGCAAGAAGGATAAGACTGCACTACGGAAGCTATCGGCGAATTTCATAATCGGTGGAGGAAAGTTGTACCGGCGATCCTATGATGGTGTGCACAAGCTATGTGTTGATGAAAGGGAAAGCAAGCAAATAATGAAAGACATCCATGCTGGAGTTTGTGGTCCTCACATGAATGGTATCATGCTGGCGAAGAAAATACTGAGGCAGGGGTACTTTTGGTCTACTATGGAGACGGACTGTGTGGAATTTGTAAGAAGGTGTCACAAATGCCAAATTCATGGTAACCTCATGCATGTTCCACCATCTGAACTCCATAATATGACCACTCCTTGGCCGTTCTCAGTATGGGGCATTGATATCATTGGAGCGATCAAGCCGAAAGGGTCAAACGAGCATCAATACATTTTGGTAGCTATTGATTATTTCACTAAATGGGTGGAGGCTGAGTCATACGCTACTTTGACGGCTTTTGAGGTTGCCCGTTTCATTGAACGAAACATCATTTGTCGGTATGGAGTTCCACACGAGATTGTATCTGATCAGGGCACGCATTTCAAGAAAGAGGTTATGGAATTATTGGAAGATTACAAGATTCAGATTCATAACTCTTCAACTTATCGACCACAAACCAACGGGGCTGTGGAGGCTGCTAACAAGAGCGTGAAAACCATCATAAGGAAGACCACCGAGAAAAGCAGGGGCTGGCCAAAACAATTACCTTTTGCTCTGTGGGGCTACCGGACATCAATCCGCACGCCAACTGGGGCAACCCCTTATGCCTTGGTGTATGGAATGGAGTCTGTGTTGCCAATTGAGTTAGAAGTGCCGTCGCTAAGAATATTAGCCGAGTGTGGGTTAGAAGAAACTGAATGGGTCGACGGGAGATTCGAAGAGTTAATGTTATTTGATGAACGTCGTTTGAAAGCACTGTATCATGTTCAAGGGTATCAGCGGCGAATTGCAAGGGCATTTAACAAGAAAGTCAAGCCGCGGAACTTAAAGAGCGGTGATTTGGTGCTCAAGGAGATCAGGGCTCCCATCCATGATCCACGTGGAAAATTCAAGCCAAATTGGGCCGGGCCTTACATCATCAAAGACATCTTGGCCGGAGGAGCAGTGCGTATAATGGATTTAGACGGCAATGAATTCAGCAACGTGACCAACTTGGACCAATTAAAGAAATACTACCCTTGAGAGAGCTCGCTAGGTCGAAAACCGCAAGGGCGGGCGACCTAGGCAAAAATTAGAGCATAAAAATAAAAATAAAAATAAAAATAAAACCCGCTAGGTTCGAAAACCCTCACGGGCAACCTAGGCAAAATTTAGGGTTCAAAAAAAAAAAAAAAAAGGGGGGGCTCGCTAGACCTGAAACCCGAAAGGGAGGTACTAGGCAAAAGGTAGAGCATAAAAAGGAAAGTGTCAATACCCGAGTGAACCTGAACCTGTTTTCTTCGTTTTTGGTCCATGGCCGTTCATTTCTCAACCTGTGTCGTTAAAGTTTCATTGTACGCTACTTAAGGCCTTGTGCAAAGGTGGAGCAGTTGATCATGTGGAAATTATCAAGAACCTTGCAAAAGGGTACTTTTCAGTACCAAGTTTTATTGATGCCTGAATTCATACATAACAGGATGAAACATGCCTCTCAAACAAGAGATTCTCAAATTATTTCAAAAGAAACTAAGGAACAAGCTTTTATTCTGGTACAATGAGATAATGAATGTCTAGGTCCTCTTTCTTTTTATCTTGCGTTCTTTGTCTACCCTTTCTTTTATATCTTTGTCTAGCCACTTCACATATCTTTTCTTCAAACTGGTGTCGAATGCATTTTGTGCTGCTAGCTTCTGACGGAATGGCCAAGACCTTTGGTATTGTATGAGTGTCTGTGCGTTGCAAGAAGGATCAAAAGGGACCTCTGACTCTGTGGGAGGCAAGCCCTGCTCGTTACCAAACTGCAGCAGAAAACGGCATGGAATATAGAAAGTGAAACCTGTTAAGCCTGCAATCCCAACCACCTGGAAGTTCATGTTCTTCACGGTCATGTCAGGGAGATCAATCCAATCACAGCGCCAGTTGATGTCGCTTGCTTTCAATGTGCAAAACCATTGGCTCCAACCCTCTATGGTGTTTTGATATTTGAATATCTCCCGGCTCTGGTAGCATCTCGCCTCATACTTTGGAGGCCTTTCGGGTTTTGCTATGAGTTTGACCTTCTCGAAAAGCCACAGCTGCAAAATTCATGTGAAAGAGAGAAAATGATTGAGTGAACCAAATAATTGTGATGTTTTCCCAGCTACTGGTATCCCACTTTGATAAAGCCTTTCCCTTTTTAATATTCTTGCCAACCTTTTTCTTACCTGAGCCATTTCCACTTTCCTTGTTGACAATCCTTTCTGAGCAATTTTCCTCTCCTGTACCATTCCCGTGTTATATCCAACCATTTTCTCTCCCCTATCATTTTCTCACCGACTTCTCGTGTCACAAGTAAACCAGAACTCACATCGAAGTCATGCTCATCCAGCTCACAAATATGATCAGAACTCAAATAGGAGTCATTCTCATCCTACTTATCAATTGTAGCGAAGACAAAATTTTTGAAAACTGAGCTATGGTTTTCTTTGAAATATAAGCCTTGCTTGGAAAACCAGAAAAGAAAATCTTAAAGTTACAGCATCCACTATTTTGATCGGAGTTTGATGTTACAAATATGTAAAAAGAGAGCTCGAGCCAAGCATCATCATACCTATCATCTATCATTGTGCCGTGAACAAGCAAACAGAACAAAACAAATCAAAAACAAAAATTAAAAATTAAAAGGCCGCGGATGATTTTTCTTTTCTGGACTAGAAGCTCAAGGCCTATGTCTTTATTTTCATCCTCACCCTCCACCTCTGCCTCCTCCTCACCCTCCTGCTCATCCACCTCTACCTCCTCCTCACCCTCCTGCTCATCGTCATCATCCTCATCATTGTCATGGCTAGAAGAGCTGCAAGCAGTGGAACTTGGGGCATGCTTAACAGAGGTACCCCAGTCCAACTGAAACATCCCTGCCACAAAAGAGAGGGTATCTACAAATGTTTCATTTGTCCTAGGACTTTCTAGGACACGTTTGATTCATCAGAATCCTATTTCAGCCTATTTTTGTTTTGGATGCTCATATTGAATTCGTGCAAATTAAAATTTGGAGTTTTCCATGTTTTCAATAAACAAGGGCAAATATTTATAAAAACGGATTATCCGTTCATTCTTGCATATATTGCATCATTTGTTACATTCTTGAAAAAAAAAAAAAAAAAAACAGAGAAAGGGGGCAACTGCTTAGAGTTCGTCGGACCAAGAAGCTTCATTCCAGAAACAGGGGCAACCATTTAGAGTTCGTCGGACCAAGAAGTTTCACTCCTCTGTACCGACCGTCGGCTCCCAGGATCGTAAATCTCCATCGCCACACACCAAAGGGCGCAAAAGATGTAAAAGCCGTACGCGATGAACCTTGGGTCAGTGACCAAACCAAACCATGGAGGATCCCGGAATGTCAGAATGACACCGGAAGCGATTAGGAAGAGAGGGACAAAGAGGAGCCAGAACTCGGACGCATCGTCCGTAAACATTTTCACTGGTTGGAATCTCAGTGAGCCGTACGTCCCCTTTTATTGAGAAACAGAGTTGTACAAAGGAAGGAAGAATTGATTTCTCGTCCGGACGCAAATTTAACGCTGCGACACTCAAAACCCTAGGGTTTCGTCATTTGGGCCAGCTTTGAGCCTCAGAAAAATTTATTTGGGTTGAGACCCGATCTCAGTTAAATTTGAAAAATCCACTCAGGCTGAGGCCCAATCTTGTTTGAATCTGAAAATTTTGTTTGGGCTGAGGCCCAATCTTGTTTGAATTTGAGAAATTCATTTGGGCCGAGGTCCAATTTTGTTTAAAAAAATATTTTCGATCCACCAAAGACCCAATAAAGCCAATGGTGTTTGTATTGATGCATTTCACCACGGGCCAGGAAAACCCAAGGCATGATTTTACCATGGACCAGAAAAATCCATGGTGAACTTTGTGATTTTACCAACGGCCCAGTAAAGCCAATGGTGTTGAATTGAATGTTTTCGCCATGGGCCAAGAAAACCCAAGGCAAGATGGGCCAGGAAAACCCATTATTGAATTTTGTTGTTGCCACGGGTCAGGAAAACCCAAGGCTTGATTCTATGGGCCGGAAAAACCCAATGAATTGTTTGATGATTTTAAAAACGCCCCATGTGAACTACGTTTGGTCTGATCCCTACAACGGGGTACGTAGGCAGCTTGCAAGCACGACCACTTGTTTTGATTGATTTTACTGAGTTTTGCGCTTAGAAAACACGGATAAACAACTGGGTTTGTCTCTTTATCTTTGACATTCACTCGTATCCCGCAATGATAACTGAGTGCTGTCAAAGAGGGGCAACTGTAGACACCCCAATTTGATTATCCGTGAATCCTAAGCAAGAGTCCGGGTGTATCCCCAATGATGAAAAATTACTGACGACGTCACGAAATTTATTTTATTTAAATCAATGCTTCGATGAACTTGGATTTACCATCCGCCAAGAAAAAGACCAACAAACCCACGCAAATCAATCCATTTGGCCCATTTTAAAAGCCCAACAAATAAGTCCAATCCAAAGCCCATTATAAGGCCCAAAAGAAGCCCAAACACAAGCCCAAGTTTCAGCCCAAATAAAACTGTCGGTGCCAGCACAAAAGATGTCGGCCGCCATGTTTGACTTTTTAAAAAGTAGCGGCCGCCATATTTTTTATAGCGGCCGCCATGTTTGAAAGTAGCGGCCGCCATATTTTTTGCACGAAAATTAGACAAATTCTGCAGATGTAGTATGGGTTTCCATGCTGAATTTACTTGCCTCCCATCCGATTTTGGTTGGGAAATTAGTGCAAGAAGCTTCCATGGTGCCTATAAAAAGGACCTTAAGCCTCTCATTTGAGGACACAACAAAAATCCTCAAGAAAACCTTGCTAGAAAAACCTTTGTTCTTATTGTTCTTCCTTTGTAAAACCCCTTTCCCGAACCCAAAATTCCTTTCCGAAAATCAGCCACGAAAATCCCAAAAATATTAGTCTTAAGCCTACTTTCCAAAATTACCCAAGGCCTTGCCTTTAATCCAAGTTTTCGAAGCATTAGTTAAATAAAGTGCTTTTCGCGGCGAACGGAGTTCATACTCGCCGAATTTGTGATTTTGAGGGGAGCATCTGGACGTTGATCAAAAGAAGTTCAGTCTTCGCCTATTTTATCTTTTTCGGTAATATTTCTTTCTATAAATCTAGCCTCATGCATCGTTAATTTTATTTATTTCTGCCTTGTTCCCTTTCCCGTATTTGTTTAAATCACTTTAAATTCTCTTTCAAAATCCCATAATTATTAGTAGAGACTAATCATTTTGATTAGGCGGGATGGGTGCATTTTTCAAATAAAACCTTCCCATCCCGTAACTTAGCTCCCGAACCAAGATCACTCTGGTTATGACGGACCGGTTGTCTCGAATTTTGTACGTTGAATTCGGTTGCTTGGTTAACCTTAAAATCAAGTGGCGACTCTAACGAACGCGTGTTCTAGTACTTTCAAGGTTTCTCGTGGAGGTCACGGGTGCCCACACCGATGTGGGACTAAAGGGGGCAGTGCAAGTTTCAATTCTATGAGAGCATGCAACAGATTCTTTTGTTTAAGAAAGTATGTCAAGGTCCTGAGATAGGAAATAGAAAAAGAAGCCATAGAAATGGAAGAATATCAATTCTCATTCCACAGTTAACCACGTAGCCTACCTCAGTACTCGAAATTATACAAACAATCAAAGACTTCAAACCAATTTACCCAATGAAGCCATAAAGGCTGTGTTAGAAAGTTACCCACAAGCTAGATAATTTCTACGGGATTAACAAAATGCATCGAGACAGTCCTTTACATGAACAACTCAATTTAAAGAACATAAGTATGGATGTAAGTTTGAATCACTTCACTGGAGAAAAATCATCAGGACTTCAGATCCGCTATCCGCCTATCCCCCTTTGGTGTCTTACCCCTCCACAGTTGCCACGTGGCACACTAAAAAAACCTTTTTGGTCTATTAAATCATTTCTCCGTTAAAACCCATTTCCGTTAGAACCCTTTAGTCTCCTTTTCACCTCCTTTTTTGGGGAAAAAAAAAAAAAGAAGGCACATGACTTTCCTTTGAAAAGGGCTCGAGGTTTACCTCTTCATTGGGTTGGATGCTGATTTTTCACTTCTCAACCCCATTCAAAAAGAAAAAAAAAAGAAAAGAAAAGATTTTTTAGTGTGCCACGTGAAGCCGCAGAAGTTTTCCCAGCCGCCGGCTATCTAATCGAAGGACATGTTGGGTTGGATGCTGATTACCTCTCTGTTTCTCCAGCATTGGATTTGATGGGTTTGGTGGTGGGCGACGATGCCACAAAGGGCGGGGGAGTCGCAGACTATGGCAACGGGTGGTGGTGGTGCCACTGAGGGTGTGGACTGGGGGTGAGAGGGTGAGGATTATTGAAGTGATGGCAGCCGTTGTAGTCATCTAAGTGAGTGAGAATTTACGACGGTGAGTCTGCCCTACATTGAGAGAGAGAGAGAGAGAGAGAGAGAGAGAGAGAGAGAGAGAGAGAGAAGGAGACTAAAGGGTTCTAACGGAGAAAGAATTTAATAGACTAAAAGGTTTTTTTTTTAGTGTGCCACGCAGGACACCAAAGAGGGACAACGGATCTGGAGTGGTCACAATGTTTGGAACCTTGTTTGGAATTTGGACCTCTCCGAGTGAATCAAAGTTTTCATATGAAAATGCATTGCGGTATTCTTTCTATCGAAAGCAACCTAGCAATTCGTATGGGTCATATCTATCCTCTTTGCCCACTTTGTGATAGCAAGGAAGAGTTGAGCACCCTTTTTTGCAAATGTCGGTGTTGCGTCGGTGTCGCGCAATGTCTAGGGTGCCAGTAATTTCACGACTTCTTGTTTGGCTATTAATGAGAATCTTAACTTCAAAGATTGGTTAATGTACTGGATTAATTATCAACTTGTCTCTTCAGCTATCGATAGAGGAAAGTTCTACTCCTTCATTGATATCCTTTGGCCAAGTTTGAACGAGTTTAAAGTTTCACCGAGCTACAGGCGATCAACACCTTTGGTAGATCCTGCGAACAACATTAGGGATGACAAATGGGGCGGGTTTCGCAATATGCATTCATTCTCCCTCCAGATCTCCAATGGAAAATAATTTTGGTCCACATTTTCGTACTAGATGGGGAATAGACATTAATACATTTCATAGGGGTGGATTTTATTTGTAGTACTGGGCAAGGATTCACTCTAATCTCCCTTGTGAAAAATGTGCAAACGTGACCAATTGGGCTTACTCCAAATGTATTGTTAGATTTTTATAAATTTAAGGGGGTGTTTAACACCTAATTTTTTGCATTTTCATTTTCTATTTTTTAGCCTTCGATTGTTTGGGTGTTCTTCACCAAAACTCATTATGAGATAATTAGTTTTCCGTTTTGATATCTAGAGAGGAGAAGCCAAAAGTAGGTTGAGAAGAGCTTCTTGACTTCTTCCCATTTTGGTTAACAAAAACTACTCTTGATGCAAAATGCATTATGCACATTTACCCCAAACACTTTACCAGATTTAATATACATTTTGACCTTAATTCAAAAATCCAAAGCGTTGAAAATGAAAAGCTGAAAATGAGCCTCCCAAACACCCCTAAAAGTTATCGGAAAGTAGAAAATACAGTTTCTTCCTAGAGACCAATAAAACCCGTTCCAAACTTATCATGTATTATTGCGATGGAATACTTATTTACAGGACTACAAATAAACATGAAGCAACAAATCAATTGAAATATTTGAGTAACCAAAATAAACACGATGTGTTAATTTTCATAGATTATGCACAACGCTAAAGAATAATTTTTATGTTAAAATAAAACTAGCATGAACCCGTGCTATGAATAGAGACATGAATTAAAATGATGTGCACATAAATGCATGGGATAAATTGTCGCAACTAAGTTCCTCCTCATGTCGCATCCAAGTTCCTTCTCACGAAAATATAAAACGATTTGATCCTGCAATTGTAGACACCCCAATTTTGATTATCCATGAATTCTAAGCAGAAGTCCGAATGCGTCCCCAATGATGAAAATTGTTAACGACGTCGTGAAATTTATTTTATTTAGTTAATGCTTCGATTAATTAGATTTGTCTATTTGCCTAAGCCTTTAAGCCCCCTTGAGGATTTCCAAGCCCAATAACTGGTCATAAACCCACATATAAACCAAGACCCAAGAGAAGCTCACAATAGGCCCAAACAAAATCCCAAGACTCGGCCTAGAATCCAAAAGTGTTGGCCAGAAACTTTATCTTCTCTAAAAGTGGTGGCCAGAAACTTTTTCTTAAAAAGTGGTGGCCAGAAACTTTATCTTCTTAAAAAGTGGTGGCCAGATACTTTGATTAAGACAAACATGGTGGCCACCAACTTTTTTTCCATAAAATAGACAACTCCTGCAAATCAAGCATGGGCTTGGCAGGTACTTTCAATGGCTTTTCTCAATCGATTTCTGCTGAGAATTTAAGTGGAGAAGCTTCTCTTAAGCCTATAAATAAGACCCTAGTTCAAAGGGAAAAGGACACAAAAAAATTTCACATCAAATCTCTCTAAAAAAATCCATAAGAAAAGTCTCTTTTCTAACATCCCAAGCCTTGCTATTGTATCCCTCTTTTCCAGTACACTCTTCTTACAAATTAGCCACGAAACTCCCATAAGTCTTAGTCCATATTACCAAAAGTTAGATCTTTATAAACCAAGAAAATCCAAAAAAAAAAAAATTTGTTGTTTGCCACCCTTCCGAACTACCCGATATCCTTTCTCTAATATGATTTTTCGAAGCATTAATTAATTAAAGTGCTTTCCGCAGCGAACTGAGTTATGCTCGCAGATTTCGTAATTTTGAGGGGAGCATCCGGACGTTGATAAAAAAAGTTCAATCTTTGCCCTTTTATTAATTTTTGGTAATGTTTCATTTCTCTAAATCTAGCCTCATGCATTGTTAACTTTATTTATTTTTCCTTGTTCCCTTTCCCGTAATTGTCTAAATCATTTTAATGACTCTTTTAAAATCCATAACTATGAGTAGAGACTAATCATTTTGATTAGGCGGGATGGGTGCATTTTTCAAATAAAACCTTCCCATCCCGTAACTTAGCTCCCGAACCAAGATCACTCTGGTTATGACGGACCGGTTGCCTCGAATGTTGTACGTTGAATTCGGTTGCTTGGTTGACCTCAAAATCAAGTGGCGACTCTAACAAACGCGCATTCTAGTAATTTCAAGGTTTCTCGCGGAGGTCACGGGTGCCCATAGCGATAAATATAAATTTTTATCAAACAAATTTGTCTTTATTTTAAAGTGTGAACATTCATAAACAAACATATAGAAAAAATAATTCAAGCAAATAAAATTGTCATTATGAGTTCCAGAATGCCTTAAAAAATAAAAGATTAGTCACGAAGACCCCGTTGATCCTGTGTCATTCCTCGACATTCCTACATATATAAGATTAAAAAATAATTAAATTCATGACATATTAAAGCAGCCGTTAGTTCATGACGTAGAATAAGGACAGATGTATTTATTACATTTGAGAAGGTGCAAACATTCTTCTGACCAATCTACTTTTAACACGAATGCCACCACAAGAGTACATTGTTCATGACATAGTGGTTTTGGGGCAGGTATGATGAATATGTATGTGCGATCATGATATTGAGAAATATACTTTCTTAGCGTGTTGACCCCATTATCCTGTTAAAACATTACAAAGTATATAAGGTGATGTAGTTATGCACTGCAATTTTCATGCTAGCACTGGTATTTTATCTCTGACATCATCTTTTTCAAATAGGATGGTACACATCGTAAGAATTCTGCCTTTGTGTCCTTTAGCAGAATCTCCATTGAGCTAGTAGAGTCTTTCACCATCATCTTAACGTTATACCTAAAAATTTATGCAATCAATTTAAACAATCTGAATATATTACCATGTGCTTTGCAATACTCTTTTAAATAATATGAACACTTGGTTATTGTATGGACATCCTCTTGTCCAAATCGATTACAAAGAAAATGACTGTACTGATCCTCAACTATTTGAAAAAATGTCTTGCACAAATTAACTCATAAGTGTTCAACGTCTATTTTCTCGATGTGTCCAATGATGCGAAAATATTGAACCTACACAAATTTGGAAAACTTTGAGGTGCAAGTATATAATGAAACAAAACTATTAACCACAAAATCGAACCCGAAAAAATCTTACGTTGGGCATAGACGCAAATTCCTTTATGTGGATCCTTTTGGCATTTGATATTAACAATGACTGGTAAATTGAAAATCCATTCGCACAATTCCACACAACCAACTTCTTTACGCACCTGTTATCGGCAAGCCTAGATTAAGAGGTTGGATTGTTTGTCTTATTGACAATAATAGTACATAAGAATGATATTCATCTCAACTCTCTGTTGTAGATTGAGTGTCAAACATATTAGAATGATTTTTTCCATATATTATGGGTCAACATGTAAGAATGATCAATATATATTTAACTTACCATCCACGATGGCCTGTAGTACGTACTTAGGTGGTTAACATATAATTTGCTTACCATCCATGTCTTGAGTTGTGGACCTAGAAGACAAAATAGTAAATAAATTCTAATTGATTATTTCCAATAATGTTTAAAAAATAGTAGGTATTATAATCACATACCATGAAAATCATAAACCTTCAACCCCGTAGCAAATAAAACATTATTACTTAGCAGACCATCAAGTAGATGTATCCCATCTCTTGTTGCAAGATCATTCCATAAAGTAAGTCGAACGAATGTCATACTCTTTACAAATTTTTTTTTATAGAGAACAAAGGTTAAATACAAATCTTATGAACTTATTTAATAAACATATTAGTTAGAGAAATTTAATTAGGCATCCTCTTTCAATATTATCCTTAGGATGCCACCCTATGACATTTGAATCTTTATGATTTCATCCTGAAATTTGAATTTGGACCATTGTGCCCCTATTATGTATTTTAGTAGTATATTATGTAATAGTAATTTATATTTCTGGAAATATTCACGTCCTATTTTGGTATTTCCACGTAATAATGTATTAATTACATTTCCGTAATAAGTTTGGTATTTCCACAATTCCACGTACAAGGTTATTCCTAAATGTGGGCATTCCCCATAACTGTTTCAAAGAACATTATGCGGGCATTTATCACGTAATAAGTTTTGTCAAAGAACATTTCCCATAACTGTTTCAACTTATTCCTAAATGGGGGCATTTATCACATCCCTAAATGGGCGGATTTGTCCCATAACTGTTTCAATCTAATTCTCTCTATCTGTGTGTGTGTGTGTGTGTGTGTGTGTGATCAAGCAAAAAAACGTAGAAGTTTTCATGTTTTGGGTTTTGTGGATGATGATGGGAAGGGAATATACCCACAAGGCCATAAAGATGGTGATCCAGATCTACACGAAGACGGCAATTTGAGGATGAATTTTTGCATGCCTCCTTGGTTGCCTATGACCTCATACTGGTATTCAATTTGAAAGAACAGTAATGACGACATGGACGAGGCCTCAATTTGGTATGTGTTGTCCGTTGGGTTGGTGATAGGGACCAGAGCAAGTATTTTTTGAACCAAAGGTTTGTGAGTTTTGATGTTTTGTGAGATTTGTTGTGGATTTGTATAGGGAGTATTTTTTTTTCCCGGGACAAAAGATTTGTGGTTTTCATGATTCATTTACATATTCGGTACAGAAAAAATGATTCTTCAATAAACCATGTGTCCCATTTTTTATTTTTTTTTTAACATGGTTCATTGATTTACCATATTGGTGGATTAGGTACAACAAAAATGGGTGGTTGTATATGGTACAAGAAATTATATTTTTCGCTTACATTTAATCCTCATCAATTTTGATCAATGGTGGTTTTTTTTTTTGTTTGTTGAGAATTTGGTTATTTCATATAATAAATATGGTCCATTGATCCATCATATTGGTGGAAAATCAATAAACCATGTTCCCATGTCTTTTAAAAAATAAGTTATTGATCAGTGAACATGGTTCATTGATCCACCATATTGATAGATTTGATACAATAAAAATGAAAAATCAATAAACCATGTTCATGCAATGATCACGGTTATCGATTCGCTACATTCGGGATTCGATCGTGGTTAATTTGTTTACCATATTCGATGATTGATACAATGAACATGATTTATTAATTTATCATTTTTTTGTATTTGTTGTTATGAGGAATTTTTGGTGGTTTTTTTGGTCCTTTTGTGCTTTGTTTATTAATTTATCGCATTTTCAATTTTTTTTTGATATTTTAGGGGTGAGATTCTATGAGAAGATTAGGAGAGAAAACTATAAGATTAGAAAGAGATTTTTCAAGATAGGAGAGAGAGTTTGAGATAAATTAGGAAAGATTAGGAGAGAGAAATTTCAGGAGAGTAGGAGAGAATTATTAGGAAAATCAGGAGAGAAATATTAGGAAAATTAGGTGAGAGAAAGGGTATTTTGGGGTTTATTTGAATTCTCGGATGGAATCATAAGTATTCAAATCTCATAGGATTGAATCATAATGATTTTTTTTTTTGTACAAGATGCCTAATTAACTCTCCCTATTAGTTATAACATTATTGTGGACGGCCCACGGAGATCGGTTCGGTTTCGCGTTTGAAAAGATTGAAGATTGTTAGAGTCGCCACCCGGATTTGAGGTCTGAACCCGAGAAACCGATTAAAAATATGACTCGTTTGCCCATTTGAAAAAGATTTCACTGATCATAGCGGAACCAAAGATTTCTCGGATTCGGGGGTTTGGTTACTAGAGGGGAAGGTTTTACGGCACCCCTCTCGCCCGGTCCGTGAACCGGTCTCTACTCAATGTTTTGTAGGATTTTGAAAATGTTTGAAATTCTACTCTAAACACGAAAATGGGAATTGGGGATAGAAATCACGTAGATGGTGAGAAAATGCAAGATGCAAATCTAATGTGGATACTTGTGCGCGTGGTTTACATGAGAATGACAATAACAAAGAAGAATTACGACGAATATTTACAGAGGTAGACAACAACAGATACTATACAACAACTCAAGAAATCATGGATGTAAAACTTGATAAACTAGCTTACAATCTGGATTCCAGAACAGGGGTTGAGCGCTCAACAGCAATGACTTGAGCGCTCAACCTTTCAAAAGCCAGTTTGAGCGCTCAAGGCTTATGGATTGAGCGCTCAAACCACTTTCTAACATCTGTGAATTCAAACCCCTTTCATCACTTCTTTACTCATTCTTTACAAGATCAAAACATTAATAAAATATTTTTCATGGAAAATCAGTCAGGTTGATCTCTTTAGAACGATGAAAAGAAGAAAATATTTGAGAATGGAATAAAGAAGGGGATCCAAATCATAGCACAGCAATAATAACTCACACACACCCCCCCCCCCCCCCCCCCAGTTAATTTCCAGCAACAATTTATAAGAGCAAAGTGTAAGAATCAAAACTGCTCAAGAACAGCTTGAGCGCTCAAGCCATGATCTGGCTTTCTGGTTTTTGACCTTCAAATGAGCTTTTGACATTTCATTATAATCACAAAATATGTAATCTGAAGATTTATGAGATTGAACAGTCTCTATTTTACACTAAAATATGAGATTTTCAAAGGTTTTAATGCTTGATCATCATAAAATAGTTAATCTACACTCATGCAAGTGATTTCAAGGTAAAACAAGTTGTTTTGAGAGCTACATGAGTATAAGTAACTGTTAAATAATGATCAAAGCCAAAAGAAAGTTCAAGACTTATCAAAACAAAAACTACTCAGAACTGGGTTTGAGCGCTCAAGGCCTGAGGCTTGAGCGCTCAACCCCTGTTGAAACTGCAAATTTCGAAAATGGTTTTGAACAACTTTTAGACCCTTTTGTGAGTTCAAAACAAGTATAAGGAACTTATTTGAACTCACTGGCCTCCCTCAAGAGGATCAAAACAGTGAGTTACCACTTGTTTAACTACCTTTTGGAAATGATTACAACTTGAACTTGATTTTGGACTTGGTGATGGAAGATTGTGGATGTTTTTACTGGTATTGTGGATGGATGAGACAATGTATGTGGTTGATTGAAGATTGAGGTCAAATTTTTGATGCTTGGTGGATGGTTTTTGCAAATGGTTTTTATGGAGGTGAGTGGTTTTGTAGAGAGAGAGTGAGAGAACAGTTTCTGGATGATTTTTCAGCTGGAGTGTGAGAATTGGTAACCCCACAACCAGAGGTCATGGTTGGTTTAAATAGAGTGAGTGGGAGGGAAGTGTAGAGAGAGAGTGAGTGGGTTTTGTATTTGGGATGGGTTAGGGGTAGATTTAGGAGTAGATTTAGAGTGTATTATACGTATGAAGATCGTATAAGATCACCCTAGACGCTTCCATGCAGAAAATCTCATGATGAGATACTCTGCAGATTCCTGACTGGCTCAGAGTTGACGCTCAAAGCTGTAGGCTTGAGCGCTCAATGTGCTCCTCGGGGGTTTGAGCGCTTAAGGGCTCAAGCTTGAGCGCTCAAGGCTCTTGGTGGCAAGTTGATCGTTTGGTTTGGTTCAACAATGCTTGGGTTGGTTTGGGTTAATTGGTGATGTTTAGTTGTTTTTAAACAAGTTCAAGCCATTTTCACACGTTTCGGGTAGTCATGATTGATCCGTTTCATCATCAGGAATGCTCGAGCATATCCCGGGTTCAAAATCGGGGTGTCTACAATTATACCTTCGATCAAGCAACACAACATCTCTAAACATATATTGATTTGTAATTCGACCTTCAGTGATGTTAACAACCAATCCAACCACATCTGCATAATAGCACTGATATTAATCTTTAAAAAAAGTGAAATATGCAGAAAATTCAAATTTAGTGTACAATTCTTTACTCATGCTTGCAATGTACTTTGCAAGTAATATAGTCAAAAAACAACATACCTATTAGTTGCTCATCTTGATTAAGGAATCTTTGGATCTCTAATAATCTTACATAGAAATCCCAATATGGAGGGATCTTATCACATCGGAAAACTACGTGTTCAACTCTCGTATCTTCATTGAAAAACATCTTGTAGTGATATGGTACACAATTAAACTTCGCTTTAGCTGGTAAAATGTCGACTCCCCTAAAAAAATAGACCCTTCCTTTGTAAAGATGCACTTTAAAATAGTCTACTTCTTCAGGTCCTACAATTGCTTCCATAGCATCACCCTAAAGAAGAAAAGTGCATAAATCACAAACATTGAAATATCATACTCCCTTCGTCCCTTTTTAAGTGATCCACTTGGGAAACATGTATTTTTGCGGACGTTTAAAAATGTACTTTCGTATATTGCTTTTAAATTTTTTTGGGCACCAAATTAAAGTACTCAATGAGCACTTTAATTTGGTATAAAACAAAGAGTAAATCACCTAGACACCCCCTGAATTATACCTATTTTACCCAGACACCCCCTAAACTAAATAAACCTACGAGGAGCCCCCTCAACTATTTAAAACTTTACCCCAAGACCCCTTCTGTCAACCTTTGGTCTCAAAACTCAAAGTTCCGGGTCATGTTTTGATGATCCATCCCATTCAAGTTGTTTAAGACATGTTTTTTGAAGTGTACTTGGAAGAAATCAGCTAAAAATATGACCGGGAAGTGCTTGATCCATAGAGTTTTTCATATGTGAAAAACTCTTTGGATCAAGCACTTCCCGGTCATATTTTGAGCCGACTTTTGGCGGATCCCCTTAAAAACATGTTTTAAACAACTTGAATGGGTTGGATCATCAAAACATGACCCGAAACTTTGAGTTTTGAGACCGAAGGTTGACAGAAGGGGTCTTGGGGTAAAGTTTTAAATAGTTGAGGGGGCTCCTCGTAGGTTTATTTAGTTGAGGGGGTGTCTGGGTAAAAGAGGTATAATTCAGGGGGTGTCTAGGTGATTTACTCAAAAACAAATTAAAAATTTATTTAGAGAAACGTGTTTTTTAGGAGTTTGAATTGCACCCATATGGATCACTTAAAAAAGGACGGAGGGACTATTATTTCTTCGTTAATTGCATTTAATAAATTATTAAAGTACATGTTCACCTACATAACAACATACGAGAATTGTTATTTTTTTCTGCAATTTCGGTTATGCAATTGCTAATTTAGCATCCTTATGAGGCGGCATACTATTTTCTTCACCTACATAACAACATAAGATAATTGTTATTTTTTTTTTATAAGTGTTATTTTTTTTTGTAGAAGTAATATTTTTAGTATGAGTCTGTGCAATGCAGTGGAATAGTTGACTAATACCGCAAACATGGTTAATAAGGTAAATAGATATGTTAAGAAGAATACGCCATGTATTGGTTCGTAGATAAGGTTATTAAAATTAATTTAGTTGAATCCTTAATGGCTTCTCAGCTAATAACAATATTTATGCTAATGGTATTAGTTGACCTCACAATGTCAAAATCATGAGAACACACTAAAAAAGAGAGGGTATAAAACCTCCATATACGGCACCCCATATCACATTTTTTACATTGAAAATATCAATATGTAATTGTTTTATGAATTGTATTCTATTGTTTTTCATAAATTCTAATAACATTGCACTGACATTGTAACGACCCTAATTTTTGCTAAATAAATTTTTTGTTTATTTAATTAATTTTCCTTTTCCTTAATTATTTTCCTTAATAAAATTACTTAAAGTTATTTTGGTAAATACTATTTTGAGTCAATAATTATTTTTGTGCTAGTATATTGATACTATTATTAGTACTACTAGATTTCCTAATAAATTTCTTCCCAATAATTTCAAGATATTCCCTAGATTTTTCTAGGAGATATTAGTCGTCTGCTTGTAGAAAGAAGGGAGGAAGCTTCTTGGAATACATAGTCACCAAGTATACTTAGCCATCAAGTATAAGTGCATGTGCTTGGGAATCCCTTGAAGTGAACCCTAGAATTCTCCCATTAAAACGTAGATTTTACTAGATTTGGGGTAGTACCCTAGATAGTATAGACTTATGCCTAAATTAGTGCACAATTGTGTGTATAACTAGCACCTAAAACCCTCTTAGTAGATTTCCTTCCCCTTCAAGTAAAAGAGAGCATGTACTCTCATTTATGAAGGAGAATATTGCATGTTACTTCATTAATAAGCCTAAGTTAGGGTAGACCTAATTAGGCATGTGCCTCCTAACCAATAATTAGTACCCAAAACTCCCCATGACAAAGGTGGTCATGCAAAATTATACACTACTTAGAGCCAAGGAAATTGCCTAGAAATTTCCTAGCATGTGACCCCTAGATTTGCTTATTAAAAATCTAGGATTTCTAGTACTTAGCCTAAGGATTTTTGTCAACCAAAATCCCTCAAAAACTTGGTATTAAAATGGTGCACATGGGGGGAGGTATGGCCTGCCAAATTGACGGAGGGGGAGAGCTCATCAAATTTCCTAGAAAATGCCTACAATTAAAACCCCTAGATTTCCTATTAAAAACCTAAGATTATGCCTCAGACTTGTGCACCAAGGCCTAGGATTTTTACATGATGGCACATGGGCTGTTAATTGGTGGCACATGGACTTTAATTGGAGCCCATGTGAGAGAGGGAGAGTGGCCGGCCAATGCAAGGAAGAAAGGGAGCTTATTTGTTTGCCTATAAAAGCCATGCAAACCCATGCACTATTCACACCAACTTAGAGCAACTTTCCTCTTTCAAATCCTTTGTGCTTTCTCTCTAATTCTTCCTCCACTACACTAAAATAACCTTATTACTCCACAAATAGCCACCTAATAATCCCAATTAGTAGGAAAGTTAGTAGTCTAAAGGAGTTCGTAGCTACCGGAAAGGACCAATTAGCTTGTCGGCTTCAGACTAATCACCGGAAAGTGAGGCAGATTACATTCCTAAGCTTTAATTAGTTCTTCTAGCTTGTAATTAGTAGTTGATTTTACCAAGTCTATGCATGTTTATTGCTAATTGAAGTCTTAAAGTTGTTTACTTAGTTTTTCTAGAAAGCTTACGGTGAAAGGATTTCATGACTAAAAGTTGAGTAGATTACTAAACCTATCTTTGATTAGCTATTCTATTTTCAAAATTAGTAGATTGTTTTATCAAGATCATGCATGCTTTTCTACTAAAAAGAGTTTTAAGGTTGATTAGTAGATTATTTATGTCAAGTTTAAGCAAGGTTACTATTAGGAAATTCCTTAAAGTGTTCTACTCAAATTTTTGAAAAATTAGTTAAAGATGGGTAGATTAGTCACCCTAATCTTTATTTATTTTTTCCTACTTCAATTAGTAGGTTGAGCATACCAAGATTAAGCTTGTTTACTACTAACAAGTCTTTTAAGTTGCTTACTTAGTTTTCTTTTGGACAAATTAGAAGATTTCTTTTTAAAAGGTTATAGTAGGGAGTAAATTACTGACTCTAACTTTTAAGTATATTTTCTACTTCAAAGTTAGTAGATTAATTACTTCTTAAATAAACATGTTTTGTTACTAAAAAGTTTCTTAAAATGTTTGCCTAGTATTCTTCTTGGAAAACTAGTAGAGTTCTAGAAAGTTTTTGGTGAAAAGAAAGATTGACTAAAAGTAATCTTTTCATAAAAATGTATAGTAAATTTTATATCCAAGTGGAGTTAGACTTTTCAAAATATACGTAGTCATGATCAACTATTCAAAGTTACGCGGGATAAAAGCCGACTGTTTTTCGGAAGAGAAAAATGACGAAGAAAAATGACGAATTTTTCTCGGAAAAGAAAAGACTAATTTTCTTTAAAGGAGGAGTTAAAACTTGAGAAGACTTTTTATTAATCAATAAATATTTTATGAGAAATTTAGACTCTTTTGGAAAAGTTACTGCATAAAGGGAGTTATTTTATGTGACACTCTATACATGGGAAAGTATTATTTTATGAGACACGTTATCGAAAAACATTGCATGGACACGGTTTTGAGCATGAATGAGCATACAACATTGATCATGTCACTATACAGTTATCGACATGATTTACGGGAAAAGATTGAATAGTTGTTGATGAGAAAAGAGATGAGAATGAAAATGTGTTTTGAAATGGAAAGAAATGTGATTTCGGGAAATGAAATGAAAAGAGATGAAATGGAATTGAAAACGGTAATTTAGTCTTAACGCCGCCCGTCATGTGAGTGTGCGCCATGATGTGGTTGGGGTTAAGTAATACGGTAGTGCAGCTAGAGCACCGCCCCATTTTTGTGGAGTGAACTTGGTGGTAGGGCTAACCGTGCACAACACATAGTGGACGGACCTTGAAACATACTGTGGGGATCAGTAAGACAAGGTAGCCGGGACTATGTATGTGTGAGTCGCGGGGTGGACGGACCTTGTATCTTGTTAGTGTGCGCCTGGATACAAGACAACCAGGAACTCGAGCGGAAAGGTTGGTGCCGCCAGTTGAAAGGAGACGAAAGCGGACCAATAACCTTCGAGAGATGGGAGATATTGACATGGTTGAAATTTAAAGAAGAATGTTGACACTGAGAAAATGATACGAGACACTGATACAAGACACTATTTTACTACGCACGATTACTCTGATCTGCGTGGACACTGACATACTGCATTCATGATATTTTCTGTTAATAAGTCTGCATTACTTGTTTTGGTCATATTGTTCTAGAATTGCTAGTTAAGAGTTGGGTAGTGTAGTCTATTGGGCGTTATCGCTCACGGTGTTGCTCTGCGACTCTGATGTATTATGCTAGACTATAGAGATGAATAGGAGGAATACTATGGCTTGAAGGCCTACAGAGCAGAGCAGAATACCGCCAGGATGGACGGCCGTGCAGTGAAGTAGAGAATTCCTAGTCAACCCTGTAGAGATTGAATGTATTAGCAGGAAGATCCATGTAATTTCCTCTTGGAACACTGTTGTAAACCCTATTTATTATTTATATATATTTTATTAATAAACCCAAATTTTGGGGGCCTTACAGACATGTCTTTTGTGAACAATACAATGAGAAATATCAATTATAACCCATTTTGAAATCATGATTATGTTATCTGGATTTTTCAAAAAAATCTAACAAAAAAAGATTGCATGAAGACGAAGAAATTTACCTATGGAGCGGTTGATGTTAATTGGAACCGTTGATTTTTTCACACGTGAGAAGCGTGATCTAAGACTGCGACCTTCTTTTTCCACTTCTTTTTGGTGTCCATTTGATCGATGAACTTGATCGATTCGACCTACTACATTGTTGGGCATTAAAAAATTGTAAGGAAAAAAAAAATAAGAGAAAAGAACTAACGTTTATACAGAATGATGAAGATGGCAATGACCTATGGAGTGGTTGGGGGTGTTCTGTTTTGACCGGCATTCTTCTTATCTTTTGCCGCTTCCTTGGGTTGTTTTTCAATCGATTCAAGTATTGCTCTTTTTCTATGAGACCGTTGTTTGACATTTGGATCTCTGTTCTCACGATCCATCCTGTGTCTTATGTCAAATATAATGAAAGGTTTTTAAGGATAAAATTAACTAATTTTGATATCTGTTCAAAAAATTAACAAAGCAGTGAAGAAAAGAAAAGTGACAAAGCAAGGGTTTTGCTAAAGGGTTCTTGTCGTCAGCATCATACATTACACGTGATTTTTTAACATTCGAAATTTATGAATGGTATAACCACTGATATTCATGAACATATTCAAAAATTTTGATAAACGGAAAATAGCAAGGGTGTCTGACTAGGATGTATTTTGCATCGAAGAGTGGATAAGGAATCGAAAAACTGTAGTAAAATAATCTTCACAAAATAGAAAACAAAAGATTTACCTTCAAAGAACGGATTAGGAATCGAAGCTGCTACCGTGCTATCTCTGATCTTCTCCAAAAGATGGTCTCTGCCCCAAATGATTGCCTATCACTCTTCTCTAATTCTTAACCACGTGATTACAGATAGAATTTTCTGCAAAAATCAACTTATTCTGCAAATCGTAGAGCAAAAAATTTTGGTTATGTAATCTCTCAGTTATGTAGTATAAAATTTCTGTTATGTAGAATTTTCTTCAATAATATAATGGATTCCCCAAATGGTTGCCAAAAAGTTTGGTATTGTTTCCAAAAGGTTATGTAATCTCTCGGTTATGTAGCATAAACTTTCGGTTACAAACTAAGAAAATTATGCTTTTGAGATTTAGAAAATCTCACAAATCCAGAGATATATAGGTTTAAGTATTCAGATTTCCTTTGTGAAATTGTTTGGTTTCCTTTCTGGTTTGGTATTGATCTTTGCAACGGTTTCCTTTAGAGAATCATTTAAAGTTGTAATGTTCAAGTCTTAAGATTTTCTTTCTAAAATTTGTTCCCTAATGAGAATGGCGCTAAAGGAAACTATGACAATGACTAAAGGAAACCATTTTGTTGATATACGCAGCCAAAGGAAACCATTTTGAAGATATACGTACTTTTTAAATTTGGGAATCCCATGATTTCATTTAGAAACTCGGAAAATAATTATTAGAGCAATAATTGATATTGTTTTTTGAATTTCAAAAATGACCTTTGAATCTAAATTACCATTTAGGACTTTGCTAAAAAAGTGCAAAAATTGGGGGACACATGGCAAGCTTAGGAAGCTCTCCTCACCAAAAGTCATCCTGAAGATGGTCTCTGCCCCAAATGATTGTCTATCACTCTTCTCCAATTCTTAACCACGTGATTATAGATAGAATTCTCTGCAAAAATCAACTTATTCCTTTAATCGTAGAGCAAAAAATTTCGGTTATGTAATCTCTCGGTTATGTAGTATAAAATTTCTATTATGTAGAATTTTCTTCAATAATATAATAGATTACCCAAATGGTTGCTAAAAGGTTTGGTATTGTTTCCAAAAGGTGTATAAACTTTCGGTTACAAACTAAGAAAATTATTCTTTTGAGATTTGGAAAATCTCACAAATCCAGGGATATATAGGTTTAGGTATTCAGATTTTCTTTCTGAAATTGTTTGGTTTCCTTTCTAGTTTGGTATTGATCTTTGCTACTGTTGCCTTTAGAGAATCATTTAAAGTTGTAATGGTTCAAGTCTTAAGATTTTGTTTCTAAAATTTGTTCCCCTAATGAGAATGGCACTAAAGGAAACTATGGCAGTTAGGGGTGCTCATGGTCTGGATTGGCATGAATCCAATCCTAATCCGTGAGTCACGGTTTTTTGAAAATAAAATCTGTGTCCAATCCAAAAGTCTCACGGTTTGGTTCCAATCCGATCCGCGAGCCACGGATCGGCTCCGGATTTGTCCACGGATTTTCAACTTATTCTAAAAAAAAAAAAAATTCATCAACTCAATTTCAAATTCTGCCCATGTTCGTACCCTACATGAAGAAAATCAAGTAGCAGATGCACAAGCAGAAATAGAAACCAATAAGGACTACAGACTTGTACATAGATAGTTCCAGTTTACAAAGGCACTAGCAAAAATAGAAACCAATCAAGACTACAAACTTATCCTAGTACGTAGAAAGTTCTAGTTCACATAGGCAGTTTAGTTGCTTGGAATACAAATACTTCATTAGTTATATCAAAGTCCACTATAAAAAAACAACTACTGAGTGAACATGTATAGATATTTTTTTTTAAAAATTATATGTCATAAAAATCTCACGGTCCGGACCGCGAGTCACGATTTTTTATTTTTTGAATCCGTGTTCGGACCATTAATCCACGGTTAAAATCCAAAATGTGCGGATCGGTTCTGTCCAGACCAGATTCACGGTTCACCGGGTTTTTTTAGCATCCCTAATGGCAGTGACTAGGAAACCATTTTGTTGATACACGCAGCCGAAGGAAACCATTTTAAAGATTTATGTGCTTTTTTAAATTTGGGAATCCCATGATTTCATTTAGAAACTCGAAAAATAATTATTAGAGCAATAATTGATATTGTTTTTTGAATTTTGAAAATGACCTCTGAATCTCAATTACCATTTAGGACTTTGCTAAAAAAGTGCAAAGAATCAGGGGACACATGGCAAGCTTAGGAAGCTCTCCTCACCAAAAATCATCTTGCAATAATATAATAGATAGATGTGATTAATAGGGGGGACGTTACAAGTCTCTCTCGTGTCATATGAACCCACAAACCAATGGAGTCGAAATTTTTTTTTTATTTTTTTAGAGAAAAATGGCATCCTTACTGCCCATTAGAACAAATGAAATTACAGACCCTTAATAACCACAACTAGATCGAATTTTTGAATCTTATCTAATACTTTTTCCGTTCCTTTTTAAGTGTAGTGATTTGTTATTCTAACTTATTGACGCAGCTAAAAACGTGAACAAGAACAAGATCACCCCCACGAATAAGAAACAACTCTTCTACAATCTAATAACCAGCAGACTAATAGAATCATAGGAAAAAAAAAGATACTCTCTCTTGTGAAAAAACTCAATATATTAATCAACTCCTCTAGCCAAGAGGCTTATATCATTATTTATAATGGTAGAATTTCTAAACCTAACCAACCTTCCTAAAATACGAAAAATAAACTTTAGGAAATGAAATCAAGTCTAATTCTTCATGATTAAGTATCCTAGAAAAAGTAGGAAACCTCAATGAAAAGAAACTAGGAAACTAAATACATCTAGAATAGTTTTGACTAAATCATAACATATTAAATAAAAAAACTAAACCTAAACCAATATAAACAAAATATGACTTTTCTTGAAATTCACCCTGCAGCACTTGTTAAGAAAATATCATCATTACACATTTTACTTCAACTATTTTCCATTGGATGAAATATTGATCTTTACTTTTCTATTGTTTCAGTTTTATCCCTACTCTATTCCCATTGGCCACTTCACAGTTTTTGTCCCGCCTATTCGTATCAACATTAAAAAATAGGCTTCGTATTAATGAATTTCTATCGTTTTTTTAAATGCATAGCACTTTATATATCCTTAAAATCTTCAAGTAAATCACTAATACCATAAATTTTGAAACTCCAATATCCAAATTTTCAAGAATAAAAGAAGGGAAAAATTCTAATCATACAAACTCGAGAAAACAAACATTTTCTCTGAATCACATTGGTTGTTAAATGATTGCTCATCAAATTAGTACCGAGCCAGTTCAAAAAAAATCAATTTAGTACCAAGTAAGATAATATCATCTAAGGAAAGGAAAATAAGTACTCCCTAGCTAGTTAGAGCTTGTTTGAAATTCAGAAAATGAAAAAAGAATGGAAAATAAAAAAATATCTTCCATTGTTTGGTTTGAAGAAAAAAAATAACAAAACAAAATATTGATTACAAGAAAAAATTTCCCCCCCTCTAAATTCCAAATAGAGTACTCTGAACAAAACATTGTAAGATTGTCTAGAGCTAATGTTTGCTAGATGTTAAAACCCAAGGGTAGCTTAAGTGGCAACACAGATGAGCTGTAAATCTAGATATCTTGACTTCGAAACTTGGCAATCTCTTAGGGCTAGGCCACAAGAGAGAAATCTCTAATGAATCCTCTAATCTCGGTGTGGATAACCTGCCTTTGATAGGATCTAGAAGAAAAATAATTGAGGTGCTCGTAAGCTGGCTCGCACACCACTGACCATCAAAACCCTCCCAAAAAAGAAGAAAACAAAATAAAGAGGAATGAGGATACTTCAAGAATCCCACATGAAACTCGGAGAAGCTAATACAAGAGTACAAAAAAAATTGCACGGAATCACGCAAGGAAGGCACTGCGGGGCCCAGTACGGATTCCGAACGACTCCGAGCCGCTCAAGAATTTTAAAAACACATTTCGAGTGGGCCCGCTAAAAACCAGCTCCATCTGATATGTTTAGATGCTCGATCCAAACTTTCAATTTTTTCTTTTTCATCCGAGCCATTCAAAAATGAAAGTTTGGATCAAGTATTCACACATATCGGATGGAGCTAGTTTCTCAAAAGCCCACTCAAAATGTGTTTCTAAAATTTTTGAGCAGCTCAGATTAGCCGTTCGGGATCCATACTGGGCCCTATAGGGCCTTCCTTGCGTGATTCCCTGCAAATCTTCCTTGCACATATCATTCTTGCAAGACAAGACCCAACAAGTTCGGTAATTTGTCCTTTAATGATCTTTAATTGGTTTATCATTGGAAATTCTGGGTCATCATAATCATGTAATTAGTTAGAACTTTGGGGTCTCCTAATGTAAATTCCGGCTTATCCGTTTTTCCCAGAACAATGTGTGTGGGAGAGATTCTCGACCTGATTCTTGATTTTAGATTGTGTTTCTTTATTGCACAATCTTATATAAATGTCCTTATCAACCACTCCACATAAAACAAAAGTTATTGGCTATTGTATTGACGCTGCACTAATGGACTATATTTTTTGCTAATGAACTGATCAAGCTAAGTTTTTGGTTTTTTGGATTTTTTTTTTCCCACCGTACCAAAACTAAGTTGCTATGATATTGTATGAATGTTGATAAAAAAAAAAATAATAGGTCAATAATATAGGTCAATTCAAATATGCATATGAGTTGTATTTATAGTGTGTAACATTCCAATTAAGTTTTTAATGATTTCAAAGAAAATAATGTTGTATATGTTTATATAAGGAGTCATAATAGTAAGAGCATTATGGTTCAATATTCAAATTTCAATCATAATCAAATAACCGGATTATACTTCCAAACACTTCACATATGAATAATCTATTTATCACACTTCTACCAAACACTTTTACAGATTCTGATTATGAATTTCTTATAATCCAAATTTTACAATTTAGAATTCAAAACTTATAATCCACTCATAATCTGTGTCAAACACCGACTGGAAGTGCTCACATTCTCTTTTGAAGTAGTCGCACATGGAGCACGTCTGTAAGTATAAAAATTACAGATGGTCTGTCATGGTAGCGTAATTGATTTTTTTCCTAATTTTTCTTTTGTATGTCGTATTTGTTAACAATTTCCTTTCAAATCTTTTTTGTTTAACTCTTTAAAGTTTGGAACTCATAAATAATCAGCAACCAGGAGAATTAGGGAAAGAATTTATGAAGAATTACCAGGTGCATTAAACCACGTTAATGTTGACAGGTCAATAATCATCTGTAGAAGTACAATGTTCATTTAAGGAAATAAATTTTTACCTCATTCTAAAACTCAAAAACAAACCAATAAATATTAGACGAATAAAAAAGGTTATTAATTCAATAGAAATAGAAGTAATTAAGTTTTTCCTATGTACACAATACAACACTCTTTTCCTTAAATTTATATTCTACTTTTTTGTAGAAGTAGAATGTACAATATTTATGGAAATATATTTTTACCTCATCTTAAGACTAAAAAACAAACCAATATATATCAGACAAATAAAAAAGGTTATTAATTCAATAGAAATAAAGGTAGTTAAGTTTTTCCTACGTACACAATACAACACTCTTTTCATTAAATTTACATTCTACTTCTGCACTTTTTTTTTTTTTTTTTGTAGAAGTAGAATGTACATTTAAGGAAACAAATTTTTACCTCATCTTAAGACTAAAAAACAAGCCAATATACATCAAACGAATAAAAGAGGTTATTAATTCAATAGAAATAAACGTAATTAAGTTTTTCCTATGTACACAATACAACACTCTTTTCCTTAAATTTACATTCTACTTCTACACTCTTTTTGTTGAAGTAGAATGTACATTTAAGGAAATAATTTTTTACCTCATCTTAAGACTAAAAAAACAAACCATATATATCGGACGAATAAAAAAGGTTATTAATTCAATGGAAATATAAACGTAATAAAGTTTTTCCTATGTAGGGGCCTAGGGGGTATTTGGGAGCCCCTTTTCCACTTCTTATTTTCACATTTTTGGGTTTTGGATGTTTGGGAGACTTGGGCCAAAATGACTTCTAAGAAAATGGATTTTTCATTTTTGACTTTAGAGAGGAGAAGTGAAAAAGAGGTGGGAAAGAGTTTTTTGACTTCTCATTTTCCATTTTTCTCATTTTCATTAACAAAAAAACCCCACAAAATGCGTTCCGTACATTTCTCCCAAACACTACTGTTGCAAAATGCATTCTGCACATTTCTCCCAAACACTCTTACCAAATTCAAAATACATTTTATCCATAATCTAAAAAGTTGAAAAGCCAAAAACTTGCAAATGAAAAGCTGAAAATGAGGTTTCCAAACATCCCCGTACACAATAGCACATTCTTACATGTTATTTAATAATGATAGGCAATGGGGATTTGGACCTTCCACTTGCACTTGTATAAATATGTAGGTTGTTTCGGATGATTAACACAATATTTTTTTTATGCTTAATTGCATTAGAAAGATGACTAATCCCTCCCAAGCTTGCTGTGTTCTGCTTGTTCTATTCATTACCGCATCAGGTAAAATTTCTTGAGCAATGAAGGCCTTGTTCACTTTCCTTCTTTTCCCATTTTCAAAAAAAAAAAAATTTCCAAAAGATTCTTTCTTTTCAAAAAGTTTCTCTCTCCACTCATTACCTTATCATTTCATTTCTCTATCTATCTCTCTCTAATCAATACATCATTATTCTTATTTTCAAAAACTCAACCAAACACTATTTCAAAAATTCTTCTCAAAACCCGTCAAAGTAGAGATGTTTGTACTCGGAGACAAATACTAGTGTGTATAGAACGGTTCAATGCACTTGGGCAATATTTTGTGTACATTCACGAACATTGAATGATTCAAACACATTAATTTGTATTCGAATCGGTGCACAAACATCTAAGCACAAGATCGACTTGTTCAAGAACATGAACAGTAGTAAAATGTGTTTTTTCATTTCCGCTTTTCAAAATCGTAGAACACATGAAACGAAAGGTTACCAACATTCATGAGTATGTATATATATGTGTACATATACACGTATGTCGTTTCCACTTCATTGTCATGATAGTAGTGATTTTCTTTTGCATTGACAATTTGACACAAATTTTGTTTTCATTAAATTATTGACTCCATGGCTTGTAAGGTCACATGTGGTATTTCCTTTTATAGTTTCCTTGTGGATCTTGTTTGTTTGTTTGTTTTGTTGGGTATTTGTGTTTTGGTTAATATAATAAAATGACTTTTACCACAAAAAAAAAATAAAAAATCACAGGTTCTAGAAAAGAACAAAATGGGTTCCATTTCCATATGTTTGTTGATACATTATGCATGAGTAATTTCAGTGTACAATCTCTTGTATTAGTGTACACAAAAATTACATATATGATTAGTGCATTTTTTAGGTGGAAATGTGTCTCTTAGATTGACCTCTGTATGCCGAAATCCTAACTATGCCACCGGTGGATATAATTATAATAATATTGTGTGCAATGATTGATGCATGTGGCAGTGACGACAATAACAATGGTGGAAGGAGGATATTGGTGTAACGAAACTCTGGGGTTATGCAAAGGTCGAGACGACGCGGATTGCTGGAACAATTGCATAGCCAGACATGAGATTGGACGTCCTTCGGGATATTGTGAACTTTATTCCAGAAAATGCATTTGCATTTGGGTTTGCCACCCGCTACCAACACAAGCAGAAAAATGGACCACCTATCAAATTAATTAAGGTTGTGTAGGCTTTCTCAATTAATTGTGGAATAAATTAATCTGGTTTCATAAGTTTTTAATTAATTATTTGTGTAATCGCAGTACTTGGGTATCATCCTGCTTCAAGTTATCCATATTGGTTTAATCGACTAACTTGTTGGAAGTGCATGTCTCAGTCTCTTCATTTTATATATTGGAGATAGATTTTATTTCGATTAGAAAACATTCTACACAAAAACAAAATAAATTATGTAAGTGTTCGAGCCTTGGTCATTACCAAATTAGTTGAGCCTCTATTTGTAATAATCCAAAATTTTTAGATAAAATTTTGAATTATTTTAATTCCTAACTATGTCTTATTATCTTAGTAACTCTTAATTACACAAATCACCACTAATAATTCTAAACCTACACTTAGGACCCTAACATTTTCAAAAAAAATCTAACACTGACACTTTCTCCCTCAAATACATTGACATTGATTCCATTCCATGTACCTAGTACACAAACACTGTAAATAACAAGAAGAAGAAAATACAAATCGATAAATAGGGATAGCCACAAATGTGTCGTTTGTCATGAAATTACCAACCAAAAAGCGAGCTCGATCGGTCTATAAAGGTTACAGGTTTGGCTCATTTATTCAACAAACTTAAAATTGAAGTTTAGGTCCAGTACATTATATTAAGTACCCAAATGAACTCGAACGAGTTTTTATTTAGACAAGCTTCGAACTATTCAAGAACTGCTCGATTCATTTGCAGCCCTAAACAAGCCTACGTTTTCCCTTTCAAAATGGGTAAAGGAAACTTGGTTTCGTGAAAACAGAGAGCTCTAACATTTTCTCTGTTTTGAAACCCATCTCATGAGTTTGAGCTGTCT
The DNA here is from genome assembly GCA_020921065.1 of Vaccinium darrowii. Classification (NCBI taxonomy): domain Eukaryota; kingdom Viridiplantae; phylum Streptophyta; class Magnoliopsida; order Ericales; family Ericaceae; genus Vaccinium; species Vaccinium darrowii. The sequence continues at coordinate 21,145,384 of CM037162.1, read as the reverse complement.
TTAACTTCTTGTTTAGTATTTAACTTATTTTCGTTGCTACTGAACTGGAGTATTTAATTTTTAGTTAAAAATATTCAACTTTCAATTGGTCGACGAGAGAAATAAAAAAAAAAATAAGTAAAAAGCTATAAACTGAAGTTCAAAAAAAAAAAAATAATAATAATAATAACGATACAAACTGCAATAATTGTCTGTTTCAGCTTATTTTTGCCTTCACTAACTTTATTAAACAACTTACTACTCCCTCCGTCTCTTTTTAAGTGTGTTTCTTCGTAAATCTAACTTATTAAAGAAACATCATCATTACATCTTTCACATCAACTTTTACTTCACTTTACACTATTCACATCAACTTTTACTTTCACTTTCCAAAATTATCTTCTACTTTTACCCATTAACTCTTTAGAGCAAGTGTAACAAACTCAACAAATGTGCTCTCATCTCTATTTTACCAAGCCATGCATCAAAGAGGAGCTCCAATAGCCTCCACAAATTGGTTGGCAAAATACAAATATGAATAGCGCCTCCCTATATCACCCCCTTTTTTAGGAAGGCACTATTCACTCCCAAACTCATTTTTTAATTGTTTTTCCTCACACCCTGCCAATGGCAACCATGCATAAATGAAGGATGAAAGAGAAAGAATGTATATAATAATAGAGGATGTGTAAAATATTTAAATATGGAGTATTGTTGAAGTGTTGATAGAAAAAGTGTCAAGTTATAATAGATATATGCACTGTACATGGTCTAATTTACCAAGTCATTGTTGGACTTGCTCTTAGCCACTAACGTTTTAAAAATGGCAAAATGGTAATTGTACAAATTTTTATCCATTAACTTTTTAAAACACACTTATTAGGAACAACCTAAAATGAAAATGTCTACACTAAAAAAGGGACGGAGCGAGTATTGTATTATAGATTTTCAATTCCGCAGGTGAAGATGAATTCAAAAAGTAAAAAATTTCTACCCTAAACTAATAAGAGGTCATAAATGCTTAAAAAGCCACCAATTCAACCTACATTTGTTTGGTGCAAGCAAAGAGATGATTGGGTGAGGCCACATCCGGAACATTTTATGTCCGGCACCTCCCATCTTAAAACTTGGGGGTTCTAGGAAAAAGCTCATTGATTGAATAATCAATATGTATCTCAAACCCTTTGTAAAATGTATAGCATTAATTTCTCCAGTATGTAAGAATTATTTTCTTGTTTTCTTGCAGCAGAAACAATAAATCGACATACACCCGAAACAACCGACAAACAAAAATGAGAAATTGTAAAAGAACAGCAACCACCCTCTCCCACATTTGTTTTTTCGGTCTATACTTGGTTAATTTTGTAGTTGCTGCTGCTGTTGTAAGCTGATTAACTTGAAGTAAGCCCCATCTCTGTTCTCAACAAGAGTAGAATGAGTCCCTTGCTCTATAATCTTCCCTTCTTGTATAACAGCTATTTGGTCCGCGTTTTTGATGGTCGAAAGTCTATGAGCCACCATAACTGTGGTCCGATTCTTCATCAACCAGTCCAACGCTTTTTGCACCACTCGCTCCGACTCCACATCCAAAGCACTTGTGGCCTCATCTAGTAGCAAGAGAGCAGGATTTTTTAGAACGGCCCGTGCAATGGCCACTCTTTGTTTCTGGCCACCGGATAGTTGCACTCCCCTCTCTCCAACTTTGGTTGAGTAGCCATCTGGGAGGGCACTAATGAAACTATGAGCGTTTGCGAGTTTAGCTGCTTCAATTACTTCTCCTTCCGAGGCCCCCTCTTTCCCGTAAAGGATGTTTTCGAAGATTGATGTGGCAAAGAGAGCCGGTTCCTGCTGGACTAAGCCAATGTGTGTCCGGAGGGATTTGAGCTTGAGTTTCCTTACATCTTTCCCTGCAAGAGTTTGAAAACACTTAATTTTGTTCAGGCCAAACAGAATGTTGGTTTGGTGAAGCCTGATTTGAACTGGACTAGGGCTGTAAAAGAGCCGAATCAAGCCGAACCCTATGAGGTTCGGGATCAATTCGTTAAGGTATGAGTCAGGCTCGAGTTCAGCTAAGGTTCGATTCGAGCCAAGACAAATGAGCTCGAGTTCAGCTCGTGAAAAATTTTCAAAGCTCGGGCTCGGCTCGGTAGGGCTCGTTAAACTCAAATGAGCCGAACCGAGCCGAATTTAGGCTCAAATTAAGGCTCAAATCCAGCTCGGTAGGGCTCGTTAGCAATTTAAAACACAAACTGAGAGGAGAAAGAGATATACTTCAAAGCAATGTTACATCTAAATCTACCACATAATCAAGAGAGAAAAAAAAAAAAACCAAATCTACCCCAATAATCAAGAAAACAAAATAAAAACAACACGAGAAAAAAAATACAGAGAACTAAATAGAGTACTCTTCTTAGGGATAAAACCCATCTGTTCGTAGTAGAGTACTCTAGTTAGGGATAAAAGAATAACAAATTATATAGGAGTTTCTCAATTATAAAATATTTACATGTTGACCCCCTAAAGTATTATTAATTACATTTTGACCCCAGGTTCGCTAGCCTAACCGAGCTAAATCCACTTAGGTTCAGGTTCGGCTCATTTATGGAACGAGCCTAATATTGAGGTTCAAGTTCAGTTCGTTTAGTAGACAAATCGAACTCGAACGAGCTCTTACCGAACCGAGCCGCGAATAGTTCGTGAATAGCCCAGTTCATTTATAGCCCTATACTGGACACTTCACCATGCATTCGAGGAATTTATTTCGAGTAATGAGGGTATTTTGGCGATTCGTCTCGCTTCCTTAAATATTATAGTAGGTAGTCTTGCCGAATAACGTATTGTGCATCGTACTTTGTTGTTGGCATTGGTTATTTCTTCATTCTACTGTGTGTATGTTTGTGTCTTTGGTCTTTTACCTCATAATACTAAAGATGAATGAGTGAAGTTCGTCAAAGAGATGCTCACCGTCAATCGTTACTTTCCCGGCTGTTGGATCGTAAAACCGGAGGATTAGAGCAAGCACCGAACTTTTACCAGACCCGCTCTGGCCAACCAATGCCATGCTCTGGCCCGCTTGAACTCTTAGATCAAAGCCCTTGAAAATCAGTACATCAGGCCTTGATGGGTAGCTAAATTGGAGACCCCTTAGCTCAATTGTACCCTCGACCCTCGATAGCTCTTCTCCGCTGTCACCGATTACCTTAGTCTGCCGGTCAAGAACTTCAAAGACTGATGCCACCATTTGGTTCCCTTTAAGAAGGTCAGGTGCCATTGCCAAAGTCTCGCCCATGGCTAATGCCGTCACAATCAAAACCATAAATGATTTCATGATAGATTTAAAGCTAGAAATCTCCTTCCCCATCAAAACAGAACCATACCTGCAAAGTATTAAGCAAGAGTGGCCATTGAAACCCATTTCAAACTCTAGCTTATTCAAGGTAGGTAGTACATGGACTTAGACTAAGTCAATAAAACAGGAGAAAGCAATTCACTTTCTGTGAGGAAACCATGACCAAATATGGAAGAGGAAAAATTGACACACATTACCACGTCATTTGATAATAAGTACTCAACTGTTACGTTATGTCATACATAGACTACGCAACCGACATCAGCTACAGGTATGGGTCCAAGCAAGGTTCTGAATAGTGAATACCGTACTGGCCATGGTACCGTTTTTTGTCACTGGTACGGTACGTACCCGTATCTTACCGGTACCATTTCGGATTTGTCACTATAAATATATATATCTGTGTTGGATCTTTATAAACCCAAATTTCATCTGCATAAATAAAATTTAGACTCTAATGATTGCCAAATTTTACTACAACAGTTTATCAAGGAAAACGTTCAGATTTATTTATTTTTTTCAAGAAATGCCGAAGTCAATTCAATATAACTAGAAAAGGTATACTGAAGTATGGTATGCTAGTTGTACCGAAGTAACATTCCCCTTCCAAAGTAGAAAGAAGTAAAAGCCTCTTTACAGCTAGCCCACTGACCATGTAGGCTCAAATGCTGAAGAGAACTCGAAGAGGTTTAAGTAAAGAAACGGTGCCTCTGCAAATCGAGGATGCTGGAAAATGAAAGTCTACATGTTTATTCACAGTTTGATGCTCTTAGCAAGCTGGAAAATCGCGATCTTCACCGGAAGCTCACCCAAATCTCCATTTTCCGGTTTTCCATGACTTCTCTGCTTTTGATTCACCTTAGAGAGAGAAAAAAAAAAAAAAGAGCAGAACTTTACCGGTCATAACTGCCTTTACCGTCATCTCAGGCCGAGACTGGTCGGAATAGCTGATAACCTCTGATAAGGCCCGGTATTGATGCCAAGACGGGATATAGAGGCTGGGGTACTGATTACACACCAATCCGGTACGTACCGGCCGGTACGGAACGGGATTCAAATCCTTGTGACAGATCCATATAATTCATGTTTTAACTGAAACACAAATATGTATTTGTTTATCGTTTATGTATTTGCTAAGCTAAATTGTACTTACGCTTTATAAGGTGACAGGCAATTTCACATTAATATGAGCTTCTGTGCGCAACGAATAGGTAAATTTATTTTTTCCAGACCCAACTGGATGACTTCAGAAACTCGTGCCAACACGGGTTCATAAATATGTTTCGTGCTGAAGGTAATGAAGATGAAGCTAAAAACCACATACCATAAAGCAAGGCCATAGGATGAGAAGACGAAGAATTGAGAGACTCCATAGAATATGCCGGCAATTTGACCACGAGTTAATGACTTTGTCGAAGGCTCAACAAGTTCTTGCGCATATAGATCGAGAACCTTCTCTTCAGAGCAGAACGCAGCCACAGTGCGGATATTACTTACCGACTCGCCAGCAAGCATGTTAGCTTTTAGATAGGCCTTGCTCAAGTTGCCACCGTAACCTTTCATAAACAGTTTCTGAAACAAAGTAAAAAAGAAAACTAGTGAAAAATCAATTTCAATCTGAGTACTCATCCACAAGTTGAAGTTGGAAGGAATAGGAACCTCGGAGAGGTGACCGCTAATGATTAAGGGATACGTGGCCATGACAAGAAGGGTAAGCCTCCAGTTCAAGAAGAAGGCAATGATGAATGAGGTAACAACCAAACCAAGATTTTGTATGAGAACTGTTGAGCGATCAACAACTACATTTCGCAACAAAGTTGCATCACTCTCCAACCGCGATGAAAGCATGGAACTTGTGTTGTTCATATCATCAAACCATCCAATCTCATTTTTCAAAATGGCTGCAAACGGTTGAAAAGAAAAATTTAACCAGAATGAAAGAAAGAAACCAGGAAAAAAACAAAAACCCTTTAGTGCAAATTTTTTTTGAACTTGTTCAGAATTTTGGAGGGCCTTATGGACACAACATGAACATAAGTTCATATTTTGGTTCCCATTACCTCAAAAGGCAGCACGGCAACAAGAAAAGAAAGAATGCAAATGCAGAGACTATTATGAATATTTGAACAACTTTAGTTCTTTGAGATTTAAAAATTAAATGTCCTCGTAAAAATTAGTTACTAAGTTTACCAACTAATACTCCCGCTGTCCCTTGTTGTTCAAAAGAATCAATGGAGATCTTTTCATTGCCAAATATTTCCAAAAAGTTATTCAATATAACATTTTTTTGTTGATCCAATTTAAGGCGCGACTATCAAAAATGGGAAAACAAAATGAATCAAAGGAGTACCACCGTAAAACTTTTTATAAAGAGAACAATGGTGATCTCTGTTACATAGAATCGGTTACCAGTCTCGGGTGGGGTTTGTGTCAATGGGTAGAATTCATCTAATTTCTAGCTCAAGGACATGGCAGGAACACACAAAAATATTCATGTTCCTTAAAATATTTGTTTTAGTATCCAGGGTAAATGGTACTTAGTAGGTACCATGACGCATTTCATGCATACTATAAGATCTCTATCCATACCTCAAGCTAAATTTGAATTGCAAAATATGCTTGCTGGGTGAATATCAAACAAAGTAAAATATAAATCCCTTGTTCTTGTCCAAGTGTCAAGAGTCTGACCCATATACTTTATGCATTTAGAATAGACCATGTAACATACATGGTATACAAAGAGCAAAGATGGGATGTTGACTTGTCTTTACCAGAAAACATCATTTCTCGCACGCGAAGAGTAAGTCGCTCTCCCATGATTCCAAACGAGAGATGTGTGATGACATGAACAATGACAGTTATAGCAGCACCTCCACAGAAGAGGAGTGAGATCTTCTTGACTTCACGACAAGTTGTGTCCCAGTCCATGTAGTAAGATACAAGAGCCTGAGTGACACCAAGAGCAAAAAGTGGCATTTGGGCTCCTGCAATAAGGGCACAAATTGTGCCGGCAACCCCGTAAATCCATTCAGGACCCACCATGGAGTACAATCTTCCACTGGACACATGGGGTGGTTTAACAGTCTGCGGCCCATCAGCTCCAATTTGAACAACTGATGCTTTATCAGAGTGAAAACTTCCACCGTGGCTTGCCCGGGATAATTGACAGGAATACTCAGTGCTGCAAAATTATCAAAAGAGAGGACAAAGGACGATGTTCATACATACTAGAGATTTTTGGTGAAATGAGTTTATGTGAATTAGGGGTGTCATTGGAAAAAAAACACTCATTAGAAAATGCAATCCCTGAGAGGAAAATCAAAACTATTCGAATAAGGGGTTTATAATTGTAGTGCTCTGACGTTGCTATCCCTGGTAAAGCAAATTTATGACAACCAATTCACCTTGTGCCTTATTCCTTCGGTCGAGCATTCTTTGGGTGTCTATCAATCTATCACAGACCACTCTGTCGTCGTCTAAATTTTGGTTGACCGATCACACTCAAAATTACGTATCTAGTTATCGTATTTTTGCCCCTGCTCTATAGTTCTACAAGAGGTTTTTCTGCATGTTTTCTAGGATCGGAAGGAACTGCCATAATGATCACTACTTGCGTTTCATTCTCTTCGATCTTATCTTTGATTGCTTTTTATGAAGCCGGACCGGGAGCATATTGAGATCCATGCCTATTTTATGATTTTTGCTGGCTTTAAGGTTATGTGCAAAGAAATAAATAGACTTCTTCACTTCATTATCTTCTTATCTTATTTTTTTCAACCCTTATTCCAAATTTTCCATCGAAACCACCAACAAATTCCATAATCCAAACACTACATAAATATAGATCAAAAATGAGAAAAGTAAGCAATATTAATTCATTCTTAAGAAATATAGCAAACTAAAGTCAACATAGTGTCGTCTTCCGCGTACCACAAACATGACATTGGTGCAACTTTTTGAGAATGATGTAGCAAAAATAGTATAGCGGCTATCAAACGGCGGAGTATAAATCCAGCAGCGAAGCTAACTTTTAAAGACCATTACACGTGAAATTTAGTTTACCTGAGTGGTCGTCCTAAGTTAGGTCCATGTGAAGAGACCCGATGCAAGGAAGCTGCTTCTTGGAGTTGAACAAGCGATGCATAAGCACTATTTGGTCGTGAAATGAGCTCGTCATGACTTCCGGTTTCCACTATCTTCCCGCTTTGGACAACAGCTATCACATCTGCATTTCTAATGGTAGAAAGCCGGTGGGCCACTACTACAGTTGTCCGTCCCACCATCACTCGATCAAGTGCTTCCTGGACACTTTTCTCAGACTCCACATCAAGTGCACTTGTAGCTTCATCCAGCAGAAGTATTGAGGGGTTCTTCACAATTGCACGCGATATCGCAATTCGCTGCTTCTGTCCACCCGATAACTGTACTCCCCTTTCACCCACCTACAAATGAAATTCCATTATTTTCCTTTTGACAATAACTACTCCCTCCTCGTGCTCTCCTAGCCTGTGTTTGGAAAATTTAATTTATGAAGTAATTTTGCAAGGACTAGAGAAGGCCAAGAATATTTGGAGCTAGTTTCTTTCCTCCTTCCCGTTCACTTTTCATTTCCCTTCCATAATCCCTTCAAAATTAAAGATCCACATCAAAGATACATAATCAAACTGTTCTAACTTTGTAGTCTCAATGATCGAAATTTAAATCTTGAGTTGATACTTGCATCTGCATCACAGTTTTCTACGACATTATCGATTGAAGAGAAATGCATAGGTTATAGAGTGGTATTTGAAAGACATCTATTGGAACCCAACTCCTCTTTTGTCTACTTTCATTGTTCCTTATGCTTCATTTTTTCCTGACTAGATCGACTACAAGAAATAAACTTCTAGGGATTTAAATATCCACACTCTTTCTTAACGTGGTCGATTGACTAAATTTTCTTTCCTTTCGATGAATCTTCTTGGTAACCACGTAAAAGCAAAACCTTCAGAAATATAACAAAGAAACAACCATGAAATATGTTGCACCATATGTGGGAAACTAAATGCTCTTCAGTTCGTTATACCTGAGTTTCAAATCTATCAGAAAGGTTGTTGATGAAGCCAATTGCCTCAGAAAGTTTTGCAGCACATGTAATCTCATCAAGGGTGGCATCATTTTTACCGTAGAGAATATTTTCCCTAATGGTTGTAGCAAAAAGAGCAGGCTCTTGATTTACCAACCCAATCTGTTTTCTTAACCACTTGACATCAAGCTGCCTGATATCGGTTCCATCCAGTAGTATCTCTCCAGAGAGGGGCTCATAGAATCGCTCAATCAAAGATATAGCTGTGCTCTTTCCAGACCCACTTCCTCCCACAAGGGCTACAACCTTTCCGGAAGGTATGTCAAGACGGAGCCTGTTAAATATCATGACATCAGGCCGAGATGGGTAGCTGAAACATACGTCATTGAACTGGATATGGCCTTCGATTTGGTCTAGTTTTCCTTCATTTTTTGAGCTAGTTTTGCTTATTGTATATCTCTCTATCATCTCAAATATGGGATATGCAGCCGTCTTTGCTCTGATGAATGCAGAGATGTCTGGCGCTGCCTGTCCAAGTGACCTGCATTAATTTTTGAAGAGATAACAATTGACAGGTTAATTGGCTTCCTGGTTGTGGACATGTGGAACACAAGTTAAGCATGCAATTACCGACATTACCACCACTATGATTTATGAGATGTTTTCCAATTTTCACAATATGCAAATATGTGTAATCTAAGTTCTATTGGGCACAATGTAATATGACGCTATCTATCTGTGAAGGAGAGCCCTTATTGTTGAGTTCATCAACAACTCAACAATGGGAGTGAACCACATTAATTTGTTCGTGTTCTTTCATGTTATTCGGACTCTCATTCCCATCTTTCTCTATTGAACATTTAGCAAGTCCATGACTCCAAGGTCAAATATCAGTATATCAGTATTTCACTATCCCAAATAAGTAGAAATCTTAATAGCTATGACTATGGGAAAAGCATAGTGAACTTGCTTCCAATTCCTTGTCGAATCTAACAAAGAAATTTAAGTTGTGTAAACTTACTTCATATGTCTTGAGTAGAGTATGATAACAAAATTGATTGGTATAACCAATTGTTATAAGTGGAACACCAGTTGTACACTAACAGGAATAGATTAAACTCATATCAAATGATGTGATAACAACCAAACTCTTATGTTGCCTTCCTACTCCACGGCATCGAGATTTCGCCACCATGTAAATATGGAATAAACATTGGAAATTTCAATTTCCGTGTGCCAGCCAAAAAGTGGTTGAACAGAGATACAAGAGTAATACAAACATTGAATAGACACCTAAAAGGAACAGATGAATTTCATATCAAATGATGTCCAAAAACCAAATTCTTATGTTACATTCGATTTCCACTGACAAAGTTACAGTCATCAAGATTTCACAACCACGTAAATATGTAATAAGCATTGGAAATTTCAATTATTGTGCTGCATTAAAAAGGTGGTTGTACAAAGAAACAAGAGTAAATTACTTACAGTCCAGAGATGACAACATTGAGCATGGTAGTGAAAGAATCTCCTCCATTTGCAATGTTCTTATGAACAACAATGCTAGTAAACCAAACAAGCAATGACCACGAAAGAAAAAGAACACAGTGCAGGGTGCCCAAGCCCAGACCCTTCGCAAGACCTGCTTTCCTCCCATACTTGTAAGTACTCAAAAGTGCTGTTCTATATGATCTTACTGCCCTTTCCTCCCCTGCAAATGCTTGAACTGTTCTGACATTTCCAATCACCTGAGAATTTGCATAGAAATCATAAGAAAGAGAGCGAAAGCCAATGCCTGCTGATACAGTGTGTGGTCCAAAATTTATCAAAGTGAACAACTAATTCCGAGATCACATAAATCTAATGGATGCATGTCTTGCCATCTATTACAAGTTCAAAAAGTTCAACACATAGGTCACATTTGGTTGCGGGCAGCTGCAGGATAATGTAGGAAGTGGTTTATCCTTGGGACAAAATAGAATGCGGAATATCGTACCATGTTTGGTTGGGACACTGCCGGCAACAACTTCCTATCCTACATCACTCTATCTCACATGCCCAATGGGATTGAGTTATCCCACCTCCACGAGACAAGGTCTTGACCACCAAACTAACCCCATGGGGTTGTTCCTTACAACAGCAGTAAGAATATATACCACAACAAATTATAAGAATACATAAAAACATATACGAAGAAAAATGAATTGAAATTAAACAAAAAAGTACAACACTAAAAGAGTCCATAAAAATTAGATTTTAAAAAACCTGTTTCAAAGTTTCCCGTTAGGCCCCCAAGAAGTAGAGCCGGCCTTGCCTCCCTGAGACAATGTCTCATCATACCACACTATCCCATAGTCAACTTTCACAACCAAATGTAGGGTAAACTTGCCCTTCCTATAGAAAACTAACCCAATTTCACCTCTTTTATCCGGCAAACAAACGTGCCTCGAACATAATCTGTATTGAAATTGAAAACAATAAAATGCGCTGACAGTATGCCACTTCTAAAACAGTTGCCGCCATACAAAAAATCACCTGATTCACTTGGCATAAATTAAAAATGCCTCAGTCGCATAACTTTTCCCAATTTCCTTTTTGTTCTCGATAGTCATTGCTGGGCAAATATCTAGTGTTTAACATGACAGGCCAAAAATTAACTGATCCCTCTCATGAAAATCCTCAAAAATAATAGTGCTGAGTCTTATTTTCTCGGATAAGTATATACAGCTAAGCGCATACATGTACATTTACATCCATGTATTTCGCGCGCGCGCGTGTACGTGAGAGAGAGAGAGAGAGAGAGAGAGAGAGAGAGAGAGAGTTTAGGTACCTCTTCGGCGATTTCACCGGCCTTGACGTAGGATTTGCGGACTCTGACAATGAGACCAGTGACTACAAAAGCATAAACGCCACCAGCAATGGCGATTAAGGGAACAATAGAGAGAGTCACGAGAGTGATTTGCCAAACGCTAAAGAAGCCGATTGCGAAGCCAACCAAGAATCTGCTGATGTAGTGCATAAAGTTCCCCACCTGCCATCACAACCCAAAATCTCCCTTCAAACTCGAGTCAATTCACAGGCCTTTTGAGAGATGGAGATTACCCATTCCGGTGGTTAACCCCTGTTCTATCCAAAAATTTCGGTTTCGTCCCTAAACTATGAAACTCAACTCTTTTGTATATACACTTTTCAGTTTCAATCTACTTGGTCCAATGGATGACGGCAGCACAATTCTTGAGTCATGTGCTGTTTATGCGTAAAGCCCCTTCTATCACTCTATGAAACCCTCAAACCAATGACCCCATTGTCGATTCCAATTGGGTTTTTCTACTGTCGGTCTACTAGGCTAACAATAAGACAAGAAAAAAAAAACACATATTCTAATGTACTTTTTTTACGTTTCCATATACTTTTATACATTCCTATATACTTTTTACACATTTTGATACAGCTTTTAAGCCTTATAATAAGCCTATTTGGCTGATTTTAGAATTTTCCATTTTGAAAAATGACATTGAGAAGTGATGCAGTTGTAATGATTACATGTACTTTTAAAAAGTTAGAATCCCTAACAATGAGAAACCGAGGAAGTACATTTTATTGTTACAATTTAGAGGGAGAAACTTCTAATGAAAATTTTTAAAACTCCAACTATCAATGGAATGGTTCTTTTTTTTTTTTTGTCTCATTCCATATCCGCCAATTCTCAAAGCTTGTTTCCGGGGTTCCTAAAAGAATAAAAAAGTAATATACTGTCAGGTCTTATTTTCTGAGTATATCTTAGAAAGTACTCCATGATTTATAGTCAAGCACACTACAATTGTAGTTCTAGGTGTTTTGGCTACACTTTTTTCTTGGACTGTTTTGCCGTATTATAAGATTTTTTTGCTTTATTAGATTTTCGTTAAATTTCTTTTGATGATTATTCATTACGACGAGAGGAATCAGAAAATTAACTCACTTATTGATATATGTGGAATCCAAGAAATGCTATAAAATGATCATGCATGTTTAGCATGTTTGATGCCAGAATTATAGTAATCCATAAAAGAAAGCAAACAAACTTATCCAATGCGTAATTAAAAAGTAAATAAGTAGTGTCAAAATCAACTTAAATTTATTTGGAATGAGTTTTAATAAATTGATCATAAATCAAAACAATATGCCTTTTTCTTGGTAAAAAAAACAGCACGTGGGATCTCCGTGGGCTTCTATGGTCCTACTCCTATCCTTTTTTTTTTTTTTTTTTTCTGTTTGTTAATAAAACCTAGAGAGAGAGAGAGAGAGAGAGAGAGGGAGACGGATATGAAGGCTAGCTTTTCATTTTCCAATTTTGTTCATGAATGTCATGTGCTTACAAAATGCGTTCACCATGGGACGTCTATCTGTCATTGTTAGGGGCCTTAGGGCATTGAATTTACACTTATGTTGCATCTGCCCAATTGGCTGTATGTGTATCTAATAAAATTCCAACTGCCATACCAACACCACTTTTTATAATTGTTTCTTAATAATAGCTTGTATCATCATTTTAACCATTTTTTATTTGTTGTCGCTAAATCAACCGATCCATCAAATGTGGTGATAAAAGACAACAAAGTTTTGCTCTGGTTTTAATTAGCCTCCGGCAAGCAGAAGTTGGGATTAGTTTCTAATTAAGGATTAGTCGAGATACGAGTACATTAGCCCGGACAACTGAGTTTTCCGCAAAACCGGCCATCCAAGATTTAGCTTGGTAGTCAAAACCTTAAATTTAAGAATTTGTTATCTCTGAAGCTCTCAGGTTTAAACTTTTGGTACAAACTTTTCTAGGGGAAATTTCTTCCTATTTTAATTGGGACCACCGCTAATGAATAATGGAATTGATTTTTCAAAAATCAATGTTTGTTTAAGTTACTTAGTATTAAATGGCATGTGGAGAAGGGGCAATTACTAGGCCCCGGATCATTTGACAGCTTTTTTAGAAAAATTTGCCAACCAACTTTCGAGTATTGCCTTTCTGTTCAGGTAAAAGGGAAAAAAAAGTAAATATGCCTTTTGACGGAAAGTGTAGTTTTTTAATCTATTCCCATGTTGCTGGTCCTAGGATCACCACATTTTTAGCCCTTTTCAAGAGTTCCCTATTTCTTCTTGCGGAGGTATGCGTGTTTTTTACTAATTTTTATATTTGTATCCATATTCATCTATGTTTGTTTTTATTTTTTATTTTTTTTACTATACCTATAAATCCAGGAAAGGATTGTAGCGGCTAACTATTATTTTCAACAAAAAAGAAAAAGATATGAAAAATCTTTCAGAAAAAGTGCGATGGGTCCTCGATTTTAAAAACAATTTGAACATTATTTTTCGTTTTTCTAGTCAATTAAGATAGTCGCATTAAATTACTAAACGCATGGTGGTAACCAATGAAAGAGAAGAATTAATTTCTTCCACCTAATATGACAAGGTAATATTATAAGGACAGAAAATGAGAATCAAATTTTAATGGTAAAATTTTGTGGTGAAAAAAAGCTAAGTATTTGGAAAACATATATTGAAAATTTTCAAAAAGTAAAGCATGTAGATAAGATTCGTCATTAATATGCTCCACGCTCCAACAAAATACTTCCTTTGTACCATTTTAAGTGTCCACTATGGGAATTGTGTATTTTCAAACCTCAAAAAAATATGTGAGCACTATGGGTGATTTGTGTATTTTCAAATCTCAAAAAAAAAAAATGTTTTTCTTTATAATTTTTTATATTCTTTACACTTAGCACTTTAATTTGGTGTAAATTTTTTTTTTTTTTAAATTGTATGAAAATATAGTTTTTTACGTCCAAGAAAATACCACGTTTCCCCAATGGGACACTTAAATTGAGATGGAGGGAGTAACCAACAACCGGACAATTGCTTACAATAATATTTTCTCGAGAGATAATGCTGACAGTGACTTTTCTAATGCAATAATTCTAGTGCATAAAGAATTGAACCATGCGCAGGGTACAAAACTCTTTTAATTTAATATCTTGATATTTAAAAAATACTTTTGGCATTATCATAACACTACTTTTTATAGATGCATAGCACTATATGAACTAATGGTGCTACCCTTCTAAAGAAAAGCAATAAAGCATGAAATGAGTCGAAAAAAGAGGTGGAAAAGTTTACCATTAAATCAAGGGCATTTAATTTCACATGCCCCTATTATCTCTTTAATGATCAGGGTTATCTCTTAAATATTAATGAGGACAGAGTAAAAAATAATTACCTTCTCAGAAATAGCATCTTGAACCACAATAATGTCGCTAGTAATTGCAGAAATCACATCTCCAGTGGAAGCCTCTGTGTCGAAAACACTAATGTCTTGATTCAACATTGACCTCAAATATGCCATCCTCATCTTTGCCGCTTGCCTTTCTCCGGTATGCATCCAACATGCCACCTCTTTTATACATACATTTATTAAATGTAACACAACTTGATAAAATAGCAAAAAAAATAATACAAATTAACAATTAAGAAATGAGAATTTAGAAACTAAAATATGGTGATTGTGTAATTAAGCGCTTTATTTTTTTGTTTTTTTTGTACCATACGATGTTACATATAAAAAATGGCGATTATCAGACGGTCCCCACATAAACGTTTGATTGGTTCTCTATCATAACAAAAGTATTTAATGCGACAACATGATCTTTCATACCTGTCCATGATGAAAATAGTATCACCACACTCAGATATACGAAATCCAAAGAGTACTGCAAAACAAAGTCGTAGGCAAATTGTAAAGTGAATTTAGTTGCTAGCATAAAGTGTTAACACAGATTATCAATAAAGGCAAATGCCACAATTTTTTTTTTTCTTTTTCCTTTTTGTTCAAATGTTTTTTTTTATGAAAATTTCTATTTAGAGGTATGTGACATTTCTCCTAGCCCCTTTCTCAAACAAGGGCCCAAGAAAATCAAAACTACCATTTATCCATGAGAAGAAAATAGGCTAACATTTTGCTTTCTAAATATTTATGTGTTCTTATATCCATGCATTAATAATAGGTAAGGATGGAGCTGGGATCACGAAACACATAAATCCAAAGACATTGATATTGAGATATGAGTGTAAATTTCTTCACCCACCATTTTTAACTTTTATTGGTGACTTTATGCACCTTTGTAAGGCTATTTCGGGTTCACTTCGATAATCAGAACTACTTATTTCATAAAAATTGATGTATTAAGAAATCAAAAAATCTAATACCATAAGTGCCAATCGAAACACTCCTCTATTTCTAGTCAAACTAGCCCAACAAATTGAATTTTGTGATCAACCACTTATTGATATCCAATTGACCTAAATTTTTGCGTAAATTTTTAGCTAATCAATACACACGAAAAGAAATCGACACACACAGAAATCTAAGGAGGATGACTTCAATGAGGTCAAAAGTGACATTTCACATCTTTTGGCACAAAAATTGTAGTGCGTAGGAATTACAAGTGGTCAAAACTAGTAAAAAATTGCTACTGTTATATTGGCAAATTACCTTGGCTACCCTGTGAGAAGCTTCAGCCGGGAAGAGAAAAGCCGTTCCCATGACGTCTATCAGTTTCCCGAAGAAAAGAAAGAAAACCGGCACGGAGGCCCCGTGAATGCATGCGCCGACGGATCCCAGGAGCATCAGAAAATAGTCGTAGGTGTCGGCAAATGCAAAGAGCTTAACAAACGCCACTCTTTTGGGCTTAATCTTGTTTCCTCCCTCCTCTCCTTCTTTTGTCTTTCTACTTTCATTTTCGCCTGCCTTACCGTTACCATCTAACGGGCCTTGCACGCTCATCTCTCTCTCTCTCTCTCTCTCTCTCTCAATATATGTAACGTATATATGTATAGGTGGGTGGGTGCGTGAGAGTGAGGAAGGAGGAGAGAGAGGAACGAGGAGGCTTATTAAGAAAATGAGACATTTGGGTTGAGAGAGAGAGAGAGAGTTGGTTAGAGGAGTCATTAAGTGCAAAGCTGAATTATAAAGGGGGCGGTGGTGATGTACTTGTTATCTTGTGAGAGGAAGGCGGTTGCATTTAGTAGGATGTAACGACCACCCTCACCCATAATATATATGGCCCCCTATGACTTCTGTGAGTTACTGAGTTTGTGTCGACTCTCCAAAATCAGATTTTCTCTCTCTCTCTCTCATATCCACTACATGTTTAAAAAAAATGGGTAATAGAGTATCTAATTTAGGGCTTGTTTCATTGGAATTAATCGGGGATTCTGTAGCGCCCGAATCCTGTTTCATATACCATAATTTTTACTAGCATTTAAATATCATACATTTAGATGAACTGAATTGATTAGGACATAAAGCTCATTTCGATGTGATTTGGTTATTTGAATATCAAAGCTTACGCAACTTGAATATTGATAATGTTATTAGCAAAGTCTCGTATGCTCCTTCCGTTTAATTTGCTCGCTCCCTCTTGAAAGTATTGTGTTAACCTGATTCCTTTTTCAAATAATTTTACACGATCTTATTAAGAAGAAAAAATCGGTGTAAATTTTTTTTAAAAAAATACTCTTATAAAGCATGTTATTTTATTTTTTGGATGCAAAATGAATTGTTTCCAGAAAAGGTCAATTTAGGATGTAAAAAGTATTAAATATATGCTCTTTAGGGTCAGAGTGTCAGACTGAAGTTATATGCAGCAACTCTCATCATCAATAAAAAAATTTGAGTTCGCCATATGTAAAATGATCAGGATTCTGTTGCAGAATAAAAATATTATAGGGATCAGAGCTAGACAGATGTAAGTATGCAACATGGGGCCAGGTGCCGATAAAATAAAAAAATTAAAAAAAATGGGGCCAGGAATTCCTTGCCTACCTATAAACTTTTGCTTTAGTGAAGCATTAGGCTAGCTTTTGATTGATCAATTTGTGTGATTTTTTTTAACAATGGGTGAGAAATTAATTAATCAAAAACTACTGAGTATAAGCTAATACAAATGAAATAGACAAATTACAAATAGAAAAGACAAAATAATGCAACCAAATTAACTTTTTTTGCACAGCAAAAAGAATTTTATTAATTTTTAAAAAAGGATTACAAAGATTAAAGGGATCATGAGAAGACGGCATCACAATGCAAAATAGACATCCCAACTAGGTTGGCACCTCTCCCCGCGACAATCATGTGCCTCCACGGACCCGAAAGGGAAATAACTAAAGGTTGACAAGGGGACAACCTGAATGTCTGGACCAGCAGTAGCAGTAGTGGATGTCAGCCAAGTGAATTGAGCTTCAATGTTGATACACCATCCTTTGGGAGTCGAGTTATAGCAACATATTTCCCGATAATACCTCCATCAAAAAGATGTGGAAGTCAAAAAACAGAGATTGCTTTGAAAAGCTGAAATCAGTAGTTGAATCAGAGGCACAGATGAATCCAGAAAGCTATACCCAGCAGTAGTAGATAATAGTATATGAACCAACTTCATGCAGACATTTGATGCAGCTTAACCATAGTAGAAGTATGAATACTAGATGCATGGTCGCACTCAGGAAATTATAACAACCCACCATGTATCAGAAAGATGAAGACTTGCATCCCAAAGCAATGCCAACACTGAGACCATAACAAAGATCCTAAAAGGACAAACCCGACTTGAAAGCACAACTCATAGAACAAGACACACACATGCACAATACACTACACACAAAGACACCTACCAGACGAGCCTCACAGGATCAACCAAGACACAAGAGCCAACCAAGACCCCACCCAAAACCCAAAGCGACTCATATAGATACCAGCTAACACAAAAAAGAAAAAAAGAAACACACAAGAAGACACAAAACCACCCCAGCAAAAGAAAAGAGAAAATCCTAGAAAACAAGACACCCCAGCAAAGACCAAAAGATCAAAGAAAGAGCACAAAACAAAGTCACCCCAGCAAAAAGCAAGACATCCCAGAAAAGCACAATCCCTAACCAAACACCTCATAGAAACTAATATAATTACATCAAAAGAGCTGCTTCCAAGATACTTTTAAGATTGAAGATGAAGTCATTAATAGAATAGTCTCCACATACTCCATAAGCTTTAAACCAAAAAGCCACTCTCTTATCTTGGTAAGCTCCACTAATTCTTCCTAGTTGAGAGCTTTTTTTGGAAAATAAATTCATTTCTCATTTTCCAAATAGACCATAAAACTGCAAATGGAATGCAGTTCCAAATCTTCTTAATAATAGGCTTCATCTTGCAGCTCACCCACCAGAGAATAAAAAGTTCTACATTCATGGGGTAACCCATTGCATTCCCCGCCATTCTAATATCAAGCACCAGACAGACCAAACATAGGGGCAATGCAGAAAAGCATGATTAATGGATTCCAGAGACATTCCACAGAATTTGCATAATGCTTGGTTATGATGATGAATAACACCAATGCTCAATAAAAATTCACCTGTTTTTAGTTTACCCAGTTTACCATCCAAATGAAGCATTGCATTCTAAATGGGGCCACACTTTTCCATATCCATTTGTAAACTTTCCTGTCACTAATCTCCACATTAATTAGAGATTGGAATGAGAGATAAATTGTACATAGAAGACACAAAGTATGCCCTAGAGTTGCAAGCATTCCAGGAAAAAAGGTTAGGGCTTATTTGGACTGATATGTTGAGACCATCAAACAGCAAAATCATTCTATTCAACTCTTCCTCTTTCCATAAAAACAAATTTCTTCTAAACTGAAAATCCCATTTAAAGAGTTCTTCTTTCCTTTGTAGAACATCTGCCAAAGATTCCTCTTTATTCATGGTGATGTTAGAGATTCTAGGATACAAGGTGCTAAGAGATTTGCCATTCACCCATGGGTCCTTCCAAAACTGAATTGCATTACCATTGCCAACTGAAATTCTGATGTTATCCCTGAATTTAGCAAAACTCAGAGGATTTCTATCTAGTATCTGCATTATATCCTTCTAGATTGTTGACACGTTCCTGTTGATCTCCATATTAGGAATCCATGAGTTTGGGCACATTTCATACTTTGCACATATTACTTTCCTCCAAAGAGCATTTTTCTCCGTTCCAAACCTCCACCACCACTTTAACAACAAAGCCTCATTCATCTCTTTGATACCTTTTACCCCAAGGCCCCCTTCTTCCTTGTGGATTTTTCTTTTTAGATCACAACTACCCCATAGAAATCTTGCTTGAATGTTTTCAATGGATTTAACAACTCCTTCAGGGATTCTGAATAGGGATAGGTAGTAAATAGGGAGATTACTAAGAGTAGATTTGATCAAAGTAAGTCTCCCCCCAAAAGATAATGCCTTATGCTTCCAAGAGGATAATCTTGATTGGAGCTTTATTAAGATAGGTTTCCAAGTGGCTTGTAGTTTAGGGTTAGCACCAAGGGGCAATCCCAAATATTTAATGGGAAGGGATTGTGATTTACAACCAAGCACCCCTGCAAATTCCTCCAGTTGGGATTGATCTAACCCCACTCCACATAGAATAGATTCATGGAAGTTTATATTGAGACCTGTCATGACTTCAAGAACCTTAAGTAAGCTTTTAAGACCAATGATTTCATTTAGCTCAGCTCCACAAAACACAAGTGTGTCATCAGCAAATTGTAAGTGAGTCATTAAAGGACCATCCTCACAGACCCTTAATCCCTTAAGTGTGCCATTAGAGATAGCTTCAAGAAATAAACAGTTAAGGCTCTCTGTTGCTATGATAAAAAGGAAGGGGGAGAGTGGATCCCTGTGGACATCCCTCTGGAGATTTCTCATCAATTCAGAGTCGCCACCCAAGTTTTAGCAGATTGTCCCCGAGAAACCGAACTCGATTGACTCGTGCCTCATTCTTAGGATAAGGTTTAAACCGGCCCGCCATCACCATACTATCTTAGGTTCAAGAGCTCTGTTACGAGAGGGGAATGGTTTTACGGCACCCCCCTCACCCTGTCCGAAGACCGGTCTGTACTAAACTTTTGTGGGATCATATGGAATGAATGCAATCCAACTTTGAGCAGACAATGGGGGATGGAGAATGGGAGCCAAGTAACGATGTTAAACACAACAATGGCTTACGGTGTATGCTTATGTCACGTGATCTACATGAGTGATGATGAAAATATGCAAATATGAACTAGTAAAGGCACAAAACAACAAGAAATAATGTTAATATGAGATAAACAGTTACAAACAATCAAGAAAACACCACCACAGACTGTTACAGAGCCAAACCAATCTGATCCTCTGTTAGAAGTTTGAGCACTCAAAGAGGGGGTTTAAGCGCTCAAACCCTACCCAACTACTCATGCTTTTGATGATCTTAGCGTAATGAAAACATGGATGATACACTGTTATTTGCTTAAAAACAGTACTATGATGACTAAAAAGACTAGCATAATCATGTAAACATGGATTTAAGACTTGTTAATGAACCAAACAAGGCAGCAGGTACAAAAGGGTGAAAGTAGAACACTGTGAGACATTCTAGAATACTCAAAACACTGTGAGAAAGCTTGGATGTTGGAAACATTGGATGATCCAAAAAACAGTTTGAGCGCTCAAAGGGGGTGCTTTGAGTGCTCAAACCATCTTCACGGTTTGAGTATTCTGATGCATTCTTGCCTTTGTTTAGACCATGAACAACCTTGAGATAATATGAAATTATGTAAGTGCATTTGATACCTTGGAAACATTAACAAAATGATTTGCATGTGTAGGAAATGAACTATAAATCAAACACAAGCATGGATTGAGTGGGAGAAGAAGAGGATTAGACTGATATGAACTCTATAACAACACGCACACACTTTAACAAGCTTAAAACAAGATGTAAAGCTGTAATATTGAAGAAGCAAAGATGAAACAGAATAGAGGTTGAGCGCTCAAAGTATAGGGTTTGAGCGCTCAAACCCTATCCAAAGGATACTAAGCTTTTGTGATTTTTCTGGCCATTCTTTGATGGGTTTATGAACTCCAACCTTCTGATCATTGTTTTGAGGAGTGAGATACACCTGTTATCTTCATGAAACATTGTTATTTGTGGGTAGATGATGATCAAACACCATTTCCCTGGCTTTTGGGCTCATTGATCAATAATCACGAGAAGAACAGACTGGTTTGAGAGTATTTAAACCAACAAGAGCCATGAGAATAATGGTATCAACATAAAGAACAACCAGAAACCACAAAAATATAAGAGTAATTAAAACAGTTTGAGCACTCAAAGGATAGGCCTTGAGCGCTCAAAGGGTCTTGAACTGATATTTTTGAAAGTTATTTTTCTTATCATCTAAGATCTTGTGAGCTCATAGAAGCTATAGAGGACCTCCATGAACTCACTGGTCTCCCACAGGATGACCAACCCGTAACACTTCACATGATTTTTCTACCTTTTGGCTATGATCAAGGCTTGAACTTGGTGTTTTGATGAAGGGTTGGACAATGGCTTGGATTATGGGTACAATGTAGGTCGTTTTTGGACAGAGAGGTGATAATATGGGTTTGATTAAGTGGCATTTGGATGGATGGTGGTGTATATGAGTGTGAAAGGATGATGATCAAGTGGATTTTGTGGGTGTAGGATGATTGAGCTTCAATTGATGGACGAAAATGGAAGAGAGGTACTGGAAATGAAGTTTTAGAGGAGAGTGAGGTGTTGATCAGTTGGTAACCCCTCAAACAGTGGGTGGAGGTTGGGTTTTATAGAGAGAGAGAGAGAGAGTGGAGGGAAAATGGGTTTTGAATTAAAAATAGGTTTTAGGCTAAATAGGGGCCATTTTAGGGGGCAATATACGTATATACGCAACATTACGATGGCTTATACGCCCCCATGTCAGTAGAATATCATCATTAGATTCTTTGCAAAAAAACAAATTGGACATGGTTTGAGCGCTCAATCCAGGGATTTGAGCGCTCAAAGGGTTGTGAGCACAGTGGTTTCTCTTGGGTTATTTTGGTAGTTTGAGGGGTATTTTGGTCTTTTGGATTGGTTGGGGTTGTTTAAATAAGATGGTTTTGGGGTGATTTGGTGAGTTCAAACCTTAATCCGAGCTTTGAGGTATGCATGGTTGGTCTATCTCATCATCGGGAATGCTTGATAAGTTTCTCGGGTCAAAATCGGGTATTTACAGTTGCCCCTCTTGAATGGAACTCTGTATCATAGCTTGGTACAAGTTGCATCTAAGATAAAGACATCCCGATTCATTCCCTAAGCCTTTTTACAAGCTGCAAAGGAAAATATTAAAATGCATGGTCGCGTCACTCAGGCTGCCTACGTACCCCATTGTAGGGATCAGACCGGCGTAGTTCTTGGGGGCATATGCAAGCAAATTCAACAGGTTTTCCTAGCCCGTGAAATCATACGCGAATCAACAAGCCTTCCCGGATCATGAAACTTCAAGTCACGCAAATCGACGAGCCTTCCCGGGTCGTGAAACGCTTAAACAACAACAACTCATAATTACGCGGATCAACGAGCCTTCCCGGGTCGTGAAATGCCAAATAAACTCTTCATAATCACTCGGATCAACAAGCCTTCCCGGGTCGTGAAACGCTAACTAACGCAATGAGATCATGATCAAATACGAATCAACACAAGCAACACAAACCAAATGCAACCAACAACTCATCTGTTTGCTTTCACCAGCTAGGTGGGTAGAACAACTTACAACTTGACATGATAAAACGTAGCTACCCCCCTGAGCAACGAGGAGGCTAAATTCCATGGTGGCTATCCTTTGAGCAACAAGATGGTCAATGATAAAATGATTATCTACTGAGCAACGAGACAATCGAGGAGATGTGATCGCCTATTGGGCAAAGAGGCAATCAATATGCTACTAAACCAAACACATTAATGTCATGGTCTTAGCGACACAATGATCATCAACAACAAACTTATAGAACAAACTGATTGATTGCACTAACTAGGTGATTATCCGAAGCAAAATTCAATCACACAAGGGACAATTGCGTATATCTACCAAACGTCATTGAGTGGACCTGAAGAGTCCAGTCACTGAGAATTAGCTATCTAGCCCATTTTCAGTGTATCAATACGGGGTATCAAATTCAAAAAGCGCATTACTTCATTCAAATTCGTCAAGATGGGTCAAACAACATCTTTAGAGGTTCAACATAGCTTAGAAGGGTCAAAATAGGGTCAAAATGCCCCTAAAAGGTGTCAGAAATCAAAACCCAACAAATGGTTTGAGCGCTCAAAGAGGGGTCTTTGAGCACTCAAACGTGCGCTTGAACCCTTTGGCCGGCGAGGGGGGTCACGACGGTTCAGGTGCCTTATATTCTTTGTTTCACATCTGTTTGACTCTCATAACTTTTGATCGGTCTAAAATGTTGCTCTCTCTCTCTCTCTCTCTCAAACTGACTCCCTCTCTCTCGAAATCTCTCACAAATCTCTCAATCCAAGTACAAATTTTAAGTTAGGGTTTAGATCTACAACCACGGGTCAAGTTTTCTCTCAACCGGGAGCGTTAATGGCTGATTCCGGCGATGAGAGGTCACCCACACCCACACCCTCACGAAGGGCTGACGACATTGATGGGGCCACGACGGTGGCTCAACGTGCGGCGGAGCCAAGCGCTCAAGCCCTCGCAGCGGCAAGCGGTGGTGTTCCAGAGGCTGCGGCCTCTGTGGGTGTTGAGGAGGCCACGGTGGTGGTTCGTGGTGGCGAGGATGAGGCCGCAGAGAGTAGAGAAGTGGTGGGTGGTGGTGGAAATGGTGATATGGTGGTGGAGGGTGGCGAAGATAGTGGTTCAAGGGGTGTAAGAGTGACAGGCAGTGGTGGTTTGGTGACCGAGAGTGGTGACAACGACAATGTGGGGGCTGTCGGAGTAGTGCGTAGTGGTGGAAATGAAGAGAAGGTGGCGAAGAGTGGTGGAGAAGGCAGTTCAGGGGCTGCCAGAGTACCACCGATGGATCCCAGCGCTCAAACCACCATGGCAGCGCGTGGTGGTGAGACGGTGGTCCCTCTAGGGGCTGCCGAGAGGGTTGAGGGAGGTCGGGGTGATGGTTTTGACTGCGTTGGTGGAGAGAGGGTGGTGGCTAGTGGTGGTGGTGAGGTTTCGGGTGGTGGTGATGGCGGTGTTTGGAGTAGGCCACCACTTGGGTACTTGCGGAGTAGGTACGAGGGTCAGGATTGCGATGTGATGACCCAGGCGAGGTGGGCTATCTCCATAGCGGAGGTACAGATGCAGGTAAAGGTGTTGTGGAGTGCGATGGAGAGCATACGGGGCGGTGCGAGGAGTAGTGGTGATTCTAGTAGTGGCAGAGGGGCTACTAGTGGTGTCAAGAGGAGTGCCAGGGTGGCCAGCAGTGGGAGGGGTGTTACTCCTGCGAGAGGAGCGACAGCTAGTGCGGCGGGGGCTAGTCCGTCGACTCCAGTGGTGGTGGAGGAGCTTCCAGAGGTGTCAGTGAAGACACCGGTAGCACGTAGATCGATGACTCGTAGTCGCTCCAGGGCTACAAAAAAAAATTCACAATAGTTGATTTAATGGAGAATCCCAGTAATAGCCACTAAGGAGATTTTTGGGCCTTTTGAGTTTTTTTTTTTTTTTTTCCCACTTTTCACGCTTTCTAAAACGGATCATTCTCCTCACATACATCAACTAAATAGTCCAAAAAACCATGTAATATTAATTGACATGTGAAATTAAAATTATCATTTTGTTCGTTCAGAAAATAAAAAGTGACAGTATAAACGATTTGATCATAAAATTAATTGATATCTTTGAGGACACCTCGTTCGCTAATAAGGAGGTGACAGAACCCTCTCCCATCATAAGTGAAAATGGTTGAATGACATGAGCAAGAAAATGTCGAAAGAAAAGTTGAAACGTTAAGGATAAATTTGGTCTAACTTTTTGGGACTTTGGGCTTTGTCTTTTTATCATTTTCTCTCAATTTTTATTAGATTGGGGTTAAATTTTTACATCATATTATTCGTCTCGATGAAAAAAATCGAAAAAATATTTTAAAATATAGGCCAAAGTTGAAAAATGTTCATATAAAAAGATCAAATCAAAAAAGTAATAATAGACGCACTTTTTGGATCTTTTTACGAGAATAAAGAGGTAATCAAAATCCTGTATTGAGATGTCAAGATTGCTGTTGTCGTTCTGAAATCGTTTTCACTTTCTAGTAAAGTCCTTGAACAGCATTGAATGAGTGGCTTGAGAGTAATGAGGTTGTCCTCATATTTGGACCCCATTGCACATGAAAAAT
The DNA here is from genome assembly GCA_020921065.1 of Vaccinium darrowii. Classification (NCBI taxonomy): domain Eukaryota; kingdom Viridiplantae; phylum Streptophyta; class Magnoliopsida; order Ericales; family Ericaceae; genus Vaccinium; species Vaccinium darrowii. The sequence continues at coordinate 21,119,753 of CM037162.1, read as the reverse complement.
TGGTGGGAACACAATTGGAGTGGTGCATATACGGATTACATTATTGTTGGAAGAATATTGTGTACTTTTTTTTATGTGTTTGAAGATTGTTAACACTGCAGTTATGCCCTTGTCCACTACGTGCTCTGAGTGCTCAAGATGCTATGAAAAATTGAAAACTTACGCCAGCGAGAAAATTCAAGTACTTACCCAAATATACTAGTAATTTGCTTTTGGTTTAGTGCCTTTAAAGTTACTTATTCATCATCCATGGCTCACCATAGTGATCAGTATCGTTCATTTTGTAGAATTCGTTGAGTTCTTCAAGCATAAAAAATCATGTTCAGTGGATACCAATCAATAACTTATTACTAGAATAGCCTTGTTTGGTTTGGGTCTCAAGACCTAAATTTAAAATTTTTTACCTCTATTTCCCTCCAATTATTATCCCTATTTCCAATCGTTACCCCATTTTTCTAATTATTTCTCTTTGTATCTATCTCTAATCATTACTCCCTATTTTCAATCATTACCACTATTTCTCTCCCCACTCAAAACCCAAAATCAAAACCAAAACCGAACAAGATCTAAGTTTATCTTGAAACAAATGTACTAGGCACACTGAATCAAATCCATTTATTTTAAGATAAATGTATTTTGTCAAGCTCTACAAAATGAATGTTTCCAAAATTATGAACTGATGAATAGATGAGGACTGTACAGGACTTGCTCCCCACTTATTAAACTCTGACCAATCAAACAAAATAGAAGACAGTGTCGGGCCTGTCCCAATGATTGAGGTCTTGGCTGGCTGGCACAATGGTTTTAGTCAATCCCCAAACCCACCCATGATGTAGCCCCTTCGTCCCGAATTTGTTGTCCACTCACTATTCATGACACCTTAAAAATTATTTATGTTTTTAAATCTACAATATTATATATATGCAATATACATCTTGTTAGATTGTTCTCGATTAGTTCTATTAAACAAAATTTTCAAAATTGTAAAAATCATTATAGATTGAAAGATATAGGTAATTGAAAAATAGCATGCATGCACGTTAATGGATGAGAAATTTGGGATGGAGGGAGTAATTTTTTAAATGTACCGACAATTAAGCAATTTTGGAGCTAGACAGTTGGGAAAGAGGAGGTTGGTTTTGATGTTCCATTTCCCAATTCCAGCGTTTGGAGAGGTTGATCTAGAGCTGTAGGTCAAGCGGCCGTGAATAGACATTTAAATGTCAATACATATGAGGTCTCAAGTTTAAGTCGATGAAGCGACATTGGCCTGCCGTTGTAATCCAACTCTACTAACATACTAACATGTTATCGTCTGATAGAAAATAGAGTATATTTGGAGAGGTTTGCTCTAAGGCTCAGCTGATAGGCGGATTATAGTAGCTTTTAGTTCAAAAACATATACTAGAAAATTGTATAAATTCACATGTCCAATGTGTTTTGGGGAAAATTTAAGAATCCACCATTGCGGATGCCCTCCCGGCTCCCACTGATAAATGACATGCACACCTTGTTCGGTTTGGGTTTTGGGTTTTGAGTAGAGAGAGAAATAAATATAATAATTGGAAATTAGGAGATTAGAGAGAGATAGAGAGAGAAATGAGAATAAAAATTAAAAATAGAGGTAATGATGGGAAACAAACAGAGATAATGATTGAGTAATAATTTAGAAACCGAGTCTTGAGACCCAAACCAAACATGCCCACAATTTTCTTCGGGTCAAATGGATTGCTGCAGGCAAACGAGAGCAAAATTGAAAGTCTCTCTCTCTCTCTCTCTCTCTCTCTCTCTCTCTCTCTCTCTCTCTCTCTCTCTCTCTCTCTCCATATAGTCTACAGCCGTACCACCACCACTCCGCAGTAATTTTCTCAATTGATTCTGCAATCGTCGGTAATTTCCTCAATCGATTCTGCAATCGTCACCATCGTCTTCATCTTCCTCATCAGCCTCTCACATGAAGCGTGCTTAAGATCCCAACAAACTGCCAATCAATTAAACTCAACTCGACTCAGTCAGAACTATCAAATTCAACTTTAGCTATTCTTTATGCATTGGGATTGTTTTAATGATGTACCGTTGTTTTGGGGAACTGACGTTATAAAAAAATAGATTGCAAAAACCATTCCCTTAACAAGTGGCGGTGTTGAACCCATTAAGTGTCAAGTGACACATTCGCGAGCCAAAAAGCATGAACACAGCTAAAACTAACCAGATTGTCACCCCAAGTATAAGACGGATGTATTCGAGGGGGCTACGTCTATTGCATACTATTGTTGTATGGAAATACAAGAAGAAAGAATCACTCATTTTGGTGTGTAGATGAAAGCCCATTAACTACCATGCCAAAGATCCATAATAAGTCATGAGCAAATGCGAATGGAAAACAATTTAAAATGGTGCGAATCGCAATTCATTTGAAATCAAAGAACTACAAATAAGATAATTTGTGCATCGCTTTGCTTTATGGTTAACAACTCTACGTGAATTAACTAATTTGAAATATACAGCTGAGATTCTTTATGCAACTATCTGACACCATGAACGGCAATCATCATTCCTCGTGAAGAAAACGAAAAGGACAATGATCAGGTTTTGAACTCTTTTACAACCACTACAACAAATTCAAAACCTTTCAACCCTCCCAACCGCCGGCTTTTGGATCACAAAACTAAACACCAAATGGAAAATCCAACGTAATGCATAAACTACTTAACTTCTTATAACTTGTGCACCTAAAGGACCAACAGCCCCTGTATTCCCCTGTATTCCCCTGAATCAGAATAGTAATTATTTGAGAAATTCACATGTTTTAACACTTACACGATGAATGCAGGGTACCAAGATCAAGAACCAATCTACTGATTCTTCTTTAGTTTGGAAGTGGAAGATGACGTCTTCAGCTCTTGATTGGAGGCTCTAATTATAAAGAGAAGTGTTTCTAGAAGCATAGCACAAACCAAACCAAGGATGCCTCCAGCAGCATTCTGAACCAGAAAGTAATGGGAAAAAAACAGGCGATGGGAACACAAAACAAGAAGTCAGATGAGCAAAATGGAAACCACGTTTAGTAATTCCCAAATGGAGAAAAGGACAATATGAACTTAGCATGGTCTCTCTGAAAGTACCATGACAGGATTGTGGCTAAACAGTGCTCTGAATGCCGCATATCCAAACAAATAGCCTGTAAACATTGTCACTAGCACATGTAAACCTGTAAAATGTGCATTTTGGTGTCAGAACAAAACCTTCCAATGCAGAGACGTGCATATCACAGGTGAAATTAACAACTTGAATTCAAAGCTTCAACAATATTCAACTCAACAAGAGTTCACCCCAAGGCATAAAGTTAATAGAGTTTAAAACATGACCTTCAACATACGACTACCAACATAAGTGATAAGTGTCATTCTAGCAATTTTCTGTTCCATATTTTGAAAAGATTTTGAATTTCATTAATGCTCCTGACTCCTTATCATTAGCAAATTAAGTAATTAATGATTTGCTGATATCATGAACAGTACAGCAAAGTTCTGTTATCTTCAATAGTATTCACACATCCATTAGAAACTTGGAAGTTTTTCCACATGCCAAGACAGTGGGTTAGTTGTGTTTGGCATTTCGACTATTTTAAATCGCATCAAACCTAAAAAGTGTAGTAGGAACATAGTGACCAACCCCACCACGAGAATAAAATAAATACGACAGTCGTTTGACAAGAATACAAAGATCAGGTTTCTGTTTAAGTTTCAACTTTTTTAATTCTCCAAGCACATAAAGGTTCAACCTGTATCTGTAACAAATATTCTGCTAAACAATATGTTTGGACAAATCTGATTGTGAATTTATTAACTGAAAACACTCAAGGCTTAAAGGAAAAGAAATGTTGGCATTTCAGGAGTGTGTGATTATGGTAAAAATGCAGAGGGCAAGCCTACATTTATTGAACTCTGTCAACATAGAAAAATGAAAAATCAGAATAGCACAGAGATTACTCTGCCAATGTTCCTTACTAAGCACAACCTCTGGACTTCGAGAAGTTACTCTCTGACCAAATGGCCACTCTTCACGTAAGGAAGTCACCTAGGGTTTGGATCCTATATCAAAGCCTAATGAGAGTTTCAAGACATCTAATCAGTCAGTGCCCTTTCATGAATCGAGAGGTCTTTATGTCGTAAAAGCAGGAATAAAGAAAACCATTGTCCACCTAATTTTCAATTAAGACTAGTTAGAAGAATGGAGTATGGATTTACATCTTGTTCAAATCCAAATCCTGAATAAACAAAAATGCCTTGAGGTTTATCAAATGTATTAGTTCAATTCTCAATTCACTTTAAAGCTGTGTTTGGAATCCTGGATTTGTGCATGGTTTACCAAGGGAAAACAAAATTATATGAAGATTAATGTCATAGGTATGGTTTCTTTTCCTTCATCTTTATCATGGATTTAGCAAGGGAATAAAATGATACGGAAATTGAATATAAGTATAGCTTCCCTCCCTTTCGATAACTCAGGGTGTTCAAGCCAGCAACGTGCACCTCAATTATTCCATGGGGACCCAATTCCATCGTCCACTAGTAGAAAGTCCAACTAAAGCTAGGGCAAAAGCCCCTGCATGGACTGGCTCCAGTTAAAGCTTCCTTTCCTTCCTATTTTTTCTTCATCGATAAACCCCTCCACAAATCCATGATCCACGTAGAACCTGAATGTAAATAAGTTTCTCCACTACTCTCCCTCTAATCTCTATCGTAGAACCTATGCTACATGGATCCTCAATTTTTGGCCAAGTACCATGCCGACAAGACACGACACCGAAACAGCTGCCGAATCCCGTTGTCCGACACCGCTGTGTAAATCCAGACATGGCCTAGGTTTTTTTTTTTTTTAACTAGCTGAGTTGATATGTCTTGAAATTTTAAGTGAAAACCTAAAATCTGTTGAAGAAACATACTTCTAGTTTGACGTTTCAAATCGATTTGGAAGCCATTTTAGTTGCAGTGTTTGAATGGAGAGGAGCGCAAGAAGAAACTAGCCAAAATCCCAAATACGGTGAAGTCTTCAAATCCTCATCGTTCGTTGTACTGTATTTTTTTATTGGGCACATGAAAATGAAATGTTTCTTTTAAATATATGAATACATTCAACATATTCTGAAAATTATGTGGTTTATCCCCATAAACATATCTAAATTTGGATACATATCCACCACAAATCCTCCATTTTCAGGCTTGAGGTGGCCAAGCCCAAGATATACTGATATACATCCGTATCCGATTCAAGTACCCGCGTCGGTATAACATTCAACAGAATATGTATGTCTACGAAATAAAGATACATTCAACCTCTACAATCTGTATGATCACAACCAATATCGCCAGTGTCATTAAATGGTAACCTAAAACCCATAATATGCTACCCAAGCCCCAGACAAAATTAAAAATAACAAAATGACTCGAAAAACTAGTCAGAGCCACACCAAACCCAGTGTTGTCCAGTCCTAATGATAGGCGCACAAATGTTCACCTAAGCGTGCCTTAATTAATTCTTGTTAAGCCTGTTTACATTGTTACTTGGAGTTTAATGCTTTATTTGGGTGGTGTAGGTAAGTGAAGGCTTTGATATAAAAAGAGTGCGAAGTTGAATTTTACTTGGTGTTAAAACAAAGCCTGTGATCAAATTAATCAAGTGAAGGGTACGAGGTACCAATTGATAACAAAAGCGAGAAGCACCAGATTTAATTCCTACCTAATGGAAATTTGGAGGACAAAACCCCATACGGCCTGCAAGTGGGTTATGAATTTCGGGAGAGAGAACTCAATATTGTTTGGTACTAATAAAAGAGAAATTAGTGGGGCCCAAGTTAAATGGTTGCCAATTGACATTCATAGGATTTTTGGCAAGTAGGTTCCTTTGGGAACAAGGCTGCTACTACTATATATGGGGGCTGACCATCATGCACAAAAAGGGAGATACGATCATATAACAGGAAAGCTGCACACGAGACCCACGGTTGGAACAGAGGCGAAGGATGTCCATGATTTCAACTGCGATGGCCGGCTAAACTCTCACCTAGGGCGTAGATGAAGCTCGAACTCCTAGTAACATTATTTCTGTTTTGATTTAGTGTTTTATTACTCGAATCGTGGTTGTATGACTTGAGGATTTATTTATAACATTAATTCGTCTCATCAAATCTTGTGCGTGATTTTCTAGATACTGCATTATGCATGTTCATACAACGATTTTTAATTGTTCGTGATAACAGGGTAAGATGGGTTATGCTCCGTAAGACGCGTTGTGCTATTAGACGATCTATGCCATAGAGACGGGTCGTACTAGTAAGATGGTTTGTGCTAGGCGGCAATACCCCGTGATAGTTGGAGATGACTCAAAAGCTGATACTGATGAGCAAGTCCGGTTGTACTAAAGCCTTCTTTCAAGAAAATCCCAAATGGCTTTAGCAGGTCCATTGCCTAGTTGCAGGAAACGCCTATATTGAAGATGCTCCTCCCCAAGAAACGCGATTCGGCGTTTCTTACTCGGAAACGTGATGGGAGCGCGTTTCCCATGAGACGGGATCGCGCTCCAAAGGAAGATGGGAGCTTACGGCTTTTTCCGGTCGCCGTCGTCTTTCCTTGCTGTCGTCGTTGTCGATTTGTTCCAATCGGAGTCGTCATCCCCCTTCAATCAACATCCTTGTCGCCGTTTATGTCTCCGATTGGACTGTTGTTCGTCGTCGCAGTCGTCGTCATCTTCCATCGCCGGCTTCATCTCTGATGTTACAGTGGTGCTGGGTCGTGAAAGAGAAGAGAAAGACCAAAGGGGAATGATAGGTTGTATGTGATGTTTTATTAGAGCTGTATATGTGTATCTCATCCTACACGTGTAGGGGCAGATGGGAAATAGCGTACATGTGTCTTTTTTGTAGCTTTTGTTTCTTTACACATATGTAAAGTTGTAAACCTTTTGATAGTGGTGCAGTAAGAAGACTCTTCATTTTTAGTTAATAAAAAAAAGGACTCTTCATTTTCCACCAAACATCTGTAAAGTTGTAAACCTTTGATAGTGGTGCAGTAAGAAGACTCTTCATTTTCTTCATTTTTAGTTAATCGGAAAAAAAAAAAAGGCCCATTATTCTCCACCTAAAGGCTCATCACTCCACACCTAATTTTTATTCCTCTTTATGGGTATGTGTGTGCATGACATTGGAAACAATGAAAAATCAGCCCGGATTTATTTTAAATGTTGTATTATAGTGTTTTTTTTTTCCCTTTTTCTTAAAACGAATAATAGAGAAACAAAGGAAGAAAAAGAACAGAATAAATGAATTTGGGTAGTATTTGAGAGAAACACAATAATGTACTCCCTCTGTCACATTTTAAATGTCCCTTACATAAAATAATGTCATTTTGACTTTAAAAGAAAATATATTTCTCGATATTTTTTTCCAAAATTTTTTACACCATTCAAAAATACTCATTGAGATATTTTGAACGGTACAAATAAATTTAAAAGTAGTTCCAAAAGTATTTTATTTTTTAAAGTCAAACTTGGACTGTCTACCGTAGAGGACATTTAAATTGGGACGGAGGGAGTATATTTATTTGGTTTTTGTTAATATGTGCCCCTAGGGTACATGTTAATGAATCATTTAATGAAACTAACCCAATAGTAGAATTAGTAAATAGATATAGATAAGTTTGGACAAAGGGAAAAAGTAGTTTTAATGAGGCCAAAATATCCTTTTGTAAACCTTCTTTTACCAGGTTTGTTTTAACTAATAATCGATCTCTTTTTCATCCTTCGTGATTTTTAAAAAAAAATTTAAAAATAATTTACTTCTTGGATTTTGATGAGGTAAAACGTAGAAATAAAAACAAGTTTAGTGAATATGAAAGAGGTTAAGAAAAGGTTTATTTTTCTTTTTGGCTTTTACTACTTTCTATATGTAAGTGGGTTTGTTACTATCATTTAATGACTATATTATCATATGCCCTTAGGGCACATATTGATAAAACCCTATTTATTTTGGTTAATGTTACCTCCTCTATTTCAAATTACTGGAGCCCTAAGAATAGTCGTGCAATTTTGATATAAAAAAAATATAATATTTCCGTAGATAATTAGCCAAAAAAATTACGAAAATCAAATTTTTTTATGTATACTCCAGATAGTAATGTATATCTAATTTGGTTAAAATAAATGTTAAAGTCTCTCTGTTCCAAATTGCTAGATCCCTACGAAAAATTGTGTAATTTTGAGATGAAAAAGCAAAATATTTCCGTAAATTTTAAAAATGATGCAAAAATTCGTGTAATTTTGAGATGAAAAAGTTGTGCAATTTTGAGATGAAAAAGTTGTGCAATTTTGAGATGAAAAAGTCGTGTACTTTACTTTTAGCATTTTCCTAAAAAAAAATTAAGGAGTAATTTTAGATATGGCAAAAATTCATAAGATTATCTTTAAAAACAAAATAGTAGGAGCCTAGAAAATAGGATTTTGACGAACAACAAACACAAGGAAAGGGGAATTAACTAATTCAATATTTCTCCTACAAGTTCACATTATACTCTAACTAATCACCGTCACATTGAATCTTACATTCCTGCTCGATTTCTCAATCCTATGTCATGATCATGAATAATAATCTCTATTTGTCATACTATAACCAAGCTAAGTTCAATCTATAATGTCTATACTTGTCGTGATCACATATAATGATCTCCCTTAGTTACACTCTAACAAAACATAGTACAACTAACTAATCACCGATTCACCGCCACATTGAATCTCACATTCCCACTCTATTTCTCGATCCTAATGTCATGATCACGAATAATAATCTCTATTTGTCATACTCTAACCTAGCTAAGTTCAATTTATATTGCTAACGATGTCCCTTAGTTACACTATAACAAAACATAGTACAACTAACTAATCACCGCCACATTGAATCTTACATTCCCACTCTATTTCTCGATCCTATTGTCATGATCACGAATAATAATCTCTATTTGTCATACTATAACCAAACTAAGTTCAATCAATAATGCCTATACTAGTCGTGATCACAGATAATGATCTCCCTTAGTTGCACTCTTAAGTCTTAACAAAACACAGTACGACTAACTAATCACCATCACATTGAATGTTACATTCCCAATCTATTTCTCAATCCTATGTCATGATCACGAATAATAATCTCCGTTTGTCATACTATAACCAAGCTAAGTTCAATCCATAATGCCTATAGTAATCGTGATCACAGATAATGATCTCCCTAATTAGTTACACTCTAACAAAACACAGTACAACTAAATAATCACCATCACATTGAATCTTAAATTCCCACTCTACTTCTGTAATGCATATACTAGTCGTTATCACCTATAACAGAACAGAGGTACGAAATCAAAATATATGTTACAGATTATGTGGGTGTAAGTGTCATATTCCAAAATCAAATTTTAGAAGTAAGAAATATTATGTGGGTCTAAGTGTTATATTCCAAAATCAAATTTTAGAAGTAAGAAATATTATGTGGGTCTAAGTGTTATATTCCAAATTAGATATATTTCTACGTTTATTACCTTTTGTTTTTAGATTGGGAGAGTAAGACCAAAAAAAAACTAAAGACTTTAGAAAAGTGGCTTCCCGCCTCTGCATCATTTAGAGTGAAGATTTGGAGGTTCCCAATATTCTCGAAAATGGGCAGCAGCCGCCAAGGAATATCTACTCTATAAACCAGATTGTATTTGCCAAGGAATCCCTGTCTCCATCTGCCGAAAACCCTCTAAGGTATGTTGAGTTGATTTCTAGTTTCTTCTGAAACTTAAATTTGCAGTTTTGTTGCACAAATCCCCTAATCTAGTTTCTAATCTATTTTCAGATTTGCTATGAATCTTGGCCAAAGCATCCACTCCGAGGAAGAAGATGATCATCAAGAGGATGATATTGAAGAGCCATCAGCTACTCCACTTCGGAAATATGTTACAAAAGTTACTGGTGAAGGAAGTTTCAAAGGTGGAGGTTGATCAGCCAAGTTTACTTGTAACTTTGGCTGCCAAACTAAGCCTTACACAGGGTCTTATTAGCGAGTTCGAGCGCACTTGATAGGCGTACCAGCTGGCCAGAAGAAAAAAGGCGTGCAACGATGTCCAGTGCTGTCCAAAGAGGAGGTGGAATTGCTAAAGGAAGAGGAATCAAATGCACAACAGTTATTTGGAAATTCAAAGTCCAAAAAATAACTCCCCATGGGGCAGCTGGTCCGAATACTGCCTTTATAGACAACATATCATAGACATGTGCGAGCTGCCTTTATAGATTTAACTAATACAGAGTTCATAACTTAGGTGTCTCATGCTACTGTCAATGGAACAGTTGATAACATGTTCCATATTAGTATGAGGGAGGAAGTTGATCAAAAGATCGCAAGCATGCTTTATCAAAACGGCGTACCCTTCAATGTTGTGCGGTCTCCGTCGTGGGCAGACATGGTTCATGCCATCAACACTGCACCTAAAGGGTACAAATCCCCTAATTATGCAAAGGTGAGGACTTCCTTGTTGGACAAAGAGCAAAGCAAAAGTGCAGCAGGCCCTCACCCCTTTGATGCAAGATTGGAGCACACATGGAGTATCCATTATTTCGGACGGCTGGTCTAATGTGAGGAACGAATCCTTGGTTAACGTCATGGCTGTCTCAGGTGGCAGAGCCATATTTATCAATGCGTATGAAGTTTCTGCAGTGGAAAAAAATGCAGCAAACATCGCTGACTTGCTCTTCAAAGCCATTAATTATGTTGGCCCCTCAAATGTGGTGCAAGTTGTAACTGATAATGCTTCGAATTCCAAGGCAGCAGGAGGACTTATTCAACGGAAACATCCCCACGTATTCTGGTCTGGTTGCTTGGCTCACACTCTGAATTTGCTGATGAAAGATATAGCAAAGTCCAAGGATACATCTCTATCTTTTGTTGCTGAGATGTACAAAAAAGGTAAAGATGTGGTGAGGTACATCAAAAATCACAGCTCTTCTCAGGGCCTATTCAAGTCTTTCTCTCAACTACAACTCCTTAAAGCGAAGAAAACAAGGTTCGGGCACCACTACATTGTCGTGCAATGACTTGTGAATGTGAGAGCAGCCTTGGTTTCCATGGCTCTTAGCAACCAGTGGGAAAACTTAAGAAGGAGTTCATCAGACCCGGACAATCATGATGCTGTTCAAGAGACAGTAATGAATGACGATTTTTGGAGAAAAGCAAAAAGAGTCCTTCGAATTACAAAGCCAATTTACAGGATGCTGAGGTTTTGTGACTCGGACAAGGCTGTTATGGGTGAAGTGTATGAACAAATGGACACAATGCTGGGGCAAATCAAGGATATCCTTTCAACTGATCAAGTTGTTTATAACTTGATTCACAAGCTTGTTGTCGAAAGATGGGACAAAATGAATATTCCTCTACATTGTCTAGCATATGTTCTGGTTCCCAAATATTATACAAATGCTTGGCTTTTAAAGCCTGCCCCAGGTGGTGAGAAGAGGAGAAAACCTCATTCTGATTTTGAGATTCAAAAAGGTTATCTTGAAGCAATTGAGAAGATTATTCGTGGTCCTATTGAAGCTGGTGTGATAAGACAACAGATTAGCGACTTTGTGAGCAACAAAGGGGTTTTCGCGCAACCACAAGCGGTGCACGATAGAGGAACCATGTCTGCACTCTCATGGTGGCATCTATACGGTGGTGTAGCACCTGCGTTGCTCTCTCTAGCGTTAAAAGTGTTGTCTCAAGGGGTTAACAGTTCTTGTGCGGAAAGGTGCTGGAGCACATATTCTTTTATCCACAATGTGAAAAGGAATAGGTCGAACAATGATCGGGCTGAAAAATTAGTCTTTGTCCACTATAATCAGAGGCTCTTGTCAAGGTATAGGAATGATTACGAGCAGTACAAGAACTGGGATATGTTTGCTGACGATGCCAATATTTAGGAGGATCTCATGACAATCGAGGAAAGAGAAAACATGCCACTTTCTGAAAGTGATGATGAAGTTGCCCCTAATTTGGATGTTCAACCACACAACTCTGCTGCAACACCATCACCATGTTCAACTCCAACCCTCCCAAGTCCTTCACCAGAGCAAGCACAAGCACAAAGGCGACTTGAAAGAGCAAGAGGGAAAAGGCAAAAGAAATGAGATTTTTTTTTATGAAAACGTATGGGATGTATTTTCTTTTAGTGGGGTCAGTTCTCTTGTCCTTTGTTATTGGTGGGTCAGTTCTTATTTTCATGAGTCTGTCGGTTGCAATTTTTATTTTGGTGCTTAGAAGTAACTATGTCTTCCCTTTGAGCAATTAATGAATGATGATGGATAATTTGGCTAGATATGATCATTGTATGTGCTGTTATATTTGAAATAGGATTTCTTAATGTTTATGATTTTAAGTTAAATATAATTTATAAAAAAATAAAAATATATATATACATCGGGCCTCCCAACCTTGGGAGCTTCTAGGTACCTCCGCTCCCGCGCAACCGCCCCCGCTTTGTGCAACTAAGGTCCATTGTCATTCTGAAACCTGCCAAACTGCATACTAAGGGACGTGCTTAAGGATGCTTCTAAGGAGACTACTAAGGTCTTACCCTCTTAGGTGGTGGATCACAATCACAGGACATATATCAAATCCAATTGATGGGCCCTACCGTAGTCCCAATTAGCTCCCTGGTTTCCCCTACCCCAGGCATTTCGACCACCATATCTGGTTAGGTAGCTATCATGAGTCTGACCGTCCTCCCTTCTATTGGGAGTGATGGATGCTATCGCAAAGCTTCTTCAATAAAGTGTCGACCATCTTTACCAGGAGTGCATAGGATAAGGTACAGTAGTCATAACTTTGTCCTAACCTTTATATATATGTATAGATAGGTTGCTATCGATTACTTCACAAAATGGATATTCATTACGTACAGGTACAGCACACATAAGGAGATAGAACTGAAACGCTTCTTGCGCTAATGGCTTACTTCTATTCACTCTTCGGTATGAGGGCGAGCACATAAAGACGTTTTCGCCCTTCTTAAAGAGAGGGGAACCCCGACAGAAGGAGCTACCTTAGCGGAGTAGGGCTACTCGGTCAATAGTTATAGGGACGGTACAGCAGGAGCGAACTTCAGGGCTTAGATGTTACAGGGAATTCACCCTTATGAAAGAAAGCAAGAAAGCACTCCCATTCATAGAGATTCAAGTATTGGGAATTCGTAATTAGAAGCGGGAGCTTCTTCCGCTTAGTTGGCTACCCCCAGACCGGGAAAGACCAGAGGCACTAATGAAGGTAACAAAAGTCACGATCGAATAACGGAAGTTTGCTGGATTTCTTTTATGAATTCTAGAAGTGCTGGATCGAGTCCAGCTCGTGACAAGGCCTTGGTCATATAGATGTCTCGACTCCTGAAAAGGGCATGAGAGGTTACTTATCGGATCCCCGGTGATCGGTAACTCAAGAGGAGGAATCCCCACCTTCACTTTATCATCCCTGACGGTGAGGGAAATACGTCCCACTTTCAGTCGAGGAACCCATCAAAAGATCCTCGTTCCACCAGAAGTAGTGGAAACCGACTAGCCCTTAGAAGAATTGAATTGCATGATTTCGTATATCTATAAAAAATAAGCTTGGGAAAAGTAAGTTCCTTTTCCCAACATTGATATGAATTGTGAATCCCACTGCTGCTAGCTTCTGTCTCTTATTGATGGATTTTCCAGTGTTAATCGGATCGGAACTGCCAATGAAAAAATCAACACGAAACAGCTTTCATCACTCCAGAGGGCTTTCACCCCAATATCCTATACTATTCACGTACCATTTCATTAAGCATTCTGCCTAAAGAGAAATAGCCATAGAATTGGTTACCTCATAGAGTACTGTTACTGTACTGTTTGCTCTTCCTCCTTTCTTCCCTTTTCTGGCTTGGCTGCGTGTACACTATTAGCCGAACTCTTTAGAGGGGTGCACATGATTCTCCGTCTTTTGCCCCATCAACTATGACTATTTAAGAACCATCCCTCCTTCTACTCACTATAGAACTCTTTTCGAAAGATCAAAAAGCCAGTCTTACAAACAATAGCACCTGCCACCCAGCTTAGCTTGTGACAGAGTTCCCTGCGTCCAATATGGACGCAGTTAGAACCTTCACACAATCCGGATGGGGGCAAGGAGATGAGAACGCAAGCAATGGCCCCTCCATGTGATAGGAAAGAATAGCAACCAGGATACGGATAGAGAGACTTAGGTGGAACAGAGAGAAGAAACCGTAGATCTCACAAGAACCAATCCAACAGAACATATTGATGCTATACGAAAACAAGGAATGGAGCACGGCAGGCAAGCTTGATAGTGGATAGACAGCAGGCAAAGAGAGAGGGAGTGAGATAGCAGTCGCAGGTAAGAAAGAACTAGGAACAGCAGTACGAAGACATGGGAGATTCCGTGGAAGTAGAGAAATGCACTGCACCGAATTCATAAAATCTTTTGGCGATACCGCAAGGACCCGCGAACCCTAACGATTTCCAGATTGATTTGACTCATCATCGCATAGGAATTGTTACAACGGGTCTAAGTGGATTCGAAACCCTAGGCCTTTTCTACCATAACTTCTCCACTTTAAATTGCTTTATTGTAAATTATTTTTATGGTGGGCCGAATTAGCAAAGGTCCTCTCGGCTCAATGAAACCCATTTGCCGTACAAGAGCTTTGAAAGGGATCAGAAGAAGGGTTAGCATCACCGAGCATGATAGGGGCTCGGCAGGCTTTGCAACAACAGGGCAAGGAAGATACCAAGTGTATCGCACAGCGTCTTCCGAACCCAACATGTCGCATCATGATTATCACCCCGGAAGAACATTGAAGCACTCAAGAACAGTTGTCCCGATCATCACCAACTCGAGTTTTACCGAGCCGTTGGGTACCGCGGGACCTCGGCTTGTGCCAATCTCTTTGATACTGAGGGTTTGCCAAACCGAATTCACCGAGCGGGTGGGCTCTATAACCTTCTACCTGACCCCAACCCAAATTATAGCAGGGACGAGTCTACCAAACCGATGGGTATCGGCAACATACCAACTAATGCCGAACCAGTGGATAAGAGGTTTCCCCGCCATTGAGGAACCGATGGGTTCTGGGGCTGTTTGGCTGAGCAAGCGTCCTATACACGCCTGACTTGACAGATGTGCCATCAGGCAGCGTCTGCAGGACCACATGATGGACCGGGGAGTATTCCCAAACCCATTGACTTATGAGGTGTGTCAAGTGTGACGTCAGCCAAAGGAATGGGTCTGCTCGAGGCGTTCTGACCCGACCATGTGCCATGTCAAGTACGGACGGCGCACGTGAGGGACACAAGCGACTCGGAGGCCAAGTAAGCCTTGGCCTATAAAAGGCACCCTCACCAACCTTGGCTTGGCACACTGGTGCTCAATGTATAGGTCGTCTTCTCAGGCCAACTCAAAGTGCCCAGGCGAGATTCACCCAACTCACCCCCTCTCCATACAGAACTAGAACTAGAAGCTTGAAAAGGTAACTCCAGTGAAGTGCCTCCCACAATTTTCATAAATTTAGGAAACCAAATAAAAAACTCTTTCTCGTATTAATTTAGAAGTTAGTTGAAGCAATTGTGACTTATCCTTTTGATCCCTATGGACGATACTCGGAATACTTACCAGTATTCATTATAGTAGTGGTAATTGTTTCGCTTCATTAATTATTTTTTATACGGAAACAAGTCAAATGACACGATCACCTAACACAGCATCCGGACTCAATTCGGTCATATGACACATATCATTCCATTATCAGCTCTTACAAACAAATATACACAAACATGCATCAACATTAATGCCCTTATCATCCAACGCGAACAAAATTCAAGCCAATTTCGATGGTAATAACACCAAGAATTTATAAGAGTTGAGTTTGAATACCCAACTACTTTCATAATCCAAATAGTTGCACGAAACACATACATTTTTTAGATGGGTCTTTCTTCGATAAGGACATGGTAAAGGGGACAATCATGCAATAGGACACAAACTAATTCCTTAATGCCAAGAGGGCAAATCACCCCCACGTTCCAAAAATGCCTCCGCTAGCCCATGAAAGTGCCTAAACCCCCAAAACCCAATAAAAGTGTCTAAACCCCTAAACCTTATGAAAGTGCCTAAACCCCCAAAACCATATGAAAGTGCCTAAACCTCCAAAACCCTATGAAAGTGCCTAAACTTCTAAAACCCTATGAAACCGTATGATACCCTAAGTGGCTAAGTGCCTAAACCCACTATCCCTACCCCAAAGAGCCTAAACCCCCTAAAATTGAACACAAAATTAAACCCACTCCCAAAATCGAAGAGAGAGCGTATTTCAGAAATTAGCGCTAGACGATGAGTAACTTTTTAAATAGAAATTGGGTTAACATTATTAACATACAAGAGGATGAGAGAGAGAGAGAAGACTTCGGCTTTTTGAGGTGGTCCATTTCCCACAGAGGATGAGAGAGAGAGAGAGAGAGAGAGAGAGGACACTTCAGCTTTTGAAGTTCGGTCAGAGCCCAACATTTCTCCTCCACATGGTCCACATGCACGCGCAGTATTCATTAAGGGTTTTTTTGTCTAGTATTGTCCTTAAGCCCTCAAAAACTTCTTATTCATGTATTAGAGGCCTTAAAATAAGTTAGAGTGGGAAAAACCCATTGAAGGCCCCAAACTTGGCCTCTTGGGCAATTGTCCGTTTTTGGATCCAGCCATTGCAGTTAACATTACAAATAGGCTAAATAACCAAGGTTCTAAAACTCGCTAGGCGCTCCCAGGGCGGCCGGGCACCATCTAGCTTCCAGGGCCGAGTACTCGGCGCCTAGTTGGGCAATTAGTCGGGATAATCAATCTAGTCGGGCTAGTCAGCAAGGGTCCTTATAGCGCCTAGTCAGCGAGTACTCGGCCTTCTAGACCTTCTTTTAGAACACTGTAAATAACTAAAGTAAAGTGCATTGAATTCTAAATACACATCAAACTAAATCGAAACAAAAACTTTCCAAACTCCAATTCCAATAACCACAGCCATCATTATAATCCCCTACAACTTCAGTAACAAAATGCATACGATAATTCAACAGAACAAAAGGAGGAGGGGGAAACGCACCAAAACCTAGTTGATCTTTGTAAGAAGAGAACGGCTCATCCGTGCCCTTCTTCGGCATAATGTCCTTCACAAGCTCTTTGTACGCTTTCCTCTCCGCCAATTCCTCTAGCTTCCTCAATCTCGCCTTCAATTCCTCACTCTAAAACAGTTCCACAAAAGCAAAACAAAATTTCAAAACAAAATTCCACAAAACCTAGGTAATTTTTTACCCAGAAACAAACGGGGCTAACCTTTTCTCTGGCTTTGGGGCTGGTGAAGATGAAGTCGGATCCGGAGAAGAGGGAGAGGAGTTCGGGTCGGGTATCGGGTTTGGAAGAGAACCAGATGGATCGGAGGGCCTTGTAGGGGATGGAGGACTGGGAGGAGAGGTCGGCGGCGGTTTGACGGAGGTCTTGGGGTAGAAGAGGGTCGTTGGAGGCTGTGCTGAGGAATGAGCGAATGTAGTTAGTGTTGGATACGAGCAGACCGCCGGTTGGGTTTGCAGTCATGGTGGATTCCGGGTAGGAACGAGGGGCAGAATGGTCGGAGGTGAGGGAGAGAGATGGAAATGAGGTGCAGAGTTGTGTTTGGAATTCGGGGGATCGGGAGAAAAGAATTACGATGTGTCTGGAAAAATTACGATCTGTTTGGAAAATTGGGAGAAAAGAAAAGGAGAAAAATATAAAGAAAATAAAAATAAATAAGGAGAAATTTTACTATTCCTAAAATTTAAATTTGTTGTTTATTCTTCTTTCTTATTCTCCAAATCAAACATTGGAGAAGAAATTTTTTAAGTTGTCTTTTCCTTTCTTCCATAGATCTTATATATTATTGCAGAATGACTTTCATGAAAAGAACTCTCATCATGACAAGTGGCGTGATTTGGTTGGGTTGTTAAAGAAAATTCAGGCAATACATGTGACACTCTCTTATTATTACCACTCTAAAAAAAAATCCAAATATAGACTGTATATTATTCAAATAAAAATTACCTTAGAAAAAAAACATTCCGTTTACAAAGTAAGAATAATTAGTACGTGAAACACAAATATGGACATCTTTTAGAAATCACGTATATTTTTCCAAAGATGTCCATTTATTACTTTTAGAAATCACTTAGAAATTACCTTATATAGAATGTATATTATTCACGTAATAATAGAGATAGGTTGTAAAAGGAAATGAAAAAGGAAGAGATAGGTTGTAAAAGGAAATTGAAAACAATAATTAGGCCATGAATAAAACTTTTGATTTTTCTTCCTTCCATATATGATTTCTCTAATCAGTTTTCAAATTAATTTATACACATAAGAGTAGAGTTTGTGAGTGGACCAACAACATTCGATTGTATTCACTATATATATTTAGTCTATATCATCCAACTCTCAAAGCCTAGAATAAATTTACTATACGATATTTTCATTTTCTTGATTGTGTTGTTATGATCTCTTACATTTTTTTTCTCAGGTTTTAAAGTTAATCAATATTCAAGAACGACTACCTCTGCAAATCTCTGGTATCAATCTTCACTTACAAAGTAAGAATAATTAGTCATACGATCTCTTCTTTTCCTTGGGGTGGTGAAACTACATGAATCATTTTACAAAAAATTTCTAGCATATGAATGTGATCAACAAGAGTTATTACGGCTATGTTTGGTTAGATAGTTTAGTTTAGTTTTGGTGATGTTAGCAGGTGTAATGAGTGGAGAGAGATAGAGAGACAAATGAGGAAAATGATGATGTCATCAAAACTAAAACTAAAACTAAACAGGGAAACAAACAAGGCCTACATGACTTGGCTAAGGATGTCCTATTTTCAATCCTTCCCGATCCGGTTTCCTATCATTTGGTTCTTTCGCAGAAAATTGGGAGAAAAGGCCATGAAATTGTAAGCGAATGATATCAAAAGATTTATTTAATGATTTTATGATGTTGGTCAGGTATGGATAAGGGAATAGGTTATAAACGTACGTGTTTTTTTTTTTTTTTGCCAATGCATTACTATGCCTCCCAATTCTCACGTTGGGTAATTGCTTGATTGAACTTCTATTTTTTTTTTCCTTACCTTTTTTGTAAAGTCGTGTCAATTTTTTTTTTGGTTAGAACAGATTTTGGCATAATGAAATGTCGACATGCTAAGGCTAAGGTCTTTTGTGTCCAAGGGCGGAGCCAGGATTTTTTATTCGGGGGTCAAGAATCAGAACTATGCGCAATTCGCTTTTCCAATTTGCTAACAGAAAAAAACAATTAGATTAACAAGTATATAAAAAAAGTAGATATATATTGATGAACAAGCGTAAGTTCTGTGCTTTCGCCTTCATATTTCTAAACCCATCAATTACCGAACTCATAATTATCAACCATCAATGATATATCCACAGGCTATAGCTCTCAAAAGATGAAACAACTATAACAAAAATTGGGGAAATTTTACCTAGGGTTTGGATTTCGAAAATCCCCTTTGGTTTGGTCCTATTGTCCGAATTTGCTTCAAAACTCTCCAACAAGTACGGATTTTTTATTCTGAGCATTGGGATCGAAAAAGAAGAAGGAAAAATGTCAAAAAGTTTTCCCACAGTACATCAATTTCGCTTTGTTTCTGCCCAGATAAGGATAAAGAGGGAGAGGGAACGAGAGAGGGAAGCGAGAGAGAGAGAGAGTACCAGTCGGCCAATTTTCGCCATGGAGATGGAGTATCACCAGATTTCGCCAGAGCCAGAGAGAGATAGAACGTTGGATGGAACCGTGGAAGAGTGAACATACTACCTGAATGAAGGAAGCTTTTATTTCCAGCCCTTTTTTTACTTTGGACCAAACACATAGCACAGGCTGGGCAAAAAAATCAAAGAGGGGTCAATAAGAAATTTTGTGATGTATATTAGTAATATCCCTATAAAAATTTGGGGTCCAGAAGGGTCAACTGACCCCTGTTGTCTCTTCACAGCTCCGCCTATATTTGTGTCTCTTTACTTTTGTTATTTCACACCAATTTTTTTTACTATATATCTATCTATAAAATAGAAATTTGGTATCCTTATTATTTCCATTATCTCTTTTGTTAATGTTGATTTCATGTTTTGTTCATGGAGTTTTGGATGCATTAACTAATTTTAATTTGTTGCTTTTAAAGGAAACTATCTCAATTTTGCAGGATGGAACAGGGGATCGATATTAATCCCAAAAGAAAGAATAATTTATGAATGCGAAAAAATCAAAGGTTGGCATCATGAGAACATCATGTATGACTTTATGGTAAGAACAAAGTTAATAACTTCTTACTGTCTCGCTAATTCTTTGATTTTTGTTCTTTTTTTAAGTAAGGAAAATATTTAATTGACCAAGAAACATTTAAATCATAAATTTTGTCCTTTGAATCTTGCTACTTTGAAATTTCAAACACTCACCATGTACCTCTATCCGTCAATTTAAATCCAAAGTGAAAATTTAATTGTTCGAAAAAAGGGAATTTTGTTTTTTAGGATAATAAGATTTGTAAGTGGGTAATCAAAGAATTTCAAATTTCATGTTTTACTCGTATTTTCTTCTGCGCATAGCAGCATATATAGCATGGGTTATATTCTACATTTATATTATTCTAGGGTGTTTTTGTGATGAGCTCCCGTGTGCTAAATTTCAAAACACATTTATGTTTTAAATGTTTGTAAAATCTAATTGGTATAAAATAACTTAGCATTTTTATAAAAAAAAAAAACCCATTATTTAAGTATCAACCTAATCTATTATCTTAAATTACACATGTTGCAGTGACAAAAGACGCTCTTAAATTTTTTTTTCATTTTAATTTTTTCCTTTCAATAGCCGTGCATAGCACAGATTCATGCTAATACCAATTAAGGAGCAAAATGAGGAAAATGAAAAAGATATTATGCTTGACCGACCAGGTGACTAAAAATAAGACGAATAAAGACGCGTCCCAAGCGTAGGACTCTTGACCAGTGTAGCACAATAAATCCGGAAGTACCGGAGTCGAACCACAGAGACGACTTAAGTGCTTGACTCAGAAGTGTGGAAGTGCAGTTTTATCTGGCTCTTTGGTAGCCACCCTTTGATTTGATAAATTTGATTAACTAAATTATTAAGCTAATTTATCTAGATGCAAGTTAATAAAGAGAGCACAGTTGAGGGAACCCAGCGTCGACGTCTAGCCTAACCGATATTTACTCGGGCCACAATTCCTTTTTTACTGATTTTAGATTAAAAGAAAGGCTTCCTAACAAATGCGCACCACCTGTCACCAGATTCCGTGCGCATTCGAATTCCGGTAATGCCTGGGTTTGTTTGTTAGAAAAGTTTCCGTTTCCTAAAATAGCTTGAAAATTGAGTTAATTCGGCCCCGAGGTGAAACATTGATTAGTCCAGACGTGCGGCGTCTTCGCCCCGCAGCCGCACTCGAAGCGACTACTCACTCATGATTATAGTAATTGCAGAAATTGAGTTAAATCTAAATCTAAACATGCTTGAACAATGAAATATGAAGACAATAGCTAACGATACCATGAATTGCAGGGGAAAAATTGAACTTGATTAACAATACGCAAAACCAATCCAACGCTGGAATTCTGGAAGTAAACTTGAATGCGAAACACTGTATGTTGAAAGCTCTCTAAGATTGTAGCCGAAACTTCGAAAAGTAAAAACTAGATAAAAATTCGTGGAACCCTAATTTGGGTTAAAACAAAAGTATTTATACTAAACCTAGTAATCCTAACGAAAAACAAACGAAAATTAGGAAATATTCTCCACGGATAGACCAAACAATGCCGTTTACTAGGCCTGATAACCTCTCGGTAGGGCTACCTATGTTTAGGGGTAGCGCTACCGCTTGCTTTGAGTCCGCGTTGACCGGCTGCTATCCCATTGACCATTGACCATTGACCTCTAATGAACCGGTAGCGCTACACCTCTTTTGGTGTAGCGCTCAAGAACCTTCTGTTCATTTCTTCGGACCTTTTGTGCCCAATTTGAGCGCTCCAGCAAAATGGGGTAGCACTTTGTGGACGCACCTCCGGAAGGGATATCGATTCGGAGTCGCCACCCGGGTTTTAGCGGATTGTCCCCGAGGAACCGAACATCGATTGACTCTTGCCTCATTCAATGGATAAGGATTACTGGCCCGTCATCACCATACTATCTTAGGTTCGGGGGCTCAGTTACGAAGGGGGAAGGGTTTTACGGCACCCCCCTCGCCCGGTTCGAAGACCGGTCTCTACTTGACTCTTGTGGGATCGTGGGAAATGTTTACAATTCAACTCTGAACAAGTACGGGGGATGGGGGATGGGAGCCACATAACAATAGTAATAAACACAATGATGGATTACGGTGTATGCATGTGCTCCGTGAATCTACATGTATGGTAGTGACATGTAAGCATGAACAAATAAGAAAATCAAACAGCAAAGGACAACGTAAGGGTATACAAAGTGATGACAAAATAATAATAAAAAAAAACAACACCACAAGCCCACACAAAAATAAACCAATCTGATCCCTCTGTTAAGGGGTTGAGCGCTCAAATAGAAGGATTGAGCGCTCAACCTCTTCTCAAGTAAAACATGCTTATGATGCTTCTGATGATTCTAGTTTAAAGAAAACATGTTCTGATCCCCATTGTTTGTTCAAAAACATCATTTAACTCACTGGACAGAATGACATAATCACATAACCATGGGTTTAAAACTAATTTATGGACCAAGATGAGGCAAACAATATAGAAGGAATAAAGACTCTTTGTTTTGAAACTTTGCAGAACACTCAAAGTGCCAAGAACAAGCTGAAATGAGAGAAAGATTTGAATGGCCCAGGAAGCAGCTTGAGCGCTCAAAGGGATGGATTGAGCGCTCAAGCCATCTTCTGGATTCGAATGTTTCTGCAACATACTGCCCTCATCTGGACCACGAACTAGTTCAACATAACATGTGATGATGCATAATGTACTGAAACTTTGACAACTTGAATAAAATAAACTTGAGGTGTCCATGTGAGTAGAGAGTAAACGTAAGACTACCCATAAGCATGATTAGAATGAGAGGGAGAAGAGATCAGGTTGGCTGAGCCAAACATCAACACACACACACACCTCAAGATTAGGTTGGCCTAGCCAAACATTAACACACACACTTCGAGATTAGGTTGGCTTAGCCAAACATCAACACACTCACACACACCTCATAAACTAAAAACAGAACACAGAAATAAAAGGGTAAGCAAGATTCAACTTCAAATCTGAGCAAGGTCAGAGCGCTCATGGTGATGGCCCTGAGCGCCTAAACCCCTTCCAAGGGTTGTGAGCTTCTGTGATCTCTGATCATTCCTTAATATTGATGTGAACTTGAAACTTTCTGATCATGGTTGAAAGAGTGAGATACACTATTTTATTCTTGAAATAAGATCATCAATGACTTGATGAAGATGAAAGATCACTTTTTATGGTTTTTGGATTCATTGATCGATGATCAAAAAACAAGATAAACTGATGTAAAGATTATTGAACCCACAAAATGCCATAAGCATGATGCTATCGAGATAAGATATGATCAGAAGCCACAGAAACACAGACAGTGCTCAATGGGCTTGAGCGCTCATGGTCCCAGGCTTGAGCGCTCAAGCTGTTTGGAGCTGGGGTTTTCAAAGATCATTTTCTTGCATGTTTAAGACCTCGTGGGTCCATTAGAGGTATATAGAACCTCCATGAACACACTGGTCTCCCTCAGGAGTACCAACCCGTAACTCTTTACATAGATTTCTACCTTTTGGTTTTGATTTGAGCTTGAACTTGGGGTTTGATGAATGATTGGGTTATGACTGTGTTTGTATGAACAATGTGGGTTGTTTTGGATAGAATATGATGGGTGTGGATTGGCTTGGGCTGATTTTGAATAGATGATGATGTATTCTAGTGAGAGGGGTTTGGATGATCAAGGATGGGTTTGATGGATGAAGAAGATTGAACTTGTGATGATGGGTTGATGGTTGCTGGAAATGTAGTATGTAGGGGGAGTGAGAGATAGCTCAGAATATATGAGTGTGTCTAACCTCTCTAAATGATGTAGAAGGGGGGGTTTTTATAGAGTGAAATAGGGGGTGAAGTGTATGGATTTGAAGTGGAGGGCCTAATGAGGTAATTGAGGCCTACCCTGGGGTCTATCAGTTGCATGCGAGCAACAGAAAAACGGCTGGGTGGCAGTATTCAGTTGGAATCTCATCATTAG
This sequence comes from Vaccinium darrowii, assembly GCA_020921065.1. Classification (NCBI taxonomy): domain Eukaryota; kingdom Viridiplantae; phylum Streptophyta; class Magnoliopsida; order Ericales; family Ericaceae; genus Vaccinium; species Vaccinium darrowii. The sequence continues at coordinate 21,095,362 of CM037162.1, read as the reverse complement.
ATGTTTTGCCACCGACAGACTGGACAGAGGTTTGAGCGCTCGAACAGGGGGTTTGAGCGCTCAAGCCCTTTCCAGCACAATGGTTGGCTCTGGTTTGTTTTGGTATTTTGAAGGGTATTTTGGTCATTTGGGTTGGTTTAGGTTATTTGGGGGAAGTCCAAGCTCTTCTCTTAACCTTAAGGTGTTCACGGTTGGTCTATTTCATCATTGGGAGTGCTTGGCAAGTATCCGGGGTCAAAATCGGGGTGTCTACATACTCCCGACGGATTTCGATCACTTCCATGCAAACACCGCTCGCTTCTAACTCCTGATCTACGTGCATGCACTTCCAATGTCTCAAAATTGCACCCACAACCTTAAAGTACCTGCAAATTACTACCAATACACCAAAAATACCACGTGCACATATTAAATGAAAAATGAAGCTTAAAATGCACGTCTAACATGCCAAATCACCCTACTTAGGCGCTCAGAAGCAAGCTTCCCTCACACCTATCATATTAGCATAAATTTCACTTACCACCCTTGAGGTTTTTGACAAATATAGAGACTTCCTTAAGATTTCTTAAATGTCACTTCCCACCCTTACTTTTAAACTGATGTCACTATTGCCCCTTCCAGTTAAGTTGGCTAAAACGGTGTTAATTTGGAGAGAAAAAGTCGCAAATGCCCCCAACAAACCTTTTTCTTTAATAAAAATTTACTCATTATTTTCCTTCTTCGTTCTCTCCCTCTGGTCCTTCAGACAACCATTTAACACTGTGGATGCGTAACTACTAAATGCATTTAGATTAATAATTTCTCCATTATTCCCTTTTTAGTTTTGCTAACAAATGACATGTATTGGGGTCATGGTGGCGGAGAGGTGGTGACTGCATGTGGTGTGGTGGTGGAGAGTTGGTTGCAATTGGTAGTGTGGCAGTGGTGGTGGTAATAGAGGTGGTGTTTTAGAATAATGGTAGTGGTGGTGGTGGTAGAGAGACAGTAGTTGTTGATAGTGGTGTAAGTGATGACAATAGTGAGTGATAAGTTGTAATGGGTGACAAATAGGGTACATACATTGGAAGAAGATATTCAGTTGGAAATATAATGGTGATGAAGAGGTGATGGTGGTTTCAGGGGAGATGGCTGATTATTTTGGCAGTGTTGATAGTGCTGGAACGGTGGAGGTAGTAATTATAGCAATTGTAGAATGGTGGTGGTGGTGATCGTGGTAGTGGTGGCAGTGCTAACAATAGTGGTGGTAGCAATGCTTGAGCAGTCACAGTAGTCAGGGACGAAGCCAGAAATTTCACTACGCAGGGGCGAGTTTTTTTTTCCAAGATACTTTGCAGGGGCGAGCCTATATAATTAATAGGAAAATTTATTTTTTTGTATATAAAACTAGAGGTTTTTTTTTCTTTGCAGGGACGACCGCCCCTACTGGCCTCTCTCTGGCTCCATCCCTGACGGTAGTGGTGGCGACAATGGCGTGGTAGTGGTGCCGGCGCTGGAGTGGTGGTGGTGGTGGTGGTGGTAATAGTAGCAATCGTGAGTGGTAGTAGTAGTGATGCCAATAGTGGGTGGACTCGGTTGTGGCGGCGACAGTCAAATGGTTATGACGGTGGTGGTATTAGTCGCAGAGGCAGGTGGAGGCAACCGTTAGTCGTAGATGATGGTGAGGGAATAGGTGGTACGCATGAACTCATTAGATCCTTAAAATTAAGTCAGTATTAAAATATTTTATTTCAGTAGTTTTTTGAGCTTACATTTTAAAAAGAGTGTTTTGACAAAAATAAATCAAATGGATCATTTTTTTGTCTTTTAAAATTTTCTTTTGTATTTGTTAGTTTTGCATTGTTTTTTTTTTCTTTCTTTTTTTGTAGATTATTGGTTGGTCAAGACGAGAGGAATTTAAAAAGTAAAAAATTATTATCAAAGTATTAAAAAAGTTCACTAAAGACAACAATAATCCAGATTTTTATGGATATCATTTTAGTCTTTACTCACAAATTATATTCATCTCGTCAAGATAAATTAATAATCTATAAAAAAATCGATGCAAAACTATCAAATGTAATTTTTTTTTGAATAAGAACAAAAATAATCCAATTGATTTATTTTTTCCAAAACACTTAAAATATTAGGTATGATGAAATATAATTATCAAACATATTTCATTACTAAATATATTTAGTTTTAGTGTTAAATATGGTTTTTGATTATTACTAGTTTTAGAAGGAATTGGGATGTACAAAATTGATAAAAAAAATTTCCTAAAATCTTTCAGTTAACGTATTTTGATTGCGAGTTATATTTTTCTAAACTAAATCAAGCGATAAAGTATCCCAATATATACGAAATAAAAATAATCTTAAAAATGGAAAATATCATAAAATCTAGAAACTTTACTTTTTAAGCTATTATTTTATTAGTCTATTGAAGACCAACGAAAAAGTAATTTTCGTATGTACGTTATTTTTTAGTTTGAAAATTACACGTAATTTCGTAGTGAGACTATCAAATTGGGACGGAGGGAGTAAATAACAGTGAATCCAATTCGGGAAAAATATTGAAGCCGACCCTGTTGTTTAAATTTATTTATGGTCAAGAGTTTAATTCTTGTCCAACTTCACGAAACAAAATTGAAAAAAGTAAGGCTTTATTTTCCATTTGATAAAATGGAAATCCCAGAAAATTAATAGCAAATGAGAAACAAGGCCTCAAGATAAAATTTTTCCGAATGAAAGATAACTGACATGCCAAACTACACCACAAATTCAAGTCATTTATGAAGCTGTCAATGAATTAATTTTGAAATTGTTAAGTATGGTATCATTATCTTTCGATAAAACTCCTATGTTTAAATGAACCATCCACTAACTCAGTGACAGATCATCACTTGCACCACAAAAAGAGTACATACACTTAAGATAGAAGTACCTCACAAACTAGTACTACCTCATTCTCAAGATAGAAAAATGGGCAATTGGGTTATATGCCTTTATTGTGATGGTGCCTGAATCCTTTGCCAGATTTATCAAATCTATGTGTAAAATATAAAATCTTGCAATCTATGAAAGTCCCACAAGCCTTTTTCAACTCTTCATTTGGAAAACTTCTCCTCGTAAACTGCTTTTTGTCTCTTCAATCTAGTCTGTTACTTACAGATCTAAAGCAAATAGGTGAGCGAATCATTTCAGGTGAAGTTTCCCGATCTGTTTGTAGTCTTTATCTGTGTTTCTGTTCCTTAATTTTGGCTTTTTGTTGTGGTCGCTGCGTTTTTTTTTTCAAATTCAAAGACTGCTTTTTTGTACCCTTTGTCTGTTGAACTTGGAAGTTTGAATCAGTTTAATGGCATAATCAATGTTCCAATTGAATACCCATTTCTTGGATTTGTGAAATTTTACCGATATACCGAGTTTTGATCAGTCAGAATGATCTGGGTTTGTGGGTGGTGTTCTCGTTAACTTTCAATTAGGGTTTGGTGGTTAATTTAATTTTGCAGTTGATTTGGTTTGGTAGATTTTGGCTACTACTGGTCCAGTTTTAGAAAACAAACAATTAGGGGGTTTTCTTCGTTACTTCTTTAGCTGTGTATCTTTTTATAACTGGAAATAAAAAGTTGGCTACTGGGTTGTATTCTGCCAATGGATTACGGCCGAGAAACCGGATTTTCCGGTGGAAATGTTGTGCAAATACTTACTGGACCCCACGGCAATGGTGTCGGTGATAATTGGGGATCAGGTTCCATAGACCAAGCGGTTTGGGCTACTGAAGATGATTATGGGGCTTGGACCAGAGAAACTTCTGTTGACAATACTTCGAATTCGGATTACCAAACCCGGTCTGGGAGTGAGCCTCCGAATAAGAAAACAAGAAACTCCCAATCGAGCGATAATAGATCCAAGGCGATAGGGAAAATGTTTTTCAAGACGAAACTATGCTGCAAATTCCGAGCAGGGACTTGCCCATACATCACCAATTGCAATTTCGCGCATAGTATTGAGGAACTCCGTAGGCCGCCTCCCAACTGGCAAGAGATTGTGGCAGCCCACGAGGAGGAGAGAGGTGTGTCATCTGAGCCAAGGGAGGAGTTCCAGATTCCATCACTTGGGTCCTCTAATTTTGTTGGGGAGTCTCAGAGGTCTTACAAAGGGAGGCATTGCAAGAAGTTTTTTACTGAGGAGGGATGCCCTTATGGAGATAATTGTACTTTTCTTCATGATGAGCAGTCGAAAGACCGAGAGAGTGTTGCGATAAGTTTGGGTCCTGGCAGTGGTGGTGGGGGATATGGGGACGGTGCAAATGGAGGATCGAATTTGAAGCCTTCAAATTGGAAAACAAGGATTTGTAACAAGTGGGAGCTGACAGGGTATTGCCCTTTCGGAAGCAAGTGCCATTTTGCCCATGGGGCTCAAGGTATGATTCAGTCCAAACTTTCTCTCATATTCTTAGCATTCGTATTGAAGCAAGGATAGAATGTGTTCTGTCACCTGCTGAATCCATAATGGTCTTTTCAAGGTTACTCATGATTCTCAAATTAGATGCATTTTTTTTTTTTTGGTAGTGATATCCCTGTTTGAGTTCCATCTCACCAACTTAGCTCTATGGTTTGTTTGTAGCTTGCTTAGGCCTCTTTAACGTTACAGATTTGGCAGGCTTTGCATGAACAATCAATCCTTGGCTTTTTGATACGTAGTTTAAGACAGTTTTTTGAGGAAAGAATCAGGAGTTAATGTTATAGGATTATTTCTGCAGATGAAATATGAATTCCCAACAAAGAGAACTTGTAGGGAGAAAACGAGTAAAACTCCGTATACAAGACAAGTTGATGCTTCTTGTCTTCGCACCTGATATGATAATATCTTTGTTGTAAATACAAAGTATAGGCTGATAGCAGACTTGAATAACTGCATTCCGGACTTATATTTGAAGAATTTCCATTTGTGGCCCCTCCCGAAAGGAAAGAAGAATCCAAAATCACACACCAATGTTGAAGTCCCGTACATGCTTCTTTTATATATAAGATAAAGATTATATGTAGCTTTACTAAATATGATATGCAGCTTGTGCTTCACCTACCTATTTCTGTTCCTATCCTACTTAGCTAAGTAGTTATCAAAAGGAACAAAGTCTGCTTTTGTTCTTGATAGTTCATGGAGACATAATTTAAGATGAGGAACATATGCTGCCTCTTCAAGAGTCATAGCCATGATTTTTCATAATTTTATGTGAATGTTATTACAAATAAGGAAAAAAAAAAAAAAGGAACCTTTGCAATCTATGAAGCATCAACACTTCTAAGGTCGCAGTGTCCACGTATTGGACACGCCACGTGGTGTGTCCCTTAAAGTAAATTATTTTTTAGAGGGGGACACGCGAGGGACACGGCATGGACTTGTGTCCCACATATACACTCACGATCTCTCTCTCTCTCTCTCTCGCGTATATATATATACACACGAATTATCCTGTCAAGGATCCTGGATTGAGGGTTTTTCTGTGTTTTGATGCTTTTAAAAATTGTTTTTGGCAAATCCGAACCGTCCAATGTGTTCAAAAGGTGTTTTCAATGGTCCATGCGAGAAATCTTCAAAAAAAAAAAAATACCGGGAAGGGCTTGATCCGAGCAGTTTTGTGAAAAACTGCTTGGATCAAGCCCTTCCCGGTATTTTTTTTTTGAAGATTTCTCGCGTGGACCCTTGAAAACACCTTTTGAACACATTGGACGGCTCGGATCGTCAAAAAAATATCGGGAAGGTGGAGTCCCGGATCCGGGACTTCGGACTAGATCGGGCCTCTCTCTCTCTCTATATATATATATGTATAGAGAGGTCGGTTCTGTGGACACAACAAAAAAACACAAAAAAAGACACGCCATCTCAGCCCTTCAAACCAAGGGCTTAGATTAAAACTTCATAATTGTACACCCCATCCCCTCCCTCCAATCTCGCCTAATCTCTCCCCCAACCTCAAGTTCACGACAGAAACAGGGAGACCCTGAGACCCATCGATCGAATCCTTCCCCGGACACCCATCTCCCGATTCCAATTTATGCCCCTTCCTCCCTACAAGCAAACATACATTCCTTCTTCAATTTGAAACGGGCAAAAAATTTGATCCATTTAGAAGAAATCAAAGTGCTATAAAACTAAATTTCCAGTTCTCCATATGTCTGTGCGCTTTTGTGAGAGAGAGAGAGAGATGAGACAGGCTCACCGGAACTGGTCGTGAGAGAGAGAGAGAAGGCTCGCCGGAGATAGAATCGGGAGATGGGTGTCAGAGGAGGGATTCGATCGATGGGTCTTTGGGTCTCGCCGTTTCTGTCGTGAACCTGAGGTTGGGGGAGAGAGATTTGGTGAGATGGAAGGGAGGGGATGGGGTGTACAATTATGAAGTTTTAATCTGAGCCCTTGGTTTGAAGGGCTAAGATAGCGCGTCTTTTTTTGTGTTTTTTATTGTGTCCCCAGAACCGGCCCCATATATATATATATATATACACACACACACATACATACGCCAGTTATCCAATCTGGGATCCCGGATTGGAGGTTTTTTGATGTTTTGAAGGTTTTAAAACATGTTTTTGCATGATCCAAACCGTCCAATGTGTTTAAAAAGTGTTTTCAAAGGTCGCAACGAGAAATCGTCCCAAAAAAATAGCAGGAAGGGCTTGATCCAAGCAGTTTTTCACAAAAACTGCACATATACAGTTTTGCGAAAAACTGCTCGGATCAAGCCCTTTGTGGTATTTTTTTTGGACGATTTCTCGCGGGGACCCTTGAAAACACGTTTTAAACACATTGGACGGTTCGGATCTTGAAAATTTGATCCGGAACTATGAGTCCCGGACCTAGGGATCCCGGATTAGATCCGGACTCTCTCTCTCTCTCTCTCTCTCTCTCTCTCTCTCTCTCTCTCTATATATATATATATATATATATATATATATATATATTAAAACTGTTTGGATCTAGCACTTACCGATATCCAATTGAGCTGCATTTTTGCAGGATCTTCTATTTTACTCGTTTAAACAAGATCAACGGTTCAAAACATCACAATGGGGCCCGAAATAGTGAGGTGTTTTTTAATGTGTTTTTTTAAGTGTGAGGGGAACCGGCCCCTATATGTGTATGTATGTATGTACTGGTATATATGTTTTCGTTGCTTTGGCCTTTGTGGGTGTATATCTTACATATGTACGTGTGTAGCGGTTTGTATACCAATACGTAATGGTGTAGATATATTAAAAAAAATGTGTATATATCTATGTATATAAACTGCTACTGCATACACATATGATATATTTGTATGTATAGTCATTTATTTATTTACTTTTGCTATGTTCATGTTCGTGTCTGTATCCTTGTCGGTGTCCATGCTACATAGCTTACAAACATTATTATAGATCTGATGAAGCCTGAAATGTCCTGCAAACTACAATTTAGCCTCACCACTTAAAACGTTTTGACATCAAACTGAAATCTCGATCAAGCACAATATTCCCTTAAGTTTGGCCTAACTTAGTTATTTTGGCCTTTTTTTTTTTGGTCTTTTGAGAACTTTTATGAATTGTGTGTCAATAATTCTGGATTTTCTAATCTCTTCGGCGGAGAAATCAGAAAAGTAAGAAAAATATGGATCAAATTTTAATAAAATTTTGAAAAGACAAATATTGCAGAAGATGTCTCTTTTGGATTATTATGTCTTTTTAGCAAAAATTTTAAACTTTTGGTTAAAATGTTCCTTCGTTCAGATTACTCTCGCCAAGACGAATGAATAATACAAAAAAGTTTGGTACAAACCTTACCCTAAATTTGGGGTAGTAATATGAGTTTCCGAAGAGAAAAATACAACAAGATATCCTCTATGGAAGTAGGTCCAAGAATAGCACAGCAAATTTGTGAACAACTCACTTATCGGAAATAAATTAACAACAAAAGCTACAATCTATGCATAATTGAAAAGATACATACTTAGACCCTACCAAAAATCTTAATTTCACAGAACAACCAATATTCACCAAAACAAAGCCCCGGAATTTGTCGTAAGCTTTTGTGTACACTACTATGACACTGATACTGATCAAAAGTCCCAATCTTGCAAATAATACCTCCAACAAGTAAAATGAAAAAAGATCCAAAATTATCGCAACAAGTGAAGTAGTAACAACAATAACACAATCAAGCAACACTGTAGAAGAATAAACAAAACCCTAACATGTACATTCATCGTTAACTTGAAATGAATCAGGAGTGGATAGAAATGGGTGTACAGAAAGCCTTATACTATGGGTACCGATAGTGTACACATGGGAGTAACTGGCCCACTTCGGGGTCCCACATAAATCCTGTCATTGATTAATTTTACAATAATTTTTCAATTAGTCTTGTAAAAAATCATATGGATCGGATAGCTATAAGTGCTTAATCTAATTTTCCAACTTTTCTTGAAAATCCATTCAGAATTCAGGATGCCAAATTCTGAATAGAATAGTTAAAGATTGGATCAAGTACTTACAATAATTCGATTGAGCTTACTATCTTCAAGGCAACTGTAAAAATTATTTTAAGATTATTAAATGGCTTGGATAATGTGTTTGGGACCTCAAAGAGGCGGAGAGGGCCCTAGGGTTCAACATTCATAGTTGACTTCATATGAGACTGGGCCCATTGAGTTAAGCACACACCAACCTTCCCATGTGGTGGGATGATTTGCACAGTAGCACAAAAACACAAATTTAATGTACGGCCAACCCACCCAAACAAGCCACTCCAAGATAATATGACAGAAATCCAAGGGCAAAATAGTAATTCTAGGTGACAAATTGTAGGTCAAAATGAAGTAATGAATAGTAAATGGGTTGCTGCTGTTTATTATGTTTAAAGAATCTATGTCTATTCCCTGGGCCCGTTTGTTAGGGGAGAAGGGAGGGGAGAAGGGAGGCAATAGGAGAATGAAGAAGGTTTTTATTAGTGAGAGAGAGGAGGGGGGAGCTTATCCCCCTCCAAGGGCTAACACCACCTCCCACCCTAGGATTAGCTTCTCTGGGTGGGAAATAGACCAAATTACCCCTCAAACCATTTTGGATTCTCAATGCAATGATTTAATGAGGCAACCAAGTAATTTATCACATTATCCACTCCTCGCCACCCATATCAACTACTACTCAAACTAATTAGTTTAATTTAATCCCCTTGATAACTTATCTACCTCTTATTCATCCTTCCTCTTTTTCCATCAAAAACCTTATCCGCCCGACAAATGAGTCATTGTTGTATAAGCTAGGCAGGTTTGTAACTTTGTTAGCTTTAAGTCGATTTGCTGATGCATGTCTCCGCAGCACATTTTCTTCAAGTCGATTTGTTGATGCATGTCTCCGCAGCACATTTGTTCTGCATCATATTTACATATGAAAAGGTTTCGGAAAAGGGATGGAAGCACTTTACTGTACATATGTGCGCATTGGTGTTTCGTTGAGGTGTTTGGGAACAATCGTTGTCAGGACAAGGTGTTTTAGAAACTCTCCATGCCTGCGGCTTTGCTCGTGAAGTTTATCGTTATATCTTGAGAATTGACAAATGAATCTCCTAACAGCTGCAAAACTTTTGTGAAGTAAAAGCATGAACCTCATCGACGGATTCAGACTTCTTTTGCTTTGTGGAAATTAACATAATCTCAATCCTTTAAAGTAACCAAGTTAAAAACAATAGCTAAAATATACTCTATATTTCAACAGTGGTTCATTTTATGTGAGCGAATATTTGGTTGCATAATTGCTATCATTATGCATGAACAGAAGTTAGCACGCAATTTCAATTTTTTTGCTTGGTCATGAACCAAAATGACTTCGTCCTCCTTAGTTCATCTGTTTGGCTTGGTCTTTTGGGATTTTGCACCCCCAATTTGATGCTTGCCTGATGAGCGGTCCGAACTTTTTGTCATTCAACCATGATCGGTCTCTTTCCTGTTTTGCAGCTTCATCTCAAATGTACTGAAGTTGAACATTTGGCATACTAATTCCGTCGGTAGCAATTACCTAAAAAAATGTAAATTAGTAGCTTTTTATCTCTGAATTAGTCATTAACTGATAAGGAGATTTCGTTGTTTTGTCTCAGAATTGCATCGTTATGGTGGGGGGCTTATGGAGACCGAAGCTCGGGATCCTTCCTCTGTTCCTCCGGAGATGAAGCAGGGAATTATGCCTTCCAAAACTCCTGCTGATACTGTTGTTGCGTCTCTCAGTTCAGCTCCTCATTCGGACAGTTATCACATTGGAGTTCCCTCGCAGAGGTTGTCCAATGTGATCCAAAGGACAGGACAGAGACCCCACCAAAAATGGAAGGGTCCGGACAAAATTAGTCGAATATACGGTGACTGGATCGATGACATTGAGTAGATGGGTAATCCATAATCCTTCACCGGCATGAAATGAAGATTTTCGGAGTGGACTCATTTCCACGAAAGCAATGTTGCTGGAAAGCAGATCTCTATCAGACACTGTACTTATCTTTGTCCTCCTTTTGTATCAAGAGAAGGTTTATTTTGTTGTTGTTGTTGTTTTGAAAAAAAGAGTTTCAGCAACACTTCGCTTGTTGTAGAGTCTAGCAGATTTACGAATTTGCCAGCTTCTTGGCCTTCAGGTTTGAAGGAAGTCTGTACCATTTTCCATGAGTTATGAAATCTATCTTTGTTATCAGGTATAAAAAAATGGTAGATGAACTTTCTTATCAAAACTCGAGTAGTTCTGTCTTATTACCACTTCACATCTTATACTGCATTTATCCTTATGTTTTTTTTCCTCGTTCGATTGAAATTGATCATCATGCTTTAAAGAGTCTGTCTGGTTTTAATGGTGAAAACAATGGGTGGTTTGAATGATGGAATACCTTGTTAACATGTATGTTTGCGTATGAATTTGTCTGTGGGGGACGCTCGACAACTAGTTTGGGAGCTATCTTCTCAGCAACCAACCAAGAGGACACAGAAGCTTGGTCCTCCAGGGATAACGAATCGTTCAATATAATGCCGGCGCATCCAAGAGAATCAAGGCTACTAGGAAACGCTACGAGGGCTATGACGCTGCCAATGTTTCCCAGTCCCTTTAATCGTTCTTCTAAGAAAAGCGAAAGCTAGAGTATTTCCTCTTTTCTTGTTCATAACGTGCATGGTTTGTTTTCCCTTTTTTATTTCTCTTTTAATGCACCATTGAGATTAAAAGTGGCTTGAACTACAGAAAAGAAGAAGCTGATAGCCTGAAGCTTAAGGGCACCAAAAAGAAGAAGCTGATTTCCTCCTTTTTTTTTTTTTAAAATTTTTTTTTCTTTTCGTTATAGGATTTTACTTTCAACTTTTAATATCAAATTCCCTAGTTGTTTTATTTAAGATATTTGTTGCAGTAATAATTTTAACAGAGAGACGTAAATAAATTCATTTTTTATTGTTAAAATTTTTATTCTTACAATTAAAGTTAATAACCTAATTAATAAGAGAGAACCAATAGTTTGAGCTTGTTATGTATGATTCCTTTTTTTTTTGGGTCCGTTTTTGGGAAGGACATAGTAAATGGGTTTTTACTTCAATAAGGACATCAAATTTTTCCTAAATGCCAAAAGGGCAAATCACCTACACCTTCCAAAAATGCCCCCACTAGCCAATGAAAGTGTCTAAACCCTCAAACCTGATGAAAGTGCCTAAACCTAAACCCCAGGATACCCTATGAAAGTGCCTAAGACCCTAGGGTACCCTATGAAAGTGTCTAAAATCCTAGGGTACCCTATGAAAGTGCCTAAACCACTAAAATCCTATAATTGGAAAGTGCACCCTAAACCTAAACCCTAGGGTACCCTATGAAAGTGCCTAAACAGCTAAAACCCTATAATGGAAAGTACACCCTAAGTGCCTAAACCCAAAATGCCTAAACCCAATATACCCTACCCCAAAGAGCCTAAACCCCCTAAAATTGAACCCCAAAAATTGAACCCACCCCCAAAATTGAAGAGAGAAATTAATTTTGTATCACCCACCCAAAACCCATGCACGAGAGAGAGAGAGAGAGAGAGAGAGAGAGTGACAGGGAAAAGGAGTGAGCCAGGACGACATGTCGCTTTCAGTCACAGCAAAGGGGACCACATGTCGGGCATGAAAGAAAAGTTTTCGGTTTGAAAATTCAATGTTGTAGCTTTCGGTTTGAAAATTCAAAGTTTTCGGTTTGAAAAGTTTTCAGTCACAGTAATGTCGCTTTTAATGCTGTAGCTTTCGGTTTGAAAATTCCTCCACATGGTGCTCGTGAGTGTGGGTTTCATTAAGGGTATTTTTGTCTAGTATTGTCCTTGAGCCCTCAAAAATTTCCTATCAAGGTATTGAAAGCATTAAAATAAGTTAAACTGGACTAAACACTATTTAAAGCCCCAAATTTATCCTTTAGACCAATTTTCTGTTTTTTTTTTCCCTCTTTTTTAGTTAGTTAAATTATGTAGCTAAAATAACTATCTAAACATACGTTTTGCCTAATCCATACGAGGAGAACTTAAAACATTCAATTAATGGAAAAAAAAAAAAAATCCGCTGTCGTATACATCCAACGGTCACAATGCTAGCTAGTACTATTTAGGTCAATGGCTGTCATAGTTGTATACTACTACTTAAAAAACATTCAATTCAGTGCTCCACGCATCAAACCCCAGATGAAGGGGAGACAATTAGTTTGATCAAACGAGTAACAAAATTGACCCTAAACTCATAGTCATAATTTTACAAGTCTTATTATGTAGGTTAGTGGTTCGGTAACTTTTGGGCTAACTAAAGTTAAGTATTTGCGTCTTTTGGTAAAAAAAAAAAAAAAAAAAAACTTTTCCTGTCCGTCTCTGGGAGGGGAACTGAAAGAAGTTTAAAAAAAAAATATGGACAAAATTAAAAGCCCTCATTTTTGATATATAACTAGCCATAGCCGACGTGCTTCGCACGTCACCATGTGCTCAGTGATGAAAGTTGCTATTTAATTCTTACAATAATAACCTATACGTATGTGCATTCTATGAATTGAGGAAGAAAAGGTACAGGAAGATTAAAGAGACATTGAAGACATAGAAATAGCATTTCGAACGAAGGCCTAAATATCATTAGTCCGTGTGAAAACATTGAAGCATTTAATCTAGTCTAGCTTAATGCTGGTACGTTTAATTCTTGTTGAAGCTATATTGGGTTCGTATCAAATGGAAAAAATACAAAAGAGATTACACAGGCCAAAGCAGCTTGTAATCAAACCGTAGGAAGTTATGCTAACTATAGCAATTACTATGCCCAACACCAATAATCAATCGAATAATAGATAATGTCAAAGCACCAATCGTTCAAACCTCCAACCAAAATGCTTCTAGTGATAAACAAAAGCTGCACAAAGGAATCAATGGTATCCTTCGAAAGCTAAAATCCCACAAGCAATTACATAGTATCCTATTATACAGGTTCAGCATTCGTTCTTATTATTGTAGGCTGAGATGGTCCAACTCAAGTCTTTAGGCAGTGACACTGGACGTACTTCACTCAGACAAGATTCATTGTAAAACAGATGAAAGGATGTGCATCCGCATCACCACCAAGACCAGCCATCCCTCCTTCCTCTTCATATTTCCAGTATGCACTGCAATTTCATTTATTGAACAAGTAATATCAACACAACAGAGACAGCAATGTAGGGCAAAAAATTGTACTTCCCTTTTCGGGTACATTTATCAAGGTCCTTCTAAATAGGGCAGTATTTCTATGTAGATGTCTCTATTCAATGAGATCAGACTTGTAAAACTACTTTTTGCTCCATAGGATCTTGACGCTGCTCTAATTGACCAAAAAGCCCTAAATTTCTCATAAAAAGCGTAGTGCTTTGAAATTCCCTAACGTGATGTTCAGATGAGTCCAGGGAAAGGTAAATGAAAGAGGAGCGAAATTTGTTTTGCACGCTCATCTTTTCATGAGTATGAAAACAAATAGAACAGCGACAAATACATGTTCACGTTCTTATTTTGTCAAGTTAACCAAACCAAAGCCCTATCATTAACAAATTTCACGAAGATACTGTTTTTGTACCTTTTCCCCTTTTTTTTTTTCTCATTACTCCACAAATCTATGATCCAAAGAAGAAATAGAAGAAGAAAAATATATGCAACTCAATCACATACCTGCAACGCCAAGTCCCAATCCGATAAAAGAGTAGGAGAAGGACATGGTTGTTGCCACAATAGAAAGCCACATGCCATGCTATGGAAATTTGGTATTGGAACAGATCCAAAAAGTAGCATATAATTATAAACAGTATCCCCATACTCGCATGAAGCCTCGAGCCCTTTTTTGTGGTAAGAATTTGATTTTTGAATAGCTCTTCCACAATTTAGAAAAAACAAACATCAAAAACTTGTCAAGTACTAAGAAATCGTCAGTGTGAATTGCATTGACGGTAACTTTTTCTTTGTATCAGTGTAGACAATAACTTTTGGTGATTCAGAAACGATCATCACCCATACATCCACCCAAACATCACCCACAAATACAAACGACACACTATCCAGTTTCGGAATCGATATTAAGGTCTTCCTAGGATGGGTGCTTAATATTTGGCAGTTTTATGTAATATCTGTGATTTCCGATTTTACTTTTTTGCTTGCAAGGTAGTCCTATCAGTACGGGATATTTTCATCGATTAGGATTTGAATAAGTTGAATCTGTCCAGAATGAAATGGTTTTTGCTTCAATTTGCTCTAGTTCAAGGATCATAGGAACATTCATGGTGCTGTTGAGAGGATTCTTGTTCTCTTAAAAACAGCAATTCTTTTTCATTTTAGGACTTCCTCTTTAAAAGATTGTACTCAAGCGATTAAGCGTTCAGCATTCTGTTAATTAACCTCATGTTATCTTGTCCAAACAATTCTTCGGGGTGGTCAACTAAGTTGTTTAATCCACAAATCTTATCATGCATGTCAGTTATTGTATCAGGAGGGCCATAATGCGCACCCAAAGGAGGGTCGAAGAGGCATCTCTACAAGCCCTCAACTCTAGCCTCCACACCATATCCTTCCTAATCCAAATGAATATCCAAAACACATCCCCAAGCGAAGTTCCATGCCTGAAGAAATCACAACTGTAACTTGATCACATCAAGAGGGACACTAAGTAACCATCTCATGAAGGGAAAACTCCTACAGGACGAAATAAAGTGCAAGTATATAACTGTGGGATTGTTGTTACCAAGATTATAGAAAATCAGCGTAAGAACATGATCGAATCAATATTTAGGTTTATACCAAAGAATCACATCCTTGGAGAGCATGATGTTGTTGTCTTGTAAATACAATCCATCGAAACCCCAATTCTTTGAAGTTTACGTAGCCTTGTAGTTTCAGCCAAGTTTTCCACATATTTGAATATGCTTAGCTGTCAGTATTCCTATATTTTGGGATTCTCAGAAATCACAGAAACAGAATCCTTCCAGAAATTAATTTTCCCTTGACCAGATAAACAGCGGTCACAGATTTTTGGGTTTACGATGAACCCTCATATGAACTACTGCTATTTTATCTCACCTTTTTAATAATTAATTCCTGTTCATTGGGTATCCCAACCAAAACCAAATTCCCCTCAAAACTGGGGAAAATAGAAACAAAATTTACATAAATCATGGAGAGAGAGAGAGAGAGAGAGAGAGAGAGAGACCTGATGAGGAATCGAGAAACGGGGAACCCTTGCAAAGCGCAAATTTCCGCATCTGCTCGCCTTTTATACCCGCTTCAACAGTGAAGCGCCGTTTCCGCAGTAGCTGAACTATGCTCCAAGTACTGGATCCTTTTATTTTCCGGCTTCCAAGTACAAAATCCCCTTATTTTTCGGCTTCAGCAGGGCCGCTTTACCAATCATACGGGAATCCCCTAATTGCTTGCCAACAAAGGATATGAAATTAGGGTATAGAGAAATAAGGACAAGCAACGAAGAAAGGAGGAAAGACGTACTGAAGTCACATATTTTCCGTTCAGCCACACACTCACACAGGGCAATCGTACGGGGGATCCCACCATTGTTTGCTGCCAATGAGGGGGTAATTAGGGTACAACAAAAGGTGTAGAAACGAAGAAAGGAGCTGCCTGTTCTCGAGTCACTACAATTTTTTTTTTATTTTTACTTTACACTCAAATACTACAGTACATAATACAAATGTCTACAAAATAGCTTTGTAGTCACTATTTGACCTCTCCCAAATTGATTTTTAGTGTTACTTTTCCAAAAACAAAAAGACAAACCAGAAAGTAGAATTCATGGCTCGTAACTGCGTATCTCAAAATTTATTTGAGTGCTTCCTCATGACCTTCTTCCCAAATTTTACAAAATAGGTAAATAAACTTGGAATTTACTTACCCATCCCTCCTCACGACCTTCTTGATAGGCTCAGAAATAGTGAAGACAAAAATTGTATATGAACGTGCTTGTGCTGTACTTTAGGAACAGTCAAGTCCTAGAAAATCCGAAATCAATTAATCAATCACTTAATCTAATCTAGCATGATTGGAAGTTTTCTACAGCATGAAACAGAGAGGAACGTCAAATAAATCATGAAAACGATGAACAAAATAAAGCAAATCATTCATCTGAAGGGCTTGTACCATTTTGGTGAGGGAAACACGACAGAGATAGTATGTAATTAGGGTTTCTTGACAGCTAGAGAGAGGGAGGTGTGGCTCCAAAGAGATGTGGACATGGTGTTGTTGAAC